>CM046865.1:20571247-21171247 GCA_025617745.1 Heliocidaris erythrogramma | reverse complement strand
TTATGCATATGTTCAATCAAGAAAAATAAATTGAGGACCAATAAATGAATGAATGAATAAAGCCAAAAATCATAACATTCAGTGATCTTCACTGAAAAGTCCTTTTTCATAGTCATCTGGGGCACTTGGACATATCCGTTTCTCTCGTTTCTTTCTTTCAGAGCTCGATGGAGCATTGCTGCCATGGCCCTACGAAGTGTCTGCATGTCTTCTCGCAGATTGGTTGCTTCCCCGGTGATTCGTTACTGCATGCCAACCAGGTCTACAGGTGGGCTGCTGTACACCTTGGACTTCAGGAACCCCCAGACGAAGAGGTCCATGGGTGTTAAGTCTGGAGATCTTGGGTGCCATTCCACAGGTTCGCCTAACGCTATATGACTCAATTATCATTACAAAATTCCTTGCCCTTTGTGCAGTGGAATCCAAATCAGGCAAGGCATTGTTGATGTTGGCGCAAATGGGTTTTCACCCAGACACATTGATTCCTATCCTGTAAATTCATTACTGATTCCCCACAAATATGATATCAAATAAAACTGGAAGGGTTATTCTATCTAATTACTGTGGTGCAAGCACTATGATATATCTATCATATTTGTAATATAAGCATTTTAAAAAGTGTAACATTTTTTTCTGACTCGCAAGTACCTGAAACCTAAATAAAATCTAATCATGTCTTGACGAAACGCCTCTAAGCAAAATATATGTGCATGAACAATTATATGGACCACGAAAAGAAGATTGGCCCGGGCTAAGAGCAACTTGCCCTCGAAGTCTTTAGAATAAAGCCTAAAATAAACACGAGTTAATAATGAACTATGTTGCTTCGTCGTAACGCATGTAATGCTACCGCCAATATGTGTGCCTCGAATGTAAATAAGTGTACCTAATCATTGATAGATCTCACAGGTATAATCTACCCTAGATGCAGGCGTACTTTAATTGTACTTTGACTGTCTCTGTTTAGAAACTCCAGACTTTTTAATTACACTGTAGAAAGAAACCCATGTGCTGTATTCTTGAAGATAATGTCAAAATTTAATCGCGAAAGGAAAACCAGTTGATTCATATTATTTAATGCATCGCACGACGCACTTCTGCAAACATAATCTAGTTGATGCAAGGGCTGCTATAATGAAATACGATAGAAAATCATACCATGTTTGACTGAAGCAGTATTGATATCAAATGAATTTGATATAAATCGCATCAATGTCTCCTCTCCGGACGCATATTTGACACCACGCGTGATTTACCGTGAAGTCTACTAATTTAGATAAGGAGATTTTCGTTCTCCTATGGCGACTGTGTGTATCCATAGGAAATTGAATGTCGGGTTATATTATTACTGCTAGTTATAATCTGTCTCGAAAATTACACTACGTCAACACCCCCCCCCCCCCCCCCCCCCACTTTCCAAACCATCAAAAGAAAGACGAGACTGTGCCGGTTTTGTTTATAATTGTAGTAGATAAATATGGCTATGACATATCCCAACTGAATTTCGCCATATCAATGATAATAATGACGATAGTAATGATAATGCTAATAATGATAACAACAATAATGATAATTATAATAATAATGATAATAATAAAAAGGGATGTGCGATGTTACAAACTAAAAAATTTAGCAAAATTAGTTAAATTCTTTGTAGGCAAAAAACAACAACAAAAGCATAAGGGAGTGTGATATTAAGGAATGAAAGATAACAAATTACTGAATTAAGTTGGATTAGTGTTAACAGGCCTGGGGCTGTTTTTAGTAGCTAGGGAAACGAGTTTAAGTGATGACTTGTTAAGAATTATTCATTTCATTTTCACGTATGTCATCGCATGTTGTATCAAGAGGGAAGATTGCTCTTGAAAATTTACAATATTTCCGACAAAAATAGGGTGTGCGCTTTTTATGAGGGTTTGGTGTTCTCATAGTGTTGTGCAATACAGTATACAACGAGAAGCATTCATCATGAAATATGGTATATGAAATAAAATTTTATCTGTATTTTGTATCACTGTGTCAACATGATTCAACCTGGTTAAATATGTCTCAGATTAAAGTAATGATTGCAACATATAAGTATATATAATCAATGCCGGGTGAAGGTCAAACTTAAAGATTAGTTTGTGCTATATCTTTATAATGCTGCAATAAATTGAATAAAGCAACAACGTAATATCTCAAAGTATGAAATCACATCGTTTCAATGAGTCCAAATGGAATTTTAGAGAATATTTTCGATAAGTTCAATGATTAATCGCACGAAAAATGTTTGCATACTGATAATCTTTATTAGTGTGATCTACATAAGCAGTAGTTTATCAGGGAAGGTCTGTAAATAAATGGCGCAGCTATAACCGCATAGTTTATATGTTGACATGATTTTTTTAATTGAAGGAACTTGAAAGTACGAAAGGACTTTAATGCTAACACTTTGATATATGTACAAAGAAAATGCTAGAAAAATAAAGGATCTCTGATTATTGGCTTTTCGAAACTTCACATTACTTCATCTTATCATATTTTTTGTAACTTGGTGAGTTAAAATCTTCTAATGACTGTCTCACAAGGCACTATATACTAGCTACAGATTTTAAACGAGAGAGTCTTTGTCTGCAGACAAAATCTCACCCGTCTCTATCTGTAGGGACCTCTAGTTCACTGCTTACTGTAAAGCATGAATTCTATTGAATTCTCGCTACCCCAAATACGCAATTTCGCCAACAGATGGCGTTTGTCATGCAAACCACGCATGCGCAGTGCTGACAATATCCCGATTGGGTCGACAAGTGTTTGCCTTTTTGCATTGAAAATGTACACAGGTATTACAAAAATCCTCGAGTTTGAGTATAAATTAACCGACATGTTTGAAAAGATACCATGATTTATTGAGACAATTGGTTGCATTTTCAAAATTTGAGTGGTTTATGTCATGCGATCCAAAAATTAAGCATTTTTGCACTCATTTTATTCATAAGCCGTAGTATTTCAATACGGACAGGAAGTGAAGTTGACGAAGATGCGGACCATTTCCATGCATAATATTGCCCTCTACGTCGAAAATTGCATATTTGAGGTAGCGAGAATTGAACAGCTGTTGGCGTGATCGACGCTAGTGAAATCACGCCTCGTGTGAGCGGGGCGTATTAACGTTACCCTACGCTCCACTGCATTTAGGTTTAATACCCATAGCCGACAAGGCGTCAAATTTGCATGACGTCAGCGACAAGGGTGGTATTCGACGCGCCATGTAAGGGAGACAACGTATGATTTTTAAAAAATGTAACAAAATGAACATTACACATATTGCGTTGAAGTACTGGCGTATGGGATAATTTCCTTCCCATGCAATAGCGCAATTAAAATGACGTCTCATATCAGGTGCAACAAGTGTGATTCCCGTTGTAGACGAGACGTCTTTTGTTGGCATAGGACTGCGTCAGCGACTGGCGCTGGTCTTTGAAGCGCCTAGTGAGAGTGACATCATGCAAAAAGTGGATGCAACATGAGCTGTGCAAATACTGCGTTGAATTACTGAGGCATGCACTAATTGTCTTCAAAGGCTTGATTAGGGAAGGTAATAACGCAATCGAAAACGTCTCGTATGCAACAACATAAGCAAACCTGTGTATTACACTAACAGTAGACAACGTACATTCTGCGTTACTTGTAAGAGTATTATAAAGTCAGAAGTTTCACACAAATCAATGCAATAATATTGTCATTAGCTTGGATCAATTCAAGGATCACGGAGAAAACGGGAGGAAAGTCAATAAAACGCAAAGAGGCCCTTTTCATCATTTTTTTTTTTTTTACTTCTTTAAGTGCAATATTAATGAAATGAAAGATAGTGTATCCTGGACCTAGATATAAATTCTAACGTGTGACGGGTGTATGCAAATCCAACGGACAGCTTTGTGATCATGGCCTTGTCTGAACCTCTGTCAGTGTCTATTAGATTACTTTCCAGTGACCTAGGCATAGCTAGTTGAGCAACATAGCATCAGTTTGGAGTTCTTTTCATATGTTTACACTAAAATTCATTGGAAATCATCGAGGAAATATCAACAAATTTGGCACAAGATTTTTTTTAACAAGTGGTACATTAAAACCCATTTTTTCTTACCTTATTACATTCTTTTCACTTCCAATACTGTAAATGAGATTTAAGATAAAAGACTGCTTCTCGTGTTCGGCAAACATCAGACAGGAAAGCTTGCAAATCAAAGGCTTTTCAGACTGATGATTGGGCCTCCCATCTCCGAAGGTAGCTTCCGACCGTGATACGTACGTGAGCAGGGGGCATAGTTACAGGGTGCACGTACCCCCACCCTTATCGAATGACCGTAAAGTGAAAGAGGGGAGAATCGGAGAGAGAATGGGGAGGGGAAAGGCAACGTGAACATGGTGAAAGGAAGGTAATAAGGATCCCTCCCACACCCTCGGCTATTCGATGGCCTTCTCTCTCATTTCATCCACCTTATTTCAGGTCCCCCCCCCCCCCCCCCCCATCTCTTGGTGCAAGCGCCCCATCGATGGTCGAAACCATGCTACGCAACTGCACGTGAGCAAACATGTGATACACGTGTCCCTCTAATCATGATGCATCAGATTTCATACTTAAAATAAGAGAAAAGCTCGGAGTGGCGAATGGCGCCACGAGGAGAGGACCTTCCTCGTCATACGTTTAATGTCGCAAGGAGAGGCTCGACATTTTGGGCAGCGTTTTGGCAAACAGAAGAAATTCTGAAATTACTGACCATGGAGGAAGAAGATCTCGTATCAGCCCCTTCCTCTTTCTCACTCCATGTCTTCATCCTCCTTTTTATGCAGCATACCCTAAACATAATAATATTATTAATAATAACAGTAATGACAATAAACATAATAATAATAATACTATTAATAATAATAATAATAATAATAATGATAACAATAATGATGATGGTGATAATAATGAAAATGATACTACTCCTAATAAAATATAATTACTACAAATAACAATAATTAAAGAATAATAACTCGTTTTTTAATTGTTAATAAACAGCGCAAATGACATTACGATGTTATGTCTAAATTGCGCTTTGGATATTGCTTAAACTCTGGCAGCAGTGCTCAGAGCACAGTGCATTTCACGGAATAAGTCATGTCAGATATGCATGGGTCGCAAGAGACAATTGTAGAAAGAATGCCTTGTCAAGGAATATGCGCACCGGTTAGGGATTCGAAACCTACTCCTTTCAATTGAGAGTCAAGTTAATGAACTATACACCCTGGGGTGCTCATATCTTCCTTTGCCATATTGGCCCAGGTATCTAAGCCCCCATCCCCGCTGCAACAATTCTACCTCACACACGGGTACATATCCATTCTCTTCCTAACCAACCAGCTCTTGCCCCACCCCCCCCCCCCTCCTCCATCGCTTCTTCTCACCGCAAGATGTCCTTGATCTTGTCAATGATTTCATTCTCTTTTTCGCCCTTCCCATACATATAACACTGATATTGATCGTGATGTAAATCTATAGTATGCTTCAAAGAATTAAAGAGCTAAATTGTACACATTGTTGAATTGATGCTTGCAATATACATGTATTTTCGTAACAGTTTTCAGACAATCTTCAGATAATAGATAATATTCTTTAACAAATAAAATAGAATCTTCAAAGAGGTTTGTATAACTTAATACCACAAATGACAGGGTTTAGATTCCTTTTATTGTGGCTGGCTAGTTTTTTTTTAGCATTCTTAAAAAGGGAGTGGGACATTATATTTTTAGTCACCCTGTAGTTCAAATGATATGGGAGGCATCCTTCTCATTTGTCAGCGCGAATAGTGATGAGGCGCCGTTGCTCACTACCTTTATTTAAGAAAGCGCCACATCTTCCAAATAAAAAGCGCTCACCAAACTCTTCCCCGTCACTTAATTTCGAGTGAGGAAGACATTGGGAAACGAAACTTTGTGCACCGGTTTTCGATCTTTCAATTCCATCCGTCTATAATCATGCTTCCAGTGCTTCGGACTCGGATACAATTTGTGTAAGTTTTCCTCCCTCATAATAATCTGCTGGTTACATTACAATTGTTCCGTTTCGCTCACACGAGTACGCAAACCTTCATCGAAATTGCAACTCCAATTGAATTTTTGTCTCGAAATTCTTGGCTTTGATCTTTTCAAGAATTTAACGTTAAATTGAGAACAACTGGTGATTCTATCTCCGTAAAGTTTTCTTTCGGTAACTGTTTTTCAGGAAATCCTTTCGGTTCCGACTAGGTTCGTATAACCCATCTTAATAAATAGTATTGCCGTTGTGTATGCGGTAGAACTTTTACTTATATCAACTTCCTACGTATTTGTTTGATACTGAATTCAATTATAATCCATTTTGTGATCAGCTGGGATTGTGTGGTTTATAACAACTGTGGTGAATACATCAATACGAAAGATCAAAACGCTTTGATTTAGTCTATTCCAGCTTGACTGCAGTCATAATCAAAAGAGACCCCCAAAGTAGTCGGTTGATGTAACTGTCAGTCGCGCTGTCAAATAGCCTATATTTGTGGCCCCAATTATTTACCAACCGAGTAAGGACCTGATAGAATCTCGAATCGATGGAACGGTAAAGGGAAATCGTCTTTTGGCATTGCTGTTGATGTGTGGTCATGGGATAAAGATGAGCATCTGAACACCAACGGACTCATCTCTCTGGAGGAAAGTTTTTCGCCATCCATCTTTTGCCAACCACATCTTCTGGCATTAGCACATGGACAAGGGTTGATGTAATTGTTCGTTTGTGTGGTTGCCATCTTCATTCAACAGTGTCGTAATCGTCGTCGACAATTATAGTTCTTAAACCATGAATCTATCATCTCCAACAAGCATATACGCGGTAATTTTTTACAGTCTTCAGTTCATCTTCGGTATTCCGGGCAACGTGCTCATCATCGTGGTGTATCTGAAGAAGAAAAGGAAGATCAGTACCGATATCCTGATCATCGCACAGGGAATAATTGATCTCGTTGCATCCCTTCTCGCACCAATAAACATCTTCAAGTCCATCTCTGACCACTTCACGGTCAAAGTCATCTGCCGCATCGCACTATTCGGTAACAACTCACTAGCCTTCGCGTCTCTATTCCTAACCGCAGCGATTGCTCTTGACCGCTACTTTTTCGTATGCCGCCCGTACGGGAAGAGAACATCGAACAGACGCGCATTTTGTCTAGCGGTTTCTTGCTGGGTTTTAGGTAGCTCCCTAACCTGTACAAAGCTTATCTATGTAGAAGCGGTTCCATCAGGCAATGGTCAAAGGACATGCCTCGTCATTGATACACTTCATATATTTGATACACTTGAAGCGTGGCTGAAGACATCCGGGTTTGTCCTCGCGTTGGTGGTGAGCAGCATTATGTATGGCAAAATATACCAGACCATTAGACACCAAGCAAAGATCCATGCACACTTGGTTGGAGGGGCGTCAAATAGGTCTAGTTCACCACAGGCAGCATTCCCAGTGAGGGCAGAACTGAAGCAACCGGAGATTGATGTGAGTCACGTGTATGACAGCGGTCTCGCGCAGTCAATGAATGTAACCGGTGAGCCGTCGGATAGAAAAGAAGCCACAGACATTGAACCAAATCCACAGAGTCCAAAGAAATCCTATTTGCAGGTCAATACCAGTGTCTTTGAGCGGGATTCGACGACTCTCAACTCGGTATCAAGTGCTTTTTACAACCGTACAATGTCACAGCTTACTTTCACGCAACAAAAGGTTAACGCGGTTCATGTCAGATCCCAAGGTTCGCGACCAAAAATTTCTGACCGCGGCGAGAACCGAACAACCAAAATGCTGATGGCGGTAACCGCCATACTTCTGGCTTCATGGCTACCACCTATTGTCTTTTTTCATCTCAGAGACAACACACTATATATAATCGAGCATTCGGTCGCTGCCAGAACGCTGGTTTACATCGGCAAGCGACTTCCAGGCATCAATCACCTCATCAATTATTTTGTTTACACTTTCATGAACAAGCGGTTTCGTGTAGATTGCAAACGTTTGTTCAAAACCTAACACTTATCTTACGATGTAAAATATGTTTTTGTAAGAATACTCGACTAGAGAAATTGTCATCTGTCAAAGCAGGAGAGGCAGAAAAGTGAAGACACTGGTGGTAACAGACAGTCGTTTATGGCCGTCAGAACATCGCAAATAATACTTCCTCTCATTCTAATAGCCAGAGCTGTATCAAACAAACTGTCTTGGAATCGCATCTTTAAAGATGAAACACTAGGATCATTATGATTTCTAAGAAATCTTTATTTCGATTTGACTGCATTCTGAAAAATGAATATATGTTATTATTTTGAAGCAAGTTATGAATAATTTCCCCCCCAAACGATCTTGGGTTTAATAGATAATCTTATATCACCACTCACGTAAACAAAGATGTGTGTATTGTCATAATACTCTTAATTTCGCGCACAACAATCAGGGGTAACCTCGCTGGTCATAAGGATCGCTATTCATAAGGACCACTTATTCATAAGCACCGCTATCCATAACGCGTGACTAAATGAATAGCGGGTTTGTATGAATAGCCGTCCTTATGAATAGCGAGCAAACCACAGTCAAATTACCTCGCTATTCATAAGGAGCACTATTCGTAACTTCATAACCATTCATAAGGACCGCTATTCATAACGCGTGTTAAATGAATAGCGGTTTTCTATGAATAGCGAGCGGACCCCGTTTTCTCAAGGAATGTATGGGGTTGATGTAATCTTTCCTGAACGTTACCAAAGATTACTATACGTAAGACGGTCTAGGGTATATCATTAATACCCACTATCTACACGGTCGTTATCCTTGGTTTATACCCTAATTCCGTTTCATACAATAGACCGGTTCGGTAATGTATGCAAATGTTATACATACCTTTCAAGCAAAGGTTGTTCTTGACAACCTGAAAACTTGCCGGGTGCTTGCCACACAAAGCAATAAATAATGCGTGCAAATTGGATTGTAAGCATTTAAGCTCATTTATAAAAAGCAGATTAATGGAACAGCTCGTCACTAGATGCTCAGAGAATATATGTCCATAAATTTGTATACATTACAGAAGTGGTCTATTACTAAACGGCAGATAGATATCAGACATAATTTTGATACGAAAGTGTTGTTGTTCCTATTTCTGTTTAATTTATTTGACAACATATGAAGATTACAGAACCTGGAAATGAACGTAAACTCGTCGGTTGCCAGAATGAATTAACAAAATATAAGAGTGATAGCCCATGTCAAAACTAATTGTATCAATAATGCCATTTTCATCAGGTCAATCCCTTTATTACATACACACTGATATTTTATTTCTATGTAAACAGAAATATGTTTGGCAGTCAAATGCTATATTTCTTGAGTTTTTCATTCGGATTATCCTCAATGAATATTAACGGAATGAAACACAGCATGAAAACAGAATATCGCGATGATAGAAAGCGTGGTTGTACAAAAGAAATATGTATCAAACTTATGTTATGAATGGACTTTTGTTGTTCTTCTTCTTCAGCTTAATTTTCATTTCTCTCAAAAGGATTCTACCTGCAGTGTCATTTATTGAAATTGCAAATGAATATAGGACGTAATTTCAATAAAGTGCTCATATTATAATGAAAAAAGGAGATTGCTAAATACCAATTTGGGGACACAAATTAGCCGTCAGTACAATAGTGCTGCTCATGCAGTGTTTGCATTCAAGTAGTGTTAGAGTGACAAGCAATATTGTTAATTTCAATCCCAGTTAGATGGCTACTAAAGTTCTGGCTTATCAATTTCACCACGACTTGTAGGTCATACATCAATCAATATTGTTTAAATTCCTTGTCCAATAGTGAACATGTCACTTTTTTCGCAAAACCTTAGCTACAATGCTTTTATCGAAGTTTGGCGCTTAGGTAAACTACATGAGGGACGTTACATTAATTATTCTCGAAAAGTAGGGAATAAGTCACCAACAATGTTTGCATAATCTGTAACATCAAGATTCATGATTGAGTTGTAAGCGGTTTTATCAATGACCAAATTCGTTTGATGAGTAGAGGATAGAATTCTGACGCCTAAATGCCTAATTAAATGTCTTCTTCACATATGTTAGGGTTCACAATATCCGGGATGAATTATATAATGGCATCATTGACGACAATAGTCTAGTCACATTAATCAATATCGTTCTTTTTATTGTTTTCGAAAATTTACCGATCTCAAATTTGCACTGACATTTTTAATTAAATGTTAGAAATCAAATTCAGCATGTTCAGTGGACGAAGCTGGAGGGAATGCTAACACGTTAAGGTAACCGCTAGGGTGTAGCACCCCCCCCCCCCCCTCCCCCGCCCCTCCCCTCCCACTCCCCATCCCGTGCAATTTTCCAAAGACAAATTTAAAATTTTCGAAACTTATCGACAATTGCACAATTGAGAATGTTTGTTTTGTTGTTGTTTTTTTTGCTTTGTTTCGTTTTATGTCTAATTTCACGGAAATTTTTTTGGACACCCCTCCCCATGCAAAAGATTCTAGCAACCCTCTGATCGTATAAGGTACTTGGTGATACAATTTCAATGTAATTTGGGTAAATGCATAAATCAATAAGACCATTTTTTAAATGTAATGTTTGGCATTATGTTAATAATTTAAGATTCACCACATTTTTCAGTTGTTATGAAAGTAAGATATTTTATGATAACAAGAGGGACCCAACATCCTAAAGGAGTAAGCCACAAATGAACTAAAATAAGTAACTATGGCAATTATTTAACTAATGTAATGCATGTGTTGTATCCAAACACAATGAATCGGTAACTACATATCTTGGAAATGTATTTTCCTTATCATACATCACAGTTCAATAGTAGCCTATTTTCCTATGGCTACGCGTCCGAACGTATAACTTGGGCTGTCCGGAAAAGCACATGGTGTTTGGAGCCAATCACATGGCCGGTTGCGGAAAAAGAAGTGATCGCAACAACCATGCAGGGGAAATAGTAAAATTTATCTTGTTCTGACGTCAACGATATGAAAAATGCATAGTTAAAGACGTTCCTCTTCTAGTAGAAATATGTTTGACTGTGTGAAGTGCTCTTGACCAGTCGACGAACAAGACATTCTCTTTAATGGATATAATAGATATTCACCACCCTGCTACTAAAGCCTTGCTGTATAAATATATAGTGCAATCGATAAACTCATCGTAATGTTGTAACAGGTCCAGTTTCATAAACTTATTTTGAATAATCATTGCAAAAATTATTTGACAAATCTGCTCAGAGAAATAAATTCCTATCAGTTATTGAAACTGGTTATTGTTTTTTTTTAATCTAAAAGCAGGGTCCCGATCGAACCTACCCCCGTTCTATCGAGGAAAACACAAGCACGTTTCTTACACGACGCTTTTTCATGCGATATTCTTGTCCAGTCTATATGCCCCCTTTTTTATTCGATGATTCTTTATATACGACGTTTGTATGCCCCTTTTGCTTAACGATGTTCCTGTATGTGTTTCTTTATACGCTGTCTCCTCCAGTCTGGAAGGGCCATCAGTCTTGGAATTGGTCAGGTGGCAGTATGATGCTTTTGCAAATGAACAGAGAGAAATAACATTGATTATTTTTTTCGGAAACTATGAAATAGTCACGAACAATTGTTTGTACGTATGCGTATGCATCGCAAACCTCATGATTCATGATTTCCTACGCAGAATCGTATCACTGATCTGAATATCTGAAGGGAAAATCCACCCTGATAGTAAGTTGGTTTGGAAAGAAGCAGAACATGTAAAGAAACAGATCAACGAACGTTTGAGCAAAATCCGATAAGGAATAAGAAAGTTATTACATTTTTATGTTGTAATAAATTAAATACAAATTGGCAACTCCATGGCGTATCCTGCAAGCTCCTCTCCATTTGCTCCGCATAAAAAATAAATACATAAAATAAATACATAAAATTATCAGTTTTCTTTGTTTTTGATGAGGGAATTTGTATTATACAGGTTTTGTGTAAAATCATGAGTGAAATGATTATATCTAGGATGCATGTTTTCTTTAGAGAAAATGGAAATTTATGATTTTTTTTTTAATTCAATCTAACGTGGATGCCTGGGAAGAAATTAAATTTTCTCCTTTCATATCTCAAGACAAAGGGGCTTCTAGACCTGAGACAGAGTTATAAAACCACATATTATCCTGACATGTATACACAAAGTCAATTCCATTCCTTCTGTCTCTCTGTCTCTGTCTCTGTCTGTCTGTCTCTCTCTCTCTCTCTTTCCCTCTCAGAGTCTCTCTATCTCAGTCGGTCTGTTTCTCTCCCTTTCACTGATTTTTCGGAGACCTGACAAATTCTTGAGTTAGAAGTTGCACTCTCTACTGATAGTTGACGGGGATTACATGGATGCAAATTCAAGCAAATCAGTCGAATACATGTACATAATTATCAAACACAATGAACACGGTAAATATTGACACGTTAGAAAAATATTAATATCCCGATAATAATAATACTAATAATAATAATACAGAAGAAATGGTAATATGTGAAATCGAATTGTCGTTTGAAGGTACAAATGTACTAGGTCTATTCAATGTATGTATGATGGGGAAGATTAAATAATCTTCGTGTAGGAATGGGGAAGATGAATTAATCTTCAAGTAAGGATCGGGAAGATGAATTAATCTCCAAGTAGAGGTGGGGGAGATGATTTAATCTTCCAGTAAGGATGGGGAAGATGAATTAGTCTCTAAGCAGAGGTGGGGAAGATGATTTAATCTTCAAGTAGAGATGGGGAAGATTAATTCATCCTCAAGTTCGATGTCTTTATAGATGAAGATTAATCCTCATAATTGATTTGATATATACATATATTTATTTGTAATTGTTCTTATTTAAAAATACATTTATATTAAAAATATATCTTGTGTATATATGCTTCAGTGATTGATTTTGATTGATATTTTAGTGAGTACTGAGTAAGTGAAAGAGGTTGAAGCGCTTGTGTATATACCATAAACTATGCGGTTCCTTAGCAGAAGTACAAAATCAACAAAAAAGTCAAGGAATAGTTTGATGAAATTCAGTAGGAAAATGAACAAAGATTTGTTCATTTTGAAATGATATGTTGTTGTATTTGGAAAATACATCTTTAATCTAAAAAAGAAACATAACTGAAAAAATCAATATCCAAATCTGGTGAAATATACGTCCACATCTTCACAGAATGTATGCTTGCATTATCATTATTCACCAGGTCTCCGAATTTACAAGCGAATAAAATCAACCACAGTATTTTTATATCTTATGTTGACTGGCGTTCCATTTTCAACGCCCCTGCTCATATGATATTTATGTTATACATGAAGCCTACTGATAATGTCAAATATTGCTAGCTTTTTGTGTATATTTCAAATGAAAAGTGTGTATTTGCTACGTGTGCGCATGTAGGTCTGATCCAATAAATCGAGAGAACAGCAAGATTGGTAAAGGACTGAGGAATGTTGTGTATGAAAGCGAGGAAGAGAAAGGAAAAGACAACAAATGTGTTGCATATGAAAAAAAAATGAAGTACGATAGGAAGAAAAAATCATTCAATGATTTGAGACGATTTTGCGTTCGGCTCTCCGACTCTGTCTTCGCCTTGAAACCACCCCTGACGGACGTAGGTTCGAAACTAAGTCGCGTCTTTTGGATGGTGACCCTAAAGGTCAAGATGTAATAAGCCAGTTCGGGGTTAGCGCATGGTACAAATGACCCCAAATATCCACAGATATTTTAGACATGGAGGGTCCCTTTATGTGCACTTCAGAAAAATAACTCTGGGAGTGATAGAGGTGCCTCATGAATAGCTTTTGTTTCCCCCTTTAAAAAGAATACTTCCACCTGGATATCATGGAATGCACCATTAGTGCATAATTGAATAATGATTACATGACATTCATGAGCACATATCGAATAATAGTGTCAGTGGGTTTTAGAATTTGGTACAGATGACCTTTATCTGCTCATGCTCAGATTGCATCTCCGAAGTGGCTTATTGATACACGTCTGTATAAACTGAATTACACACACACACACACACGCACCCACACATCTGAATACACATTGATTTGTGGGGAACTGTATTGTTTTCTCCTATTGTATTTTGTACCCCGCAAGCAATATTTTGTACGCCTGCATGTTTGTAAGAGCACTCGCGGGCGCGCACACACTCACACTTTTTTTTTTTCAATAGTTTTTATTCATTTCTATATATAACGGAACATTCGTCTTGAATGAATATAACAAATTACAATCAATAAAATCATTGAAACAAGGCATATACAACAAAGATATCATTGAATGAAATGTAATCATTAAAAGAAAAGATGAAAAGAAAAAAAAAAAAAAAGCCCCCTCCTTACCTCAAACAATGAATATCAAACTTTATATCATATTACATTGTTACTATAGAATCCTTATCCCATTTTACTTCCATCCCCCTCCCCCCCCCCCCCCCTTAAATAAAATCAACCACAGTATTTTTATATCTCATGTTGACTGGCGTTCCATTTTCAACGCCCCTGCTCATATGATATTTATGTTATACATGAAGCCTACTGATAATGTCAAATATTGCTAGCTTTTTGTGTATATTTCAAATGAAAAGTGTGTATTTGCTACGTGTGCGCATGTAGGTCTGATCCAATAAATCGAGAGAACAGCAAGATTGGTAAAGGACTGAGGAATGTTGTGTATGAAAGCGAGGAAGAGAAAGGAAAAGACAACAAATGTGTTGCATATGAAAAAAAAATGAAGTACGATAGGAAGAAAAAATCATTCAATGATTTGAGACGATTTTGCGTTCGGCTCTCCGACTCTGTCTTCGCCTTGAAACCACCCCTGACGGACGTAGGTTCGAAACTAAGTCGCGTCTTTTGGATGGTGACCCTAAAGGTCAAGACGTAATTGATACACGTCTGTATAAACTGAATTACACACACACACACACACACACACGCACCCACACATCTGAATACGCATTGATTTGTGGGGAACTGTATTGTTTTCTCCTATTGTATTTTGTACCCCGCAAGCAATATTTTGTACCCCTGCATGTTTGTAAGAGCACTCGCGGGCGCGCACACACACTCACACTTTTTTTTTTTTTCAATAGTTTTTACTCATTTCTATATATAACGGAACATTCGTCTTGAATGAATATAACAAATTACAATCAATAAAATCATTGAAACAAGGCATATACAACAAAGATATCATTGAATGAAATGTAATCATTAAAAGAAAAGACGAAAAGAAAAAAAAAGCCCCCTCCTTACCTCAAACAATGAATATCAAACTTTATAACATAATACATTCTTACTATAGACTCCTTATCCCACTTTACTTCCATCCCCCTCCCCCCCCCCCCCCCCCCCTTCATCCCCCTACTTAACCCCTATCACTGCACGAAATAATACACACCCACACAGCACACATACACACAAAAGCACCCACACGCATCCACCTATTCATATTATATCATCTCAGGTTCCCTCCGCCTGTCCACCCTCCTGACTTGAATATTTGAATGAGCAATATGCAACGACATATACACATAACTGGAGGAAATAATCAAGCATAGAATGAGTGGGGAAACAGGGAATGGACTGAAAATAATAGAAAGTACCCCAAGGTCAGGTTTATATGTTCCCATTTTCGTAAATGCAAATGCAGTGTACCTGCTTTTGACGCTAGAGCTTTTTCATCCTCTATAAATTCCGAAATAATTTTTATTATCTTTTCTCTGGTTGGCAAGTTATTTTCTGACCTAGATTTGAAAATAGTATATTTCAACAAAATTATCAGACTATTTACACACTTAGATCTATCAGAATTACCCGTGATTCCCAAAAATATTTCTTGCCAATTCATATTTTTCAATGCAGCTATATCAAAATGTTCAATCACAAATTTCCATATCTGTTTAACCTTTTCACACTCCAAAAATAAATGCGAATATGTCTCTGGTTCAAGTTGACAAAAGGAGCATAGGTTATCAGCTACAAAACCAAATTTCATAAGCTGTTCTTTGGTATATACGACCCCGTGTACTAACATAAATTGAAATTCTCTGCATTTCCAAATCAGTGTTGAACTTCTCGGTCTGACAAATAGTTCCCTCAATTCCTTATCCGTAAAATCAAAGTTGCTGTGACCATCCCTTATCTGTAACGCACGCACACACGCGCACACACACACTTTATCAGAAGTACATGTACCTTACAGGAGTTGACAACAGGGGAAGACGACACAGTGATATGGAATTTTGATGGGATGGGATCCACCCACTTGACAAATAACCATCTGTCAATAATTGACATGTATGAATAACTTCTGTCCCAGTTGTGATTAAATAATTCATCATCACTGATTGGCTGCATGCATATGAATAAAAGTAAGTTCCCATCTTTCCTTTTCTTTTTTTTTTTTCATTATGCCTTTATGGAATGAAAAAGAAAAGGATGTGAATGTCAGATAAAAGAATGTTGAGTGTATTGCAGAAAAAGTGGAGGCATGTCAAAGCACAAACATGCCTTTTAAATCATGAAAAAGGCACAGGAATAACGTTGATTAAAGGCCAATCCAACCTTGGTAATATGTGTGAAAGCAGAAAAATAAGAAAAACGGGATGGTGAAAGTTTGAAAGAAATCGGACAAGGGCTAAGAAAGTTGTGGATGTTTGAAAAATGAGATCCCAACATCCTTGCGAATCTCAAATTGGCAATTTGGTGAGTCGACTGTGACATTTTTGTGGACAACTCTCCCGTTTGTCGTACACAAATTTTCTTCGAGGCGCTTTTACCCTCGGGGCAGTACTCAAAATATATTAGAGATAGCATAGTGTTAAAGGTCCTCATGAAAGAAAAAGATCCTACGGAGTAATACATTTTGAAAAAAGTGACATTTTAGTCATTTTGTGTGTTGGAGCGAATGGGGGAGTTGTCCACAGCTACATCACAGTGACATTACCTATATTCGGCCAATTTGAAATTCCCATGTGTATAGTGATTACAACTTTCAAAAATTCATAAATTTCTTATTGCTTGTCCGATTTCGTTCAAACTAACACCCATCTGCTTCTCTGATTTTTCCTTTCATTCAAAGCAACTTGCTTTTAAGGTTGGATTTCCCTTTAAGTGTGCGAAAGAAACGCATTAGGATTTGATACGAACACAAATATAAATTAGAGCTAGATGTTTTTTTCATAGAATGCGTCTACATCGATATCACTATCGACAAAACTATTCCACTTCATACCTTATTCATTTCTGATAAATAAACGGTTTGTACTCTAAAAAAGGGAAACAATACATCGTTTATGTAATTTCTGAACCATTCCGTTTTAGTTAAATATATTTCCGGCGATAGTGAAATAACTTCTACGAAAATGTAGAAGTGAATGAAATATTTCTATCCAAATATAGTTTTTTCTCAATAGTAATAATAAAACTCAAGGCAAGACTTTGTTTCTTGCCAACAGAGAGTTGCTGTTGGATGTATAATAATGTGCTAAAAGTAGTTGCTTTTAATAGACGTGAATGTTTTATGACAACCTACTTTCGCTTTCCCCCAAATAGATTTCCCATCAATCCATAAAATTGCACTTACTGCTTTATTTTTTGCTCTCTCTCTCACTCTCTCTCTCTCTCTCCGTTTTCTATGTCTCTCTCATTTTCTCCTTCTCTCTTCATTTTCTATCACTATTCTGCCGCTCCCCCCTCTCTCTCTCTTTCCTTCAAGTTCCCTATCTGCCAGTCTCTCTATACACCTTCTTTTTTCTTTCGTCCTTTTTATATTCGTGATATTTGTTTAGTTCTTTGTGTCTCCATGGACATGTACATGATATTATGTTCATAATGTACCCGTGTAGCATAATTTCCCCTTCCTTTCTCATTATCTATTTATCTATTTGTCAAGTACCCTATATATATATATATATATATATATATATATATATATATATATATCAAAATAGTATGTATGGATATCGATGCATATGTATCCATCTATTTATATATTTATCAAAAATTGTTGAAGACCTTTTCCCCAGTGTAGATGTATCATGATCCCTAATTGGCAGTCTTCGACGATTCTGGGCCCTGTTTCATAAAACTTTTTCTCAATCACAACTGCCAAATATCTATAACAAATTTGCT
Source organism: Heliocidaris erythrogramma (assembly GCA_025617745.1). NCBI lineage: Eukaryota > Metazoa > Echinodermata > Echinoidea > Camarodonta > Echinometridae > Heliocidaris > Heliocidaris erythrogramma. The sequence continues at coordinate 21,152,998 of CM046865.1, read as the reverse complement.
CTCAGCCAATCAGATGCAATAATGCAGTAGCTTATAACTGTTATTGTAACTTGTTATAGATAACAAGTTTTACATAACAGGTCCCAGAGGTAATAAGAAATTGTAGTTTCATTTATTACCCTTCCGCCATTCTCTTTTCCTTTTTTTCTTTTTTTTTCTTTTTTTTTTGGGGGGGGGGGGGGGGTTACGTGTCAATTTCCCATATACCTTGTTTTGATTTCATTTTTCTTACATCCTGTTCCGAATCCTTCGCAAATATTTACTCTTCTCTTTTCTTTATTTAAACTACGACATGCAGTCATGGTTATTATTCTGTCGTTCATATTTCAAAGTGCTAGGGCTCTCAAAAACCCATCTCATGTTGGCACAAAAGATTTGTTATCCTTATCGTAACGCTCTGGAAAGAAAATACGGTTAAAACATTTAACTTCTCTTATCTTATTACAACATATGAAGAGATAAAGACAGTAATGATATCGCTAATTTTGAGTGAAGCCATGTCTGGGGAATGTTTATTAATGTGTGGCTCATTTAGGAGAAATGTCAACATAGAGTTTGGCATTGCTTGCCACAATCTAGACCGATTAGCCCGTTATTTGTTTGAATAATAACATAATCAATCATTGGGCTTGTGCTTATACATACCGAGTGACTTTGCCCCCTTTCCCGTGTACCCTTCAACTGATATACATGTACTACTGTACGTGAAAACAATCGAATCGCTGCATGTTAATTTAGCGGTGTATCCAGATAGAAAACATTCGAATTGAAAATTATCCACATATATTCACGAACACACATGGGCTGAACTTTCCCTAGACCAGGAAGTGTGTATCTTGGTCGGTATCCCTGCAATTGACTTTTTTTAAAATAATAAATAATAATAATGAATATTTAGTAGCGCTAAAAACAGAAAGTACCATAGCGCTTACAAAAATACACATTTGAAAAGAAAAGACAGCAGTAACCGCAAAGAGACAGACTAAAAAAAGTAAGAGATTATATTAAAACATTATATTACTGGGGAAAGAGATATGTTTTTAGGGGTCTTTTGAAAGTGGCTAGACAAGTTACTTCTCTGATGCAGAGTAGAATATTGTTCCACGTTTTAGATGCAGCCACTGAGAAGCGCTTTTTCGGTTGATGAGAGTCTGGATTTGAGAATAACAAGCTTACGTTTATCAGCTGTTGAGCGAAGATTGCGAGGTGGCGTATATATACTGAGTGTGTTATTAAAGGGGTACTCCAGCCTGAAATTAATATGAATTAAATAAATAGAGTAAAATTAAACAAACAAATCACTGAAAATTTCATCGAAATCTGATGAAAAATAATGAAGTTATGGAATTTTTAAGTTTTGCATTATTTTGGTAAAACAGTTATATGCACGTCATCATGAATATGCAGTAAGTGAGCTGATGATGTCATATCCCGACTTTTTCTTTTGTATTTTATTATATGAAACTGCAATTATTCAAATTTTTTGCTCCAAGCCTATAACTAAAAGGACTGACTCCTTATTTAATGTGTAAGTTCATCATTGCTGTAACCTTTTTTGTTACATGGGCGATATTTTTTATAGATATGTATGAAAAAATGAAATAATAAAGATTTCATATAATATAGTTAAAAAAGGAAAGTGGGGACGTGACATCATCAGCTCACTCATTACATATTCATGATGACATGCATAGAACTGTTTCCCAAAATAATGCAACATTTAAAAATTCAATAACTTCGTTATTTTTTATCGGATTTCGATGAAATTTTCATTGTTTTGCTTGTTTAATTTTACTCTATTCATTCAATTAATATTATTTTCAGGCCGGAGTACTCCTTGAAGATATTCAGGAGCTAAATGGTTTAGAATTTTAAAGACGTACAAACAAACTTTAAAAAGAATACGTTGGTGCAGAGGTAACCAGTGAAGTTTCTTAACCAAAGGTGAAGTATGTGTCCTAGATCCTAGGCCAAAAATAAGTCTAGCAGCTCGATTCTGGAGAGTTTCAAGTTTCCTCCTCTCTTTGGAAGATAAAACTGTTTCACGTATACCGGGCATGTTGGCTCAGTTGATTAGAGCGCCTGCCTCATGAACGGGAGGTTGTGGGTTCAAACCCCGGCCGAGTCATACCAAAGACTTCAAAAATGGGACCTTCTGCTTTCTAGCCAGGCCCTCGGCATATTAGAATGGAGAAAGGTAATAATAACATATTATGTTATGCAGGGCCCGCTGGAAGAGCAGTTTGATAATTGAAGTGGCTACCCTGAGTAAATACAACGTTATTATTATTTATTATTATATAGGCTATTACAATAATCTATTCGGGAAAGAACTAAAGCTCTGACAGCATGGTGACAAGTCTTCACATCAATGAATCTACGAATTCTCCATAAATTGCGGAGATGATAGTTGCAATTACGTATTACAAGGTTAACCTGAGAAGACAAAGAGAACATGTTATTGATGCATATACCAAGATCTGTAACCTTGGAGGACAGAGGAATAAGCTGACCATTTACATCCAGTTTTAGAGCAGATATAAATTCTAAATGGCGAGCAGAAGAACAAAAAGCCATGAATTCAGTTTTAGTACAATTTAGTTTCAGATAATTAGACAACATCCAAGTGTTTAACTCAGCAACACATTGTGAGATTTGGTGAAGTGTTTCATGAATGTTTTACGGAGAGCCTGGATCAACAGGCGCGTAAAACTGAATGTCATCAGCGTAACAAATGTAATGTAAACCATATTTGTTAATGATGCCAGCGATCGGAGTGATATATAAACTAAAGAGAATCGGTCCGAGTACGGACCCTTGCGGAACACCAAAATCTGCAACCCATGGTTCAGATAGATGCCCAGCTATGTTTACATTAGATGACCAGCCAGTAATGTAGGACTGCATCCACTTGAAAGCAAGTCCAGATATCTGAAAACATGACTCTAAACGGTTGAATAATATGTAATGATCCACAGTGTCAAAAGCAGAATTAAGGTCAAGTAGTACAATGAGAACAGATTTCTGTTGATCAAAGAATGATAAAATGTCATTCTGTAACTTCAAGAGGGCGCTTTCTGTGCTAAAATTTGTATTGTATGCTGACTGCATCGGATCGTATAGATTGTTATCCTGTAAAAGTGGTCTGTGAGTTGAATTGCTAAAACCTTTTCCATTAATTTCGCAACATATGAAAGATTACTAACAGGTCTATAGTTGCGTAAAGTATCTTTATCCAAGGTGTTTCTTAATGATAGGTACTACTACACACATGTAGCGTTAGACATTACAATGCGTTTGATATCACCTCCTTGGCTTTCAAATAGGGTGGGAGCGTACAACGGATTCATCTTATGCTGGATACACCGTTTTCGTGTCCATTGCAGTACACCACATAAATTTTATATTACATTGTATATTACATCACATTACACTACTCGTGCGAATGACTGAATGAGAAATTATTGTTTCCAATAGATTAAACCACACACATATTTTACATATCATTTCCAACTCTTCGAATGATTCTAAATGTAGGACAAATATTATGAAATACAAAAAATGACCTAGCTCCATTCCATTTTACTTCAGTTTTCTTTCAGACATGTTACTTTCTTCCTTTTTTTTTTTTTTCTTTTTGCTTGTTGCTTTTTTTTTATTACACGTTCCTCTATACATCTCCCTTTCTTCGTTTCCGTCTTATTTTTCAAATTTGATGTCAAAATTCTTCACGGATTTGTCCACAGGAATTCCGAGTAAATGGGTTTCGCGGTTTCTCATAATTATACCCAACCCCAACAATTAATCACATCTCCTCTACATGCATAAGCTTTACGGCACGAATTGTTTGATCGATGTGAAATATCAGCCGATGACATGGCAATATTTTTTTATAACCGTCATTGTTTTCTGTTCGTTGGACTCAATTAGTCCCTGTTGAACGTGACTGGTATGCACGTAATGCTCATCATGTGATTTGCTCCCATCATTAGAGATAACCAAATTAAACCAATTAAATGTTGATAACAAAAACATAATTAACTCATCTCCTTTATTTTTTTTTTAATTTTGCAATGATTAACCCGTTGACCACTGCATTATCTCAGTCTAATAGACTTAATACAGGAGCCACACCGTTCCCATAGTCCATGTGTTAAAAGAGACAGTATGTGTAATCAGTCGCGATATGTATCTGAAACATTTAATCCAAGTCATGTGAGTTTTATGATGATAATACAACGAGTGCAGCAATAAAGTCACATGATATTTGCGTATATAAACAAGATGCAATATTATTTCTTTCTTTTTTTTCGAGAGAATTCCATAGCCAGAATAAGGAGTGATCTCCATGAACCTCCATGAGAAGGTTATTAAATCTACAGACGTGTTTAAATTTTCTAATTGTCAAGCTGAAATGAAAACAAAAAAGAATACGTAAATCATGTATATAGTATTTTTTGCTTCATGGCATGATATTGCTTAGTCTACATGAAAAGAATTTGCTTTAAATTTGTTTAAAGCAAATTTCACAGCAACAGTGACATTTCAGTGAATATCTAGGAACTGTGTTGGTATTTGGAATTCTTTATGATGTAGGCTTGTGGCATGGGCACTTTTCTTTTAACTGGCAGTGGCATAGCTACGGGGAGGGGCGCACCGGGCACACGGGGCGCACGGGGCACACGCTCCCACACGAATCCAGTGGCGAAAAGGTAAAAGAGAAATACTGATATAGAAAGGTTGAGGGGAGAAGGATGATACGACCACTCGTACACTCTACCCAGAATCGTTATTTTAATTTCAACATTTCATCAACACAGTGAGATCTACACCAGTGCCCCTTTAACACTGGACACATGCTACGCCACTGCGCACTGGCTTGATATAAAATCGATCAGTACATGGCCGTCAGTTCTGCATGTCTCAAACGTGTTGCTTGCAAAGACGCCTTCTCCTTGCCCAAGTATATTTGTTTACACACCATTGGCAGAATATAAACTATGAATTTCTTTCGGCTAAAAACTACGTACACGTACGTGTATTCGTCCTGCGAAATAAAGTGAAAATTCGTTTCCAAAGCTCATAATACCTTCCCTGCCATTAAGCTGCCATCAGCTGTGCCTACATACGGCGCAAATAAATCTTTAAGATACTGGCATCTACAAACTTACTACAAATCTCTACTTATGCTTCAGTCACAATAGGCTCCGATGAGTTTTTGGTCTAAAATCGGGCGGTCATCGGAGCATTCGTGCGGTGACCGGCAGACAACCGGACGCTAATCGGGGTCATCGTTGTGTTTTTTGGGCATCGTTGGAGGCATCGTCAACTTTTAGGGCGGAGTTAAAAGGTAGCGATGGATTTTAGACATCGGCAGTGTCAACACATCGTTGACATAGCCGGCAGGTGGCCGCCCGGTGACCGTCAGATCTTCTTGGGGGGGGGGGGGGGGGGTGGGGAGGGGGCGGGGGGGGGGGGGGGGGGGGTCCTGACAGGTGCCGCCAGTTCCCACGATAAATCTTCCCAGGCTCCTCCAAAAACAAACTTTTCCTGTCAGGGCGCCGCCCGGTCTGCCATCCACCCGTCAGATACCCGGCAGGCCATCGTCCGATAACCAAACGGCGCCCTGTAGGCGGCCCTCCGATTGTCTACGGTCTACGCCCGATGTTTGAACGATGTCTGGCGGCGCCCTGGCGGCACACTGCCGACTAGGTGAAGGCGACCTGCCGGCGCCTGTCCGATGAACGGGCGGGGGATCTAAGGTCGTCCGCCCGGGGTGTATGAGGATGGTCAGAAAACATTGTCATAATTATATAACCACCAAGTGTCAACAAACCAAAAGGGCGCTTAAACAATCAAATTCGGCCGATAATCATCGGTCACTCGTCGGGAACACTAACGGTTACCCCCCGGAGACCGCAGGCCTCTCGCCAGGACACCGCAGGGCCACCTCCAGATGATCGCACGATGACCTACTATCGGCAGATGTCCACAAGGTGACCGTCCTGCTTCCCTGCGGTCTCATGCCGGCGCCCGGAAGATATCCTGCCGATCTCCGTCTGATGTCCGTCAGTTTTTCGCTCATAAGTGTCGGCCGGCATGCTAGACTGCTAGACTGCTAGACCCAGAGGCCATTATCGGACGGCCGCCGGCCCCAATTGTGACTGAGGCATTGTCTACAGCTTAAGTTACTGACAAATGGACAATCGTTAGTGATGTTCAAACCGCAGTGTTTCTGTATCCTGCAGTTAGACTTTTTATTATGGACGGACTTTTTTTCTTCTTCAGACTGAGCGTAGAACACAGTACCAAGATAAACAACCACTACGGTAACCACGGAAACGGGTGATTCGCCTACGGAAAACATGTCAATGTAAAAACGCCTTCTTATATCGGTGAAATCGGTGGCCAACATACTCTAAAATCCATAAAAAAAATTACGACGGACAAATATCAGTGACATTAATTTTCAAGTCGATGTCGATCGATGCCTGTGTCAAATATTGTTCAGTAAAATGGAAGGGTCCTAAAGCTACGCACACGTAACAAATGAATGAAGATGACTGAATTTTACCCGGATTTTAAAAGTGTTAATATCACAAAAATAGAGGGAAATTACTCAATCTTAGATGACATTCTCGTAGCTCCGTCACCCCATAAGTTTGGCACATTTAACGCGTCGCATTGCGCGTATTTGCGGGGTGCGTAGCTTTAGGACCCCATACACCTAACACAATTTTCCATATATGTATACTATTGAATAATTATTAATCCCGGGTTTGTTTGATTTTTCTTTAAAGGCAACTTAAATTTCTCACAAATCACAATTTATGCGACGTGGCATCCCCAATAAATTTCATAAAGGCAGTTACACAGCTTGTGCGTATATTTACCTTCAATAAGCTTTGTTTGCCTCCCTCATGGTCCTCACGATTTCTCTTTTTATCAAAGGTAATAATAGCAGCAAAAGGTCGATATACTGACTTGTTTACGGGTAGAGAAGGCTCCTTCCCCCTTCATTTAGATGAAAATATTATTCCTTTATCTTTGTAATATCCTTCATCATTTATTGCTCCCTCTGAAATTTATGACTTTCATCCCAATTTCTATGATATTCTAACCAATCGTGATTTACACGTTGCTACGCCCGGTGAATATTCAAACGATTCTTTTTATTGCTGCACGTCAAGTTTAATATTCAACAGATCAAATATTCAGAAAATAAAATATATCTTGCATTTTCTTTTCTCCTTCATGTTCGTGCTGCTCTGTTTGAAAAATTCATTAATATCATCTTATTAAGTTTATTCGAAGACGTCTGTTCACCTTCTCTTCCTATTAACATAATAATGACATGTATGACAGGCGATGAACAAGATTGTCATCTCTCTCACTTCCTCTTCCCCCCCCCCCCCCTCTCTCTCTCCCTACCTCTTTCTCCCTTCCTCCCTCTCTCTCTTCCTTTCTCTCTCTCTCCCTTCTTCTTTCTCTCTACCTCTCTCCCTTTTTTAAAACTTGTTCTACATTTCCAATTCCTTCTCTTATTCCATCTCTCTCTCCTTCCTTCTGTCCCCCTCTTTCCCTCACCTCCGCCGCCCTCACTACCTCGCATCCTCTCTCCTTCTACCTCTTCCTCCTTCCCCCTCTCTCTTTCTCTTCCTCACTATACCTCCCCAGTCTTCTTCCTCCCTCCTTCGCCCCCCCCCCCCCCCTCTCTCCTCTCTCTTTCTCTGCAGTACCTCTTCAAGATGTGCATGTACAAGCCCTTGTTGTGAAAGTCACCTCCACGAAAAAAAAAATCGTCTCAACAGAATGCTGCAAACATGTCAACTTTTTTCTTAAATAGCATAATAAGCTTTAATTGAAGAAGGAAAATAATATAGATCTAAGCACGGTCCCATTTTCATTTCCTTGTTTATCAAGAAAAGCTCTTTCAGGAACTTGTATTTTCCAAAATCATATTATACAAATGTTATATTTCCTTCTTTATATTACTCTTGCCATTAATGCACGTGGCCTTTTAAAAGACCACGTGAACATGCCATGCTTGCAATATTTGGCACCATTCTACGCAAAGGCGGCGAGATGATTTCCTGCTCACGAACTTAAATACACCTCTCATCAAACGGATATATTTGTCATAATATCCAATAATATACTTCCACTGCTCTAGACCCCACTTCTTATAGCGGTGACGTGCACAAGACGAGCTCCAAACACGTTCCTTCTTTCATGGGGTATTTACTTTTTGCCAGGCATGTAAGAGTTATCTCCACAGCCATTTTGCTCCTTTTGATGGAGGGTGACAACTTTTATCCAATAAGTTTTTATAATAATGATATGAGCACTTAACAGCGCGGCCTGCATTCGTCAATACATGGCGTTTGTGGCGCGGTACAATGAACAAAAATAAATGATCAGCTTTCGATTCCTAGCAGGAAAAAGGGAATTTTATTGCACTATAAATATAACAATAAGTAATATATAGTATACATCAGTATGCATCATATTATTCAACTTCGAGGAAATGTGTGATACAAGGTACTTTAAAGCAGGATATGTCCTAAAGAACAACGCTTGTCAGCCAGGGGCATCGATTATGGGGTGGCAGGGAGCCAGTTGCCCCCCCCCCCCCCCCCCAAAAAAAAAAAAAAAAAAAATATATATATATATATATATATAAGAGCAACAATTGCCTCACACTCTTTAACATGGTGGGGTAGTATATATATATATATATATAATAAATAAATAAATAAATAAATCCAGAGGTGTAAAATTAAATAAGGGAAAATGATGCAAAGCTCGGAAAATTAAACCTTCCAAACAATGAAATACAAAATGTATTACACAATCAGACTTCAGAATTCGGGTCGCTAATTTGTCATGCTTTATGTAAAACCGTAGAGAAGCTGGTAATTAAAAGGCGTTAAAAGTCATGAAGGGCGTTATTAGACTGTCTCCCTCCCCCCCCCCCCGCAATCCGGAAAACGGATCGATGCCCCTGTTGTCAGCCCTGATATTTGTTAAAGATTATTATAAAGACCAAATCCTCACTCGTCCTTCTTGTTGAAAATAATGAAGACCATCTTTCACAACAGTGGGGGACGGATCTAACTTTACCCAAGATGGATAACAATAGTCATAATGAGTACTAATTTGGTTTTATTAACCCAGCATTCGTTGCGGTGCAGGCAGTGTGACAACGAGTTCGTTGCTAGTCATGGACCTACTAGCAGTGGCGGATCCAGGGGGGGGGGGGCACAGCGGCCCGTGCCCCGCCCCCCCCCCCCCTTTGGAAGAGAAGTATGAATTTTGACTATTGACGATCCCCCCCCCCCCCCCAAAAAAAAAAAAAAAAAAAAAAAAAAATACGGGTCTACCTTTTGACAAACTTTCATTTTTGTGCCCCCTCTTTTTACTAAATCCTGGATCCGCCCCTGCTAATAGAGTAGGTCCATGGTTGCTTGGAGGCAAGTGTCTGGTTCCATGCAGTTACTCTGTAAAGACTGCCTCTCTACTGCTCATGAGACTGAAATTTCAAACGCGAAATATTATATACATGGGGGACAAAAATTAAATGGACTTTGATTAAATGGCCGTAATTTATATCAAGTCGAGAATAATTCGTCAATAGGTTAACTGTATTTCCATTGTAGAAATAGGCCTTCATGTCCTTGTCTTCTTGTCTTCCTCCCTCCGACTTCTCTCTCTCTCTCGGTCTCTTTCTCCCCGCTTTCTCTCTGTGTCTCTGTGTGTGTGTGTCTCTCTCTCTGCCTCGCTATTTCACTCAGTGATTTCTTTATGTCTCTCTCTCTTTCCTTCTTTTTGTATAGCGCTGTTTTAATGTACAGTAGATAACACTGGCAATATATCTCTCCAGATGAAAATATCTCAGTACCAACCTCCAACTATTTCATTCTTTCTTTCTCTTTCTCTCTCTCTCTCTTTGTCTACTTCTTCCTCTCTTTAAATTAAAAGTTTGCTCTTTGTTCACTCATGATATTTTATCACCATTATCATTAGAAAATAATTACTCATTTCATAACCTCCCTTCTTATATTGCAATCAGATATACTTGTACATAATATGAAATCCCGTTATGATTATCTGGTTTGTGATAATTCCATTTGTCGTATCCTATTTCGAATCAAATTAGATTCAAACGCATGAGGGAAGTACACGCACGTCCATCGTTGTATGTAACCTGATATCACGAATTTCGTTCGAAATCAGATTTCGCCCTATATGTACAGATGAAGACAAATTTGCGCCAGTCTCCCCGTCCTATAATCATCTAATCGATTGCTTAGATTTTTCATTCAGAGTGACATTTAGTTCTTGCAATAAAATTGCTTTGTGAGGGAAAGATTCTCTTAAGTTGTTCGAATTTTTGAACATGCGGTAGAGAATGGAAATCCCAATGCAAATGGGATTGGTATTTGGTATTTTATTAAGAAACTTCAATTCATTGACACTGGCATCAATATTTTGTTTTACAAAATGAAGACAAATTTGCGCCAGTCTCCCCGTCCTATAATCATCTAATCGATTGCTTAGATTTTTCATTCAACGTGACATTTAGTTCTTGCAATAAAATTGCTTTGTGAGGGAAAGATTCTCTTAAGTTGTTCGAATTTTGGACATGTGGTAGAGAATGGAAATCCCAATGCAAATGGGATTGGTATTTGGTATTTTATTAAGAAACTTCAATTCATTGACACTGGCATCAATATTTTGTTTTACAATACAAATCATTTGTATAAAGAAAATAATTATAGAGTCACATGAAAGTGAAATGAAAAAACGAGATAAGTATAGCAAATCATAATAAGACTCCTCAGATTGAACAGGAGACAAATCATGTGTGATTCAAACCGATGGCATCGGAGAAAGAGAACAATGGGTCATCGGTAGTAATTCAATAGGTCATCGGGTGCCAACAATTGGAGAGGTTTATTCCGTCAATGAAATTTGTGACGCAATTCAATAGTGGAGTCATCGGTTGAAATTCGAACAATAGAAAACATAGATATGTGTGTGTGTGTGTGTGAGGGTGTACCAACAGAGGTATACTTGTGTGACTAATTGGACAGTCAAACACAATAGATGCCTTTATTCCGTCAGGCTTGTGTGGCTTTTTTTGCTGCTTGTGTGGCTATTTGAACAATAGAGAGAACAAAGGGAAAGACACAAGTATACCCGCGTGAGTATGTGTGTGGGTGTGTGTGTGTTGTTTGTTGTTGTTTGTGTAATTTTAAATGCTGTTTCATTCTGGGTTAACATACACTAGACTGGTTGTACTCAGCTATTAAGCAAAATCATTTAGCAAATTTTACTTACTTAGATCTCTTGAACATTACCAAAATTCAAAAATGCCTTAACCGCTAAATGAGACAATTGCCATCCTCTTTATTTTACCTTGCATGAGGAAGCTCATTTGACGTTGGAAAGAATGCAAACACAATAGGCTATATATCTATCTTTCCCAGAACTGAATGCATACTTAATATCATGAAATAATACACTGGTGTGAAATTCTTGAAAATCAAGAGCATGTTCATCATATTTTAAATTACTTGCTTCCCTGATAGCAGAAAGTGTTAAAAAATGACGTGATATTTACGTCGTGGTTTTCGTCTTTTTTACGTCCTGTAATTACGTCAATAAGACGACAACTTGCACCAACGCAAGTCATTTTTCATTAATGAATGTTAAGCAGTTTAAGGAGCCGGTCCAGCTCCCGTGAAAGTGCTGAAATAGCACGCTGTGTGCATTCAATAGCACTCTGAGTGCAGTCCCTATGCATGCCCTCAAAAAGTGCTATATACAGCACTTCAGTTTTTACAGTGTACAGATGACGCCAAAATAAGACGTCCTCTTGACGTCTTGCGTTGGTGCAAGTTGTCGTCTTATTGACGTAATTACAGGACGTAAAAAAGACGAACACCACGACGTAAATATCACGTAATTTTTACCACTTTCTGCTATCAGGGTTATTACAAGGCCTGATTGACATTTGAAAGAAAATGTGATCAGACGGCTCAAAAACAAATTATTCAACAAAGCAAAGGGGAGAAAATGCTTTTTTCTGACGAGATGTTATCGTTACCTCTTATTATAACATGATATCTTGTTGGTTCTACTGGATTACACTACATGCGTTACATCATTGCAAAGCTGTCGGCAAATGAGCCACCTCTGTCGGCAAAAAAAGGAGGGTGGAAGAAGGGAGAGGGAAGAAGAAAAGAGAACAGGAAAAGGAGAAATGAGAAAGGATAATTAAAAAAGAAAAGAAAATGGAAAGGAAAGGAAAGGAAAGGAAAGGAAAGGGGAAGAAAGAAAGAAGTAACATCTGGCACTAGATAGTTAATATTCGGGCAAAAAGGCGTCCCCCTTCGGCAATGGGCTGCAACCCCCCCCCCCCCCCCCCCCCCCCCCCCCCCCCCCCCCCCCCCCCCCCGAGTAGTTTCAAAGTTCCGATAATCGGGTAACCACCACATCATGTTCAGGCAGCGAGATTCCCGGATAATTATTTAAGTTCTGTACATGTTCACTACGAAAATTAAAAAAAAATTAAATTGAAAAGTGGATCTTCGCTTTAAATTAAGAAATTGAAAAGGTGATATTCGAGCAAAAGGCTTCAGCTCCCACCCCCCCCCCCCTCCTTCTCCCTTGCGAAAATGGGCCCGTATGATCAAGATCTCTGCATTTTTCCTTTATCATTTGTGGGGGAGATTAGGGTGCAGCATATTTGTCGGCAAGTTTGGGTATCAGACCCTAACAATTTGTCGAATATGGGTGTCACGCCCCTACCCCCTTCAAAATGATCTATCGACGCCCCTGCCCGTCCTAATCGTAAACGATTATATAAATGCCATCCTGAAATCCAGAAATATGGGGCCGGTTGAGGAGCAACAAAAACAGAACACCCACAACGCCTGTAAGCCTACTTTTATTTCAACGTAGATGGCGGGAGTTCCGGTTTTAGAAAGTGACAGATTAAAACGTTCTCAATTCACGATATGTTTCGTCTGTATTGATGACATTCAATCATGTCCATTGTGTTTACACCGTTATCAAGGGGCGTAGCTAGAGCGGATGGATTTCATATCACTCCCTCTATTAAAATATTTTCTGGGCAGATCTCACATCCCCATAACGGATAATTTAAGGACCTGCTATATTTCTTGTCGTCAAGTGTGAAATCCGAGTACCTTGTTTTGTCTTAAGGGGAACATAATGTTGGAAAATTTCCGCCAAATTGTTGGCCAATTATTTGTGAAGAATTTGAAGTTAAAGCTAAAGTTAAAATTCAGGTTTACTGCACACAAATTGTTCAGATTGTTCAAATTCAATTTATTCTCCTTTCCTTTAAAAATCTTAAATCTTCATTCATGTAACATTCATGTCTACCGCACATTTATTTCAAATATATTTTGCTACTGCAAAGACTGAAAATGTATACATGTGTTTGTGGAATGTGTCATTCTCCCGTGTAATGGGTGCATTCGCTCGCAAGTGGCGGAGGTGGGTCCAGCCAATAAGGACCGGTCATTTTCGGTAGATGACATACGTGAAAACAAGGCCATCGAGAGGGATGATGATGTGAGAAGAAGTTATATCATCTTATTTTCGCATTGCCTTATCTTTTGCATAATCATTTTTCGCAATTCAATTGGAGGGGTACATGCCTCAAACCCCGTGGTTAATGTCCCCTTCGTGACTAAGCCACTGCTTCTGGTCATACATTGGAGTCATTGGAGTCATTGGACTAATGCTAATGGCAGTTTTATTTGCATAAAAACATTTTTTTCTTCTGCTGAGCCTTATACGTCAGTCATGAGATTCATATAAAGCACTAAGATCGACAGATCGAGTGATAGAAGCATTAGCTGGTCTCGTTCGTGTTAGCGGATTATTCATGATCCAGAGCTAAGCAAACGACTCCAGGGACGGACGCTGCACAAAGATTGAAAGCCTGTGTTTCATCACGTTTCACGCTTCTGCTGATGTGAAATGATTTATTTAAATGTCATGGCAATATACTATTATTAGGTAGGAAGGAGATTAGCACAGGGTAATACCAACATGACAAAAAGATATTTCTTGACTAATTAATGCGCTGACTGTGAGACGTGCGTATTTAGAGTCAGAGCCATTAGCGCCAAGGAAAGGCCAATACCCGTGCTATATAAATACCCATCAACATTTTCATCCACTTTCTCCTCGAGCTGAAGTCATGAAGCGCATATAGGGACACGGTAGTTTAGATAAGCACTCGAAATTTTGTTGTTTAATTTTGTCATAAAAATTAATACGAGAGGAAACTATGTCTGCCCTTTTCTACATTTCAAATATTTCAAAATAATTTTTACCTCAAATGTTCAGCAGATATAAACGGGAATAAAGTTTGTACGGTAAACTTGGTGAATAAGACATTTACAAATAAAAGCGCATGACAATGATCGACTTTACGATTTGATCGCAGGGTTGGTACAAGAACTTGCTCGGGTATTTAAATTTGGTCTATATCATCTACGGAACGCTGTAAGAAGAATAAAAAACGCTTTATCATAACCAAGATTCTTAATTCAATATAGTTTGGGTGAGCAATTTTCTTTTATTTCAGGTGATAATTAGTAATAATGATCGCAGTAATTCTAAAATGATGTAAAGCTTTTACCTCAAGCGGAATATCAAAGAAATGAGAGATTGGAAATTTATATCCTATAGCTAGCCAGGTTACGTGCAACCGATATTTGCGGCCGACGCCTACGTGTGCGCACGATTTATGCAAACTTCTGTGAGATTGCAGCGCGGAAAACTTCTGAGTAGTAGCCGGAATTTGGCGTTCCTTTCAGAGGAATTTACTAAAAATTGGTCGGAAATCATGGACAAAACATCATAAAATCCCAGGCATGTATCTTTTGACATTAGCAAAACAATTTGAGACCATCGTTAAGAGCTTTCATTTCGTTACCACTCTTAACAACATTGCGTAAACTGCTACAAAATGGAAGAAAATGACACCAATCTTCGAGAGGTCATCGTTCTTGGTATTGATTTCTATGGAAATGACACATTTCAGCTTGCTCTATACTTTACAGTCTTTTTCGTTGGGATTCTTGGTAATGCTTTGATCTTGGCTGTATATTTAAAGAAGAAGAGGCGAACAACCACGGATATCTTCATAATAGCTTTATCACTGATAGACCTTGCGGCAAGCATCCAAATATCTATCCAGATCATACGCATATGGTTCCCATCGGTGATAACAGACAACTTTTGCATCATAAACTGGACATTGGGTGAAGCAACTGCCTTCGCTTCCCTCTTATTAACATTTGCAATATGTTATGACCGGTATATGGTCGTTTGCCGACCGTTTTCGAGTCGGTTGTCCAACAAGCGAGCAATCGTTTACGCTGTATCCTGTGTTATACTCGGCATAATCCCCATGGCCCCGAAAATCTTGATTATTGGAGCAACAAAGCTGGGTCGGCCGGTTCAGAAGACCATTTGTGAAGCCAGGAGGAATGTGTGGTTTCTCTGGCTTGTTCAAGTGTTGTATCCCTTGATGTGCTTTGGAGTGATGCTCCCAACTTTATACCTTTACCATAAGATTTACGTTTCCCTACGCAGACAAGCGAAGATTCACGCAGATCTTCTCTGCAGCAAACCAAAGAGTTCATCTAAAGAATTAGCAGGGTCGGGGCAGGCGATTACGAAAAAATCGAACTCCAATCCTGGAAATGATCTCACTGCCTTGCCGTGGTGCAGCCATCAACAATCAAATGAGATCATTCAATTTCCAACTCATGTAAGCGGACAGTTCGTTCCCGAAACTGTGTGTATTAAAACAAGAACAACATCTGGAACTGGAACGGTTTTGCCAAGGCGATTGGTAAGAATCAACAAGATCGGACCCTCCTGCAAAGCTACATCGAGTGATCATATGCTGTCTGCAGGCGTACAAAAAAATAAAGAATCAGATTTAATCCTTGAAGATGGAATTCGTCCATCAAAACAGATGTCCGCTGATTCTATCACTCAATTTTATCATTCAAAAGGAGACAGATTTGGAGCCACAGCTGTACATGCTGGGAAAATTAATGGCGGAGATTTAGAATATGGCAATTCAAACGGCTCTGCAGGGCCATGCATGAATAAGGACACTGAAAAACCCATCTCAAACTTGTTGTCTCCTGGACAATCATTTGGCAATCATGGGAAACAAACTTCCAGTTCTGGAGCTCTTGCACTTGTGTTGGCAGAGTCAGGTGACCCAAGTCCGCACCAAGGGTCAAATCGGACAGCAAAGTCGAAAAATAATGACATGGGTCAAGCGACAACAAGAATGCTTCTCATCATTACTATATACTTTTTTATAACTTGGTTACCATATATTTTCGCAGCATCCCTTTATTCTAGGCTCTTAGAGCTCCTCCCGAGAGATAGTGTCGAGTTTATATTCCTTATACTGAACGCAATCCGCGGAACCAATCATACTGTCAATATTGTGGTTTATTACTACGCAAACCGGTGGTTCCGGAAGGCGATTCGAAACCTTCTCTGTCGAAAAGGTACACTGTAAAAAAAAAATATTGAATTACTTTTTTAAAATTCGTCAACGGATTGCCTTTATTATTTTAAGTATTTGTAACAAGGAATTTTAAGTAGAATTTACTTATTTTGCTTAATAAACTTTTACTCAGTTAAATCGAGTTACATTAACGCAAATAATGATAGATAACAATTAAAAAAAACATTATGACATGATTATACTTGTACCCATCTAACATTCACTGACACTCTTTCAATTTAGGATTTAAACAAATATCTACCACCGTCACCAACAAACACTATTACATACGCTTTAGTTGACAACTTATGAAAGGGCTCCGAATTTATATATACTTGATCGCAGCATCTTAAAAAGAAAAATCGTTGACAATTTTCCTGAAATATCAAGTTTTAATTTGTTTTGAATCGAGTGACAATTAAAAATTGTCTTATCTTCTTATGTTTGCTTAAATGAATTAGGAAATATTTTAAACTCCTTAACTTCTCATTCAACCACAAAAAAAGAATTGCTTAATGAATAATGAATATTCATGAATTATGTAAATTCTTATATTACGCACTGTCTTTACTTAAAAAAATATGTACAATCAACATAAATTGTTGAGTAATACGTACACTTTCTTACTTTGAGTTAACAATACTAAATTAATACAAGTTGAAATTACTTAAATGTTCTTTTGTATTTAATTTTACTTAAAATTTTCACGTATATTCTACTAAATTGAAAAACTGAGTTATTAGGAACTTATGTTTTTAAGTAAATTCTACATGGTAAAAAAATAAGTAAAAGTTACTAATGGGCATATTATTTTTTACAGTGTACTGAGAAACACAGTAACCCTATCATAATTACATGCATGTATAACAGTATAAGTTATTGAACTTTTGCTCAACTGCGGTGTTTCATCACGACAAGCCCTACACTATTGTATTCACTCTGAGTGAAAAGTTTGTATTTTTCATGTAGCAGTAAGCAAAGTCGAGAAGGGAAAAGAACGATTTAACTAATTATAAAATAATAATCACATTCTTGTATAGCGCATATCACGGCATGATATGAAAAACTATGACACTATCCATAAAATCACACGATTGCTTTAAAACAAATTGATATTTGACATCATTTCGCCCAGATAAACAATCTTCACACTTTTTCCTATTATGTAGTGTTAATAACCCGTAGATTGCTTGTGAGGAAACTACTGCACATTTTGGTTTAAAAAGAGAGTTTAACGTTCAAATCAGACCTTTCCCTATGGCAGTAAGAGCCTTTCCCCCTAATTTGACCTTACATTGCCTCATTCAATCGAGTGGGAATTCCGAACAAGATAATTTATTGAACCATTTCGCATACCAAATTGTGGCTAATGACATCCTCTAACTAGTGATCTAAACATAATTCTGATTGGTTGACGGTAATTTGGTGCATTTTGCTGTTCAATCAGAAATAGCCTCTTATTTGTTGTCACATTATTCACGAACTGACTAACGTCTATTGGATTGTGCCATTCTATCATGGGGTAACTCGATTTGTATACAGTGAAAAATAATTCGTCTAACAACAATGATAGATTGTGAGATGCGTGTAGGCCTATACAAGTAAGAGGGAAAAGAGAATGATATAAGAAACGAATGAAAATGTCAAGAGCCTTGATGGACTATATTGTGAAGATGTTCGTTCTGAGGTGGTAACTACAACGCCTCTCAAAGTGCAAATAAACCCCCTTTTATAAATGAACGCGCCCGATGCCTCATGTGCATGACGTATATCGCTGGGTGTCAAGGGAGGTCAGCGATTGCCCAATCGAGAAGTATATGCGGCGAATCTCAGGAAAGTAGTTCATATGCGGCGCTTCCAACGGGTTTTGGATATTATTACCCCTTTAGAAAGTCCGTGGATGAGGGAACAGGCTGACTGCGACTACTAGTAACTAGATAAACTAGAATATCACTGAAGGTGATTAAAACCCCCGCCCCAATGTGTGCCAAGTTTCCTGAGCACTGCTCCAAAAATGAGGAAGTGGTTTGATCTGCAACAGTTTCCCATTTTATTGCCATATGTCGTGACCATGGCAACGCAGTTTGCCATACATTGAAACAATATGTCTTGCACATCTTTACCATGAAAATAATGTGTACCTAATTTCATGAGCATTGCTTGAAAAAGTGGGAAGTTGTTTGATCTGCAATATTTCCCCCTGATTTATTGCCATAATATGTAGTTACAATGGCAACACAGTTGCCGACACATTCAAAATATATGTCTTGCACATCTTAATCCCAAGACAAATGTGTGTACCAAATTTCATGAGCATTGCTCGAAAAATGAAAAAGTAGTTCGATCCGCAAGATTTCCCACTGATTTATTGCCATAATATGCTGTTACCATGGCAACGACACATTAAAAAAAATATGTCTTGCACATCTGCACCACAAGACCAATGTGTATACCGAATTTCATGAGCATTGCTCGAAAAATGAGGAAGTACAAGTACAAGATTTTGCAACAGACCGACCGACCGACCGCCCTACCCATTCCTATATACCCCATTCAAACTTGTTTTGGGGGGAGGGGAATGTGGAATGATATTTTTTTTTTCCTTTCTGTGTTATCCCCCTTCAAACTTCGTTTGGCGGGGGTATAGTGATTACCAATGACGCAGTAGTCCTTCCGCGTTCCTTCGATTTAGTCATTATGGGATCTGGGACGACGCTATGTTTAGAGTGTGAAACCCCCATAAACATTTTATTATTATTATTATTATTATTATTATTATTATTATTATTATTATTATTATTATTATTATTATTATTATTATTATTATTATTATTATTATTATTATTATTATTATTATTATTATTATTATTATTATTATTATTATTATTATTATTATTATTATTATTATTATTATCATTAATACTATTATTATTATCATCATCACCATATTATCGCTGGTCAAATAATTCGGCCAAACTTTCGGCAAATCATCATCAATATCACCATCATCACTATAGCTTGTCAAATAATTTGGCTAAACCTTCAGCAATCCAGTCTGACACACCCATTCAGGAGCAGTGCTCCCTTGTACTTTATTGGCAAAAACTGTTATTACAACTTTAAAAACATTTAAAACTTCACGTTGTTTCTGAAAAAAGCATATAGGTTAGTTGGAAGTTTGACCATTATTTGAGCTAGGTTTTCCTATATATTTAGGGCATAACATATTACACACGACAGTACCTGAGTTTAACTGTTTATAACTGCACTTAGTCAACAAAATAATATAAACATAGAGTAATCAACATATATATCTAGTATTTTCAATGTCAAGTTTAATATGAAATGTGTCATCTACATATAAAGTCTACTTAAAAATTCTAGATGATAACCTCTTTATCTCTAAGAGCATACCTAACTAAAATATATAAAAGTACAGATGAATATAGATACATGTAGATACAAACATTTATATATATATATATATATATATATATATTAAAAATAACATAATATAAAATTATATAATATATTTTTCTCAATTCATACAGTAAGGATATACAAGATTTGTTGATTTTTTTTCTTCTAATTTACATATTGGTGTTGTGTAGCAATGCATGTGTATTATGACAAGTTTAAAGAGTTACATTTTTCCTTACCCACACAAATCAGTTTTGGGTGGTTGGTTTGACTTCGGCACGAAATAGGAAGTGAAGTTATTTCATTTTCATCCCATTTTCCATGTCATCTTGCAATTTACTGCACAATCCTCAATATACAATATCATTGGCTGAAGCTGGATAACGTGAATTTTGAATTACTTTGTCATATTGCAAGTATGGATGTTTATTAGTTCCATCCTAAATTAATGCCCATAGGTGGAAATATGGAGGAAATTCTTTTAATCGTGGGGGGGGGGGGATAACAATAGGCTGTTCCCCCCCCCCCCCCCCCGATGAATAGAATTGCATGACACATCTCCGCCACTGGCCTGTAGTGTGTTATAATTGCATGGTACATGTAGAAACACTGAAGTAGGTATCAATAGGTGGGTACATATCCTGCTTATTCATAGTTTTTGCATCAATTGATGCTTTGCACATTTGACACACAGACTAATAAGCCAGTTCGGAATTACAATTAGCGCATGTGCAGATAAAGCTCATTTGTACCAGGGGGGTGTTTCATAAAGCTGTTTGTAAAGTTACGCTACGAATGACTTACATATGACAAGCCAAATGGGGTGCTCAATCATTTGTAACTGCATCAACTAAAGTTGAACTGTGCAGATGTATATTAACATTCTTATAATACCAAACAATTTTAATGCAGTAATATATTTTTTGCCATAATTCAATTGAGGTTAATGGAAATACAGTCACACTTTGTTAAAACATCAGGAAAACCTTTGGGCAACCTCTCTGGCACTTCATATCCAAGTCGTTCGTAACGTCATGCGTGAACTTTACAAACAGCTTTATGAAACATCCCCCAGGTACAAGTGACCTTTATATGATGTCATTTTGTAAGCACCATGATGCGTGCACCAGTAATGAGTATGAGTTTAGTTGTTTAACAAGTAGCGCCTCCACCAAAACAAATGCGCTTGTGCTTACAAATTGTGGTCATTTCAGGGTCATGTGATAGCATCAATACATTAGATTATGAAAACTTCTTATAACCATGTCCTCCTCCAAATTTATACTTTAACTTGTTCAACAACATTTCAACATCTGCCTCGGTGACGAACTTCACTTGTTAAAATCTTAATTTGTTGTTGCGTATTCATTAAATGATATCATGTTCCTGAGTACGCACTTATAGTCTGATGTTTTTGTACATAATTATGATGGTAGGTTTTGTTCAGCAGTTAATGCAATCAATCGCAGATTGTATTCTTTGATACTTTTTGGTACAATTTGAAGATGACCAAAATACATATATATCATCAAATTAATAATACTGTATTTTCATGAGTTGTAAACAAGAGTAAGACCTTTTCATATAAATAAAGCAAAAATAAAAGTCAGCTATCCCTGATTTTTTCAAGCCAGAAGAAAATCATACTTAAAGATCTTTTTTAATTATTTGCTGTATGTAGTATGCATTAATGTAAATACAATGTATGTTCATGTGGAAAGTAAGAGCTTAAGCCTTTAACAAAATAGGAATATCAGTAACATTGGAATTATTCATCTATTTATACAGTATTAAACCATAGACTTTATTGTTCAATACTAAATTGCAGTTATTTAATAATAATAATGATAATAGATGTTTCTTACATAGCACCTTACCAGTTACAACATAACTATATAACTGAGAAATCTTTAAAATATAAGTTAGAACTTGTTATTGATGTTAGGCAGTGACTGGAATAAATATAATCTCAGTCTTCACACGTCTCAATTTGTGGCATGATAAAGGCATGAGCTTGTCTGAATGTCCCTTTTTCCACTATTGCAAAGGTCTTTTTTCTTTTCTCACTTTTATCTACACTAAAGGCACTAACATCATTTGGCAAGACATAAATCTATGTTTGCCATTCTCCATTCGGGTGAAGTAAATGGGTAACCATTAGCAAGAAACTCGGTGAATGCTTGAGATTCTTACAGGGGTGACTCAACTAAAGATGGGGTAATACTAATTTTCAGCACTCTGTATCCTCCAAAGGAAGCGCTTTATCATCAAAATATCATACTATCATTATCATTATCATTACAGCATTTGTTTGAAGCATAGCATACTAATGGGGTGTTGCAAGAAAGTTGCAATTGATTGCAAGTTGCAACTGATCGGTACTGACCAATCAAAATCATTGTTGCAAGTGCATCTTCTTGAATGGGCAGACCCTGAACCATTCAGAATGGTCGTTCTAATTTTGCTTTACAATTTGCAATTGATTGCAACTTTCTTGCAACACCCCATAAGAGTTTCAAAATGAAGAAATGGTGTAAGAGGTAGGAATGCACAATTAGTTTAACCAAGCCTTCCTTTAGAGGGGGTCAAAGAAAAATTTATGATTATGCACATCCCCCCCTCCCCCTTCCGGTAATATTAGTAGATTTCTTATGGAAAGGATTACTAGTTATTTTATCAATTATGGTTCGATCACTATACGGTTGGTTCAGATGTTTTCTTTTGTCCCTTCATGTTTCTTGTTTACATTTTGTTGCTTCACATTTATGTATTATGTTTTACAATATATATATGTGTTTTTGTGCAGGGCCCTAAAGAATAACAGTGTTTTACCACTGACTAGGTCACCCTGGGTAAATAAGACAAATAAAATAAAATAAAATAAAATAAAATAAAAAATAAATTAATCGTTGACTTCTGAATTCCCTCATTCCGCTATGCATAATACAGAACAATCCGGTTCCTACCAGCAATGGGTTAAGAACCACTGCCTTTAATAGAAACTTACATTTTTAAATTCAGAGCCATGGATTAATTTGCATCTTTTGCCTCTTGCCTTTCAAACTCTTTCCTTTCCTCTTCACTGAGATGGTACAATTTTGCCCCAAGTTCCTCCAGTTTGGTTCCATATTCCAGGTCCTGCAAGATGAAGAGAAAAAAAAATGTTTCACGCATGTATGCAGCTTTTTCCTGTCTTCAAATATATGATTATGAATTGATTTTATTCTATCATTATATTCTATTAATATCAAAATGCCTGATATTAAACAACTCACACAAAATATCAGGTAACAAATTAAAGTTACATACTCTATCATAGATCTTCTTCTCTACATTGGTGGTTCTTATACATCAAGGCTTCACAATATCTCTTTCTCATAGGGGCAGAGCAAAATACAGGGGATCCATGTGCATTATATGGTTACCGGTAGCATTTGACATTTTAATGTTCCAAAGTAAAATTTGGGGGGTTCCACTTTAACAGAATCCTGTTAGAGTCAAGTCCTGTATACAAGTAGATGACCTTTTTTTTGTTTTTCATGCTTTCCGTCAATATGAGATCATACCTTGTAGTTACATTGAGGCACCTGGTCCATACCGTAGAGGGCACCCCACCAACACCCTGCCATCACGCCAGTTGAGTCATTGTCGCCCCCGTGGAGCATACCTCTTCGGCACAGCTCCTCCCATTTCCTTCCAGATCCAAGCAGAGCATCATACCTAAAAATGTACCGGTATTCAGTTCAATGCAGTTCATTTATTTTCCGCAAATTGATTGATTAAAAAAAATATACATGTACATACCAACTAGAAGATGGATAAAAAGCAGCAAAATAGGTCAAAGTGTGGAGGGATTGAGAGAGGCCATTTGACCTAGATAAGGTCAATCCCCCAAAACATTAAAATATAGCTAAAACTTCAGAATATAATATGGATTATTGTTAAGAACAATGAAATATGAAAACTAAGTTTACGTCAAAAAGAAACAACAAAAGGAAATAACAATGAAAAGCACAAAAGAAGAGTATTAAAGTTTCAGGAGATACAGCTTATATTTTTGTTTAAAAAATGAAAGTGTGGGACAACGAGAGGAAGCGAGGAAGGTATAGTACAGTAAATTATAATGACATTCTGTTCTTGTATACTGTTAGCACATATCACATTACGATATAACGTTCCTATGGCTTTAATTGTGCCAGCTATCAGTATCTTACAGTACATTCCAAGGAGTAAATCAATTCAAGTTCCCAGGTGGGTAAAGAGAGACAACTGGAGATACAACGCCTTGTCTAAAGCAGGCAGATATTAAGTGAATTATAAACCAATATACCACAATGGGAATAAGATCTAGTAGAATCCTTCTATTCCACTAAGGGTGGTTGAATGAACTTACAAGAAATAGATTTGTAGTATTCATTTATTTTGTTTTTATTGGATTGGGAATGAAAGTGTGATAAGCTTAACAAGAAAATTAGTGCTATATCCCCCCCCCCCTTCTAAAACCGAACAGCTGACAATTTGAAAGCAATTTACAAGAAACATTATGAATCTGCCAGAACAGACATCCTGATTTGAAAACTTATCTCAGGCAATACTCACGCAATCATCGGTGCATCATGGCCGCTTGCTCCGCCCCATCCAGAAAAGCTTACACTCTTATAGAAGGCATCTCTCTCAACAATACCATAGGCTTCGGGAAAACGTGCTTCGATGGCATCCTCTCCATCGATCCCCCTCTCCTGCAAATAGGACGTCCATTTGTCTGTGAAGTATGGCCATTGCCCTTCATTTTCCTTCACGTCCCGACCAACGGATCGGACATAGTCCAGAACCTTGGGGAGTTCCGCCATGAGTCTGCGGCCCCAGGCGACCATCGGGACACCCTGAATTGTATAGGAGGTGAAGAGTGCAGCGGCAAAGGATCCGAGGTAGCCTGTAGGACAGTTGTGGGTCATGCGTCCCGATTCCACGCTGACCGCTATGAGGTGATGGAGTTGGTCTGGTCTGGGGTAACGCAGACCGATGCACATGGCCCTCATAGCCGCTCCACATCCTCCTCCTCTGGGAAGGAAAATGTGAAACATAATTGCAAAGACTTTCAAGAAATTAACTCAAGGGAAATTGCAATTCACTATTGCCTTAAAGGTAAAGTTGGGTTCAAGTCAAGCAATTACTTTGTGAAAGAAACTCTCTGAAAGCAACTGGGAAAGGTTGATAATGTCTACATAAGAATTGATTTATACTGTAAGGTTTTGGATTCATCAAAATGATAAGAAATTGACCCAGTCTCGCTGAAAAGCACATGCACTGCACACAGAAATGGGTACATGGGACTACACGTACATGTGGCATGAATGTTCGGCCCGAACCATTCAGCTATTTCTCGTCGTATTTCGAATATGAGAGCATTAGAAGGGCTTTCCTTTTCAGAGGACATTTCTAGTATGATGTCCTCCAAACTGACATAAAAAGAATGAGAAATCTCACAAATTATTTTTCACCTCTCCCAGAACTCAACCTTTTCTTCAAGAAATCAATCATGTTCAGATTATGTGAATAAATGATTGTTTCTCATATTTCAATAAGTGATGCGAATGGATTTCATATATCAGCTTAGCAAATCCACTGGACTACCAGACCTCTGTTATAAATAATGCATTTAAATGAACATTTGCACTTGGCTATATTTCACCACAGATAAAGTTTTAGGACTTTAGTTGGCACTGGCTTTTAGCTATATAGGGATAGGGATAGGTTAGGAATTTGACTAGAGTCATATATTAACCACAGTGCAACTGTCACAAGATCACATGACATTCAATCATCTGTTAATGCACACAAATTCCATCATCAACCCGTACCTCTTGTTATATGGAATGATGTACCCATCAGGCTTGGCCAAGTTGAACCTACTGATAGAAATTGAGGTCGTGCCACCTACAAAAAAAAAACATGTAAAAATTGTAATTGTGTAAATGTCATTTCCCCCTACTTCTTTATGAAGCTTATTCCTAGAGTCAAGGAGCTTCAAGCTCCTTGCTAGAGGAGAAGGAAGTTTCTGTTCATACACAATCCAATTTAATCACCTTGTGAGATTTTTTGCGTCCAAAGTATGGCAGGCTTCGTCAGACAACTGGCAGTGACTCGGAGTCGCAGAGGGGGAAAAGCCAAACCAACAAGTACATTCCCATTCTCGTGGACTGAAAGGCGGCCACTTTCCAATCTGCACCTAGTCTTCACCAACAGTCATCTGACAATTAAAGCCTGCCGTAGGTTGTAGGCAAAACTCTCACATGGTAAAATAATTGGATAGTTTCGTATATATAGACAGGTCTTTTTATACATGACGTACATGTTTATATTGAAAGAATCCTTTTGCATTTGACATTTTTAAACATCAGTCCACAAAGTGATGATAATGATGATTACATGGGTAATGGCAATAAATGATTTTGAACACACAAATTCATGATTTATGATGGATGGAACAATTTTGCACATTTCAAGATGGTTGATGATTGAAAACTCATTTTAAAAATCTGCATTTGTGACACATACAGGCTTTCAAACTTGGTTGCACTGTAATGCTGAAAGAAAAAAAATCTACACAGTAAAAATTCCTAAAGTCAAACCCGTTATACATGTCTTTTGTGGCCACTCATATTGTCTCTCTCTCTCTCTCTCTTTCTCTCTCTTTCTCTGTCCAAGGAAATGTGTACACAGTTGTAAAACTTTTTTATAGAAAGGCCACTTATTTAGTGAAAACTTTTTCTGTGTCCCTTTATAACCTTTATAGACAGGTTTAGAGATGAAGTTGAGTTCTAGTCATGTGTCTGCAATGTGAAAGTAATAATTGAGAAAGGCAGATTATGTATAATTGTGTATTTTGAAGTTTTCATTTCATCCAATAGAAAGGGAATGACTACATCTTACTCAAAACCACATACAGTGAACAGAACTGCACACAGAAGAGGGTATGTGGGGCTTACACATGCATGTGGCATGACAGCTTGGTCGAAACTTTTAGGTTAATTCTCAGCATATTTTAAATATGAGGGCAACTGAAAAGCAGTTCTTTTTAGGAAACATTTCTACTGTGATAGTCTTCCACACTGACATAAAAAGAATGAGAAACTTCACAACCTTCAACCATATTTGACAATGCAGTATACCGTAACTCAAAGAGAAAAGTAAGAGGATTGACCTGCAGCTCTGCCTTTCATGTCCAGAGCTCCTTTCCTGTACTCAGCTGCAAACTCCGTGTACAGCTTGTCACCCACAGGCTTCCCACTGAGAAGAGCTGGAAGAGAGGAAAAAATATACAAGAACTTAGTTTTATTTTAGCTACTTATTAATGGAGCCCATTATTTTTGTGTGCTTTGTTCCTTCAGTTTCTGTTTATATTGTTCGATTTTGGCTCTCTGTTCATTCTTGCAGTTTACACCGATGAGCGCAAGACAAAAAAAGCTTCAGTATGTCCCTATTCCAACACCATGCATGCTCCACTAACTTACACATTTTATTCAATAGTGAAAAGTTCCCTGTACACATACCTGTACCTGATGCCTTGCTTACATGTAAATATTTATTTCACCTACTGATACCTATTATACAATCATTCTTAAAGAATTTGTTTCCAGCCTTAATTCCAATTGGTAAACACGAAAGGACAAAATAAAATCTGACCCCGCCCGTTACAATTATCACATCCTAATACTTCCTTGCATGTACAAGGCAAATTCATAACAGTATCCTGCAAGGAGACCAATCATCAACCAAAAATTATTAAGGATTTCATATCAGGTCCCTCACAGACGCACACATGCGAATTAATACGATTGCTTCAGTCTAGTCTACTTACTTACGCTATTTAAATGATATGTTGAGTTCTGGGAAAGGTAAAAAACAAATTTGTGAGCATTCTCATTTCTTTCAGGTCAGTTTGGATAAACATCATAGTAGAAATGTCCCCTGAAAAAGATTGCTCTTCAAATGCGCTTATATTCAAAATATGACGAGAAACAGCTGAAATGTTGGGGCTGAACATACCTTTGTACATGTATACAGGACTACATACACATATGTGTATGTAGTCCCATATACACATTTCTGTGTACAGTGCAGATTTGTGAAAGTTTGAATGAAATCGGACATGCAATAAGAAAGTTTATAAGTTTTAAATGTTGTAATCACTTCACGTATGGGAATTTCAATGTCAGTATGGTGTAGCAGCGGAGAACTTTCCCATTTGCTCCAACACACAAATTACTAAAATGTTAATCTTTCAAACTGTTTACTGCAGTACAAGTACTACATTACTACTGCAGTACTCGTAGTAAATTGGACCCAAGTACTGCAATGTACTGCAGAACTTACTGCAGTAATACTGCAAAAGTACCACAAGTACTGCAATGTACTGCAGAACTTACTGCAGTAATACTGCAAAAGTAGCACAAGTACTGCAATGTACTGCAGAACTTACTGCAGTAATACTGCAAAAGTAGCACAAGTAGCACAAGTACTGCAGTGCTTACTGCAGTACTTACTGCAGTAATACTGCAAAAGTACTATGAGTATACTGCAAATACCTCAAAAATATTGCGAGTACTGTAGTAAATTGGACCCAAGTACTGCAGTACTACTGCATTACTTTGCAGTACTTTTTTACAAGGGTCCTATTGGTTAATTTATTTATTTATTTATTTATTTATTTATTTATTCGTTTTATTTTAGTAGGGTTAAAGTCACACAGTTGATGCTTACCTCTTGCAGTTGCTAGATGTAACACTGTGTCATCGCTTACAGGCCATTTAGGTACTGTGAAATTGAAGAAGAAAGGAACATGACCACTAGCAGGAAGCATAATCTATCAAACAAAACCATGTGTTTACCATAGACCTTGTGTACAATATAAAGTGGCCATTGTAACTTGAGTTTAAAACATTTTTTTGTGAATATCTTCGAACTCACCATCAATACGGTACTTCATAAACATAATTTGATCTGTAGCTGACAAGTGCTGATAAACCAAGTGAAGAAAGATGAAGAAATATGCAATGGATTCTGTGCAGGCAAAAATATTACTGATGTGAATGAAACTTCTGTTTATGGCTTTTGTTGTTTTGTCTTCTACGTATTAACCTCTCCATTTTCACATCATTTCCAGTTGCGTACATTTATAATGACTGTATTTCCAATACATGCATACACATGTATGTATACAGGTACCTATACAGAACAACTAGATAAAATATATTCAGTTTACCTACTTTTATGAGCCATCATGATTTCCTTAAGCAATTATAATGTTTGAGTAAGAAACTTTCAAAGATATTGGTAAAATGAAAAGCCATTTACAATTTGTCTTAGTTCTTTAGGAAAAAAATCAAGAATATAAGAAAAACAAAATGGAAGTTTTCAGCTCATGAAATTTGGAACAATGACTAAGAGCAGCAACATAAAAAAACAAACACAAAAAGCATCTTTGTTTACTCATCATACATCTCCTAATCTCCAAACTAAATTTGAAATCAATCAATTAAGAAATGACAGAGATTGAAAAAGAAAATAAGTAATATTCAAATGAACAATTCTACAAATTAAGTTTGAACATTTAGGGCAGCAACAACACGTACTTTTGTTTCACTATAAATATAGGACAGTGATTTAGATTCTACATACATGTAAATGATTTTGAACCTGAATAATTTTCAAATCAATGATTCAAATCGCTTTACAAACAGCTGATTTGAATTGCTATTAAACAAGTGATTCCAGTCGCAACTTAATCAACCGAATCTACTTACATTTAATATGCAGCTTGCCAATGCCTCCAAACTTCTTGAGCTCTTTATGGATGTCTGCTCCCACAAAGTTGAACTCCCAGTCGCCCGACCGGTACCCCATAGCATCTCCGACACCACTCAGGACCATGGCAGCCTTGTACCTTGACAGCATATCTGCTGAACCATCGTGTTTACTCGCCATTTTTTGCTTGGGCGAAGGAGGGTAGTTGGGTCAAAACGTAGCCTTAACTTCCCCTTTTTTTCCTGAGGAAGCAGCATTTCGATATTAAAAATCATACCATTTTTAGAACAACGTATGCAAAATAGAATCCTTAAGCTTGTACCCATGCATGAATTCAAACATGTCAAAGAACAAATAGAGCTAGAAAGTTGAAAAAAGGAGGGAGTTGAAAAATGAAAATAGAATATAGTTAGAATTCATGGCTTCCGAATTCATGTGATAAACATTCTAAATTTACTGCGGCAGCCCGAACACGTAGTGTTCGGGCTGCGATCAGCAGTCCTTTGATTGCTTGGATGTCTCTTAATTACAAGGTCGTTTGTCAAAATGATAGCCATGAAACATGACATTATTTGATTTTAGGCTACTTTAGGTACTTACAATACTTTACGATTGACTGTCGTCTTTCTTTTCAATGAGGATGATACAAAAAAGGCCTATTTATCTCCAAAAGCCTGTACTAAAAACTTCCGTAGGTCGGTGTTTTGCTTGCAATGCGCATGCGTCAGACAAGAAGGGAGCATTATGAATATTCATTAAGACGAGTGGCAGGCAGGAGCTCGAGCGAATAGAGATCGCCGGATCACAGTGGATATATGAATATTCATTATTCCTGTGACAAAAACTATGCCGTCGTTGTAATAAATATTCATAGGCGCATGCGCAAGTGCCTATTTTCGCTTCTGCTTCAACAACATGGCGAATGGGACTGGTTTCGAAAATTGAGAGTAAAAAGTGACATTCATCGATTCTACACATTTTTTAGGAAAAGCTGATTTGCGGAAGGTCTGTTTAGGTAAGTGGCATCGTATTTATGATACTTCAATTTCAAAAAATAACTTATATGGCCCTATTTTCAATGGTCATTTGAACATTGGTAAATTGTGAGACCCACCGAATCGTACTGGTTTCACTCAGGACGCTCAGCGTCCCGGGGCTAATTCTAAATATGATTGTTAAGATTCAGCACTAGGAGTAGGAATACAAAATATAATTAAAACTTGAATTTTGAAACAATGAAAGATTGCAATTACAATACAAAGATAACTAGATAATATTACTAAAAGTATTATTAGTAATATTACTTAATAGTAGATCTATGACTATGTGTATTGTTATAATTATACTAGTATTAGTAAAAACAAGGGCATTATTGTGAAATAGGAAACCACCATTCTCTCTGCACAGAAGCACTTCATTTCATGAGCGGTTTCCTATTTCACAATATAGTTTAACTTACACTTAAACAGTTTAACACCGGACCAATGACAATATGTGGTAACTGTTAGACGTTACACTGACTTAGTGATATACGTCGCAATATCTAGACTATTACTGAGATCTTCTGACTTGTCTTTCTGAGTGAGTTTTCGGGTTTCCGGGTTCCGCTTCCGACAGTCAGGAGGCACCGCTATTCAGTATAGCTACGGTACGTATTACTGTATCCCGGATATGTATATCAACCTGAATAGATGGATCCTTGCCATTTTCCATTAAAACTGAAGAAACCTATGTGTGTACAGTAGGCCCTAAAGTTAAACGTAGTGCATTTCTTAAAGTAGATGAGTGAGCTCAACAGCTGGCCAGTTCGTCACAACTTCAAGTTCAGGTACAAAATTGGGCGATCCACAGTCTTGACAGTTGCCCCCGGCCCTGTTGTTTCAGTTTTCCGTGAGTCATGTGACTATTCCCTCTGTCAGGTGACTGCCGTTATCTCCCCCCCCCCCCCCCCCTCTCTCTCTCTCTCTCTCTCGCTCTCTCTTTCTCTTTCTCTATCTCTATCTTTATCTTTCTCTCTCTGTATCATTCTCTCTCTCTCTCTTTCCCTCCGTACATCAGATTTTAGTCTATCTCTCTCCCTCTCTCTCTCCCTCTTTCTCTTTTTCTTCTCTCTCTCTCTCTCTCGATCTCTCCCTATCTCTCCTTCCACTGTCTCTCTCTCTCTCTCTTTCTCTCTCTCTCTCTCTCTCTCTCTCTCTCTCTCTCTCTCCGTAGTCTATTCATTACCACCTTCACATAATGCGGTTCATTCTCAGTGATTTGCCCACCACCAAGCCAGCCATCACGTCATTGTAGATTTACAATCAGAAAGCACAAAAATAGATATTCAGTGAGCACTATATTATATACGTGTCCAATATCTACTAGTTCTTAAGTTAGTCTCAGTAACAGACACGGGTATGTCTGTTACTGGTTTTTATGCATGAATATTAAAGAACATTTTTAAAAAATCTTTGGAGAATAGAAGCGAAATATTAGTGCATCATAATCAAAGAGCATCAACACCTTGCAGTGGAGGATTATTTAAGAGAGTTACAAAGGGTCTGTGCCTCTCCCCCTCGATCCACCCATCTTTCTCCCGTTCCCAGTGAAACCCAATCCCCCCCCCCCCCCCCCCCTTGAAACCAATCCTGGATCCGCCCCTGAAACACGGTACCAAGGTCTTGTTCTGCCTAAGTCATATTTTACAGGCACTAATTAATTCCTGGTATTTATTTTGATACCTGCTGAACAGGGAGCCAATAAAAAAAAAACGCCCATAAAATATTATAAGAGGACGCATTTGGGAATGACAGCTGATTGTAGAGCCACATGTAAAATAAAAGTTTTAGTTCATTCTATAGCAAAATTATCACCAAAATAGATTAGTGATTTAAAGAATAAAACGACAAAACTTCAACCCTTAAATTGTCAGCTCTTTGAGAAAGGACATACAGAAAGATTATATTCTAACACAGTAGGCCTATATATTCTTGGATTACACAGGCAGGCTCATTATATAACGTCAATAATAGCCAGCATGATCTCTTAAAGTATCCTACTTATACTGAGCTAGAATTCATATGCGGCGAATTTCTTCTGAATAACTTTACAATAAAATCTCTTCTCGGAGCGAGATTTATAACTTTCATACACACATTTTCATAGTTTTTAAGTATCAAAGTGGTATAAAGAAGGTCACCAACATATTAATTTAAGAATAAGCGGGTCTTATAATAACTTTGGGAATACAACGGACCTCAGTTATGTAAATTCGTCGTTTGCAAATATTTAACACTGTTTAATGATAAAATAATCCCGATATGTAATGACTTTGGGTGAGGCTAATTGCTCGTTGACAAGCTTACGCGGGTACTGGGGCTTAATTTATTAACTTGTATCGGATTTCTCGAGTGGCGGCGGGACGCATAGACTTTGATAAAAATGCGAACATATGGTTCGGTTTGCGCTTTTCGCATAAAATATATACATTCCAACGATAAAGAGCATTAATTATCACTGAACCTTTAGCTACAAATCAGTATTAGCTCGTGCATAATACATGTACCATCACTGTTTAATGCAAGGTAAAATTATTGCCTATACATCGAAGATGTTGCGAATAAGGAGATCGACCGCCATATCGTCGGTGTTTCTTTATATTTTGTCAGTGATCCTGCTCCTGACACCAGGTTTTTACGATGTCGCGGCTGTGTACGAACCAGTGTTCGAGACCAGGCCATGGGCAGACTTCATGGCCACCATTCTCCTAATGCCAGGAGGCCACGAGTGTTTCTTCCAAGATACCAAAGTCGGGAACGTACTCCATTTTGAATACCTGGTGAGCTTTACATGAATTTCCTTCAAGGCATAACCTTATTATTTCTTTTTAAAGGACAAAGATTAAATTAAAGTCCAGTGCACATGCAGCAACCGCTCACTGCATGTGTCCCAAATATATAGGCCTATATATATGGCAAAAGTTTATAGTCGTGCAGATCGAGCGAGTCCCTTTAATATTCTTGAAATTATCACGCAAATTTATGAATAAATGTTACGTTTGTTTTGTTGTTAATGAAAAAACCCTCAAGGAATAAGATT
This sequence comes from Heliocidaris erythrogramma, assembly GCA_025617745.1. Taxonomy (NCBI): domain Eukaryota; kingdom Metazoa; phylum Echinodermata; class Echinoidea; order Camarodonta; family Echinometridae; genus Heliocidaris; species Heliocidaris erythrogramma. The sequence continues at coordinate 21,119,106 of CM046865.1, read as the reverse complement.
AATTTGAGATATAATGATATATACTGAATGGCTACAATAAAAGCGGTAATTTGCGCGTCCCCCCCCCCCCCTCTCTCTCTCTCTCTCTCACTCTCTCTCACTCTCTCTCTGCTTTCCACACTCCCTCTATCTCTCTCTCTCTCCCTCTCTTTCTTTCTTTCTCTCTCTCTCTCTCGTTCTGCTTTCCACAGCTCCCTCTCTCTCTCTCTCTCTCTCCCTCGTTAATAATTATTCCCTAGCTCACGGCTTTACATTTGCTCAGTCTCATACCATTTCACACAATCATTAACAAAAAAAAATGTGGATTAGGCCTATACATTTCACATGCGTACATGCTTGCCAATGGCTCAACTTGGATTTTTTCCCCTTTTTGTTTTGTTCTGTTTTGTTTTAGTAATACCCTTTATAATTATGCAGCCTATCATTTTCAAGATTGCACAATTATACCTCTTTGTATAATGAAAAAATATTCCACTGCGCTATGAACGATCTACTCATGCATGCTCGACACCGGCGCATGTCAAATTTCACGTAAGTACTGATTACTGCTTTATTACGATTCCGATATGATATATGAAATTATTATAGCCTGCATTCGACTTTCCTACCGCTCATATCAAAAAGCAATACTTTAATCTCAAGCTCGATGATTGCAATGGATTCGCAATACAGACATATCGTTTCTACACGCATCACTCATCTGCTCGTGCCCATGAGTGATTTCGTCCGTGCAGAGCCGTCATGGGATGATTCTCTGCGTGTGTTGAGAGCCAGAAGGGCGTTAACTCATATTTCTTTCTCTGTCTCATTCTCTCTTTTTCCTTTAGTCTTCTTTTCTTTTTTTTTTTTTTTTTGGCCATGAGGTTATAGGAGCTCGTGCTCCGTCCCTGCATGCCCCCAATCGTAGCTACACCACTCTTCATAATTATTTATAAAATGCTACCGAGGTCGCTAGAGGCGGTAATTATCGTGGTGGTCATGGATGGTGGTCGCAGTGCCATCTATACACATGGCTCTGGGTTGCACTAAAGTCCCTTTATAGACAGAGTTACGACATGGACCTCCTTTTTTTTTTTTTTTTTTTCTTTTTAACAAAATGGCGTTCGAACTCCTTCTATTTAGGTGCTCATCAGACTTGAATAGAACTGTTGCGTAATAGTGGAAACAAAATGGCGTTCAAACCATGGGTTGTCGTAAACTCTTCTATCAAGAGACTCTAGGCCCCTATAGGTGGTAAGTTTCAACTCTTTTCCATTCAAAACTCTGTCGCCAACTAAGTCTCGAATCATTGTCACCAATTTCTTTTCCCCTGTTTTCACTTGTCAAAACATGTCTTTTCTGCACAACTCTAGCAAGCTTGTTGGTGAATTTAATCCAAATTTAAATTTAGTTCCAACGTTTTTTCTTTCTTTCTTTCCGCAGCTGGCCGGTAAAGACACTAGACCAAGCCTCAATGGGTTTATCAAGGGGCCAACAGGTATCGTTCTCTACAACAATCAACAGTCCACAACAGGAACCTTCAATCACAAGGCAGATGTATCAGGTACAGTGGCGAATTTCGGGAAGGGCGTACTTCCGGCCCGTTCCCCCCCCCCCCCACCCACCCCCTTTGAGAAATAATTGTACATTGTGCCTCTTCTTTTCAAAATTGTTCGGTTTTTTGGTGGGTTGGTTTTTTTGTTTGTTTTTTTTTGGGGGGGGAGGGTTGCTGGTCCGAGAATTTTGGAGGAGAACTGGACAAAAAAATTTTGATAACTTTTTTTTTGTTACTTGCATGTGAGAACATTTTCTAAGATTTGTGCCCCCCCCCCCTTACCTTTACAAGATCCTGGATCCGCCCTGATCAGGTATGTACATTGCATAAGGGAGCATCCCAGTAGAGAACGACAGCCCAAGAGACCGACAAGTGACCGACACTCCGACAGCCCCAGAAGAGACGAACATCCCAGATCATCTATGGCCCACAAAACAGACAGCCCACCAGTCAGTTTCATGAATTCTCGGGAAAGTTTTCAGCAGGCCCGCTACAGTCATGTCGGTCTGTCTTTCAGATCGTCCTTCTCGCGACCCTCGGTCAGCTGGACTATATATATAGCCTTTTACAAAATACACGCTAATATTGTGTAGAAACAAAAATACTCAGAATATCGCTTTACTCAGTTTCTTCAAAGGCAATGATTGGATATACATGTCGTTCCTGTTTTTTTTTCACTTAACATTTTGAACATCATTACATTTGACAACCCCTCCCCGGCCCCCACTGGAAATGTTGATGAATTATAAAGTCACTGTATCACACTGATTCACATTAGGTATACTTCGATGTTGAATGAAACTAAAGATAATTATTTCTCTAAATATCAACCCTCTGATGACCGGGTGATAATAAGTCTGTAAAGCGCTCAGAGACATATATAGGTGCATTAGGCGCTATATAAATCTAGAATCCAGAATATTATATTATTATCATTATTTACTCATAGTTCATGGAAAATATAATATTTTCCTGTCATGTTATTGTGTGGCCTTCAGTGAGCATGTTTGTACCATGGGCGTTAATCGTTACGTAACTCTATTCATCATGGGGGGGGGGGACGACACAATAGCTGTCCCCCCCCCCCCCATGATGAATAGAGTTACGTAACGATTAACGCCCATGGTTTGTACCATAATATCAATGGTGAACCCCCTCACGAGTGGAAATGTTGAAGCATGATGCCACTGTATTCACATCATGGGCGCAAATCCAGGGGGACAGGGGGACATGCCCCCCCCCCCACCTCTTTGAAGATAGGTAAATGTCACCCCCCCCCCAAACCTTTTTGAAGAACCTTTTTTGTTGTTGTTTTATTTTTGCTTGTTAGAGAATTTTGGAGAAAAACTAGACCCCAAATATGTGATAACCTTTTTTTTTGGGGGGGGGGAGGGGTTGTCAGAAATTTTCAGACATTATGGACAAGTTAAATCATGTGGTGCCCCCCCCCCCCCCGAATTTCAAAATGGATTTGCGCCACTGATTCACATTAGGTATGTAGATGCAATAATTGATGATATTCCTATTTTTACCAACCGTCTATTTTATTGTTCCACTATTTTTCAAGGTGCTTATCAATTCTGTATTGCCAACAACCATCAGAAGTACTACGTTAAGTACGTCAAGATGTACCTCTCTGTCACGGACAACGAGCGACTCGATAAGTACTACGAACTGGAGGAAGACCTCCAGAAATCATTTGGAAATCTTTCGGTAAGATATACCTTGAAAGCAAATGTATGATTGATATAGAATACAGGAGGAGGCACTTTTTCATCACTGGAGGCTACGGAAAAGGTGACTTTTGTTGGATTGTTGAAAAATAGGGAAGTATGTGCCCCCTAGACATGATTAATATTAAAAGAGGTGTGAATATTTAGAGAATTTTAAAGCATCATCTCTAACAGAAGGGACAATGTGAAAATGATGTTCTAATGATGATCAACAGATGCCAGCCCGTAAAAAAATAATTAAGTCAAAATATAGAAGTTTATATTATTATTTAATTACACTCTATTAGGATTGAAGGCATCAATAATGCCCTAATTCGGGAGAGGCAGGGGCTCCGGCCGCTGGAATATTACTAACAGTGCGTTTCATATGGAATTCCTGAAAAATTATCTGAAGATTTTCCAACAAGCAAACAAAAAATGCTAAGATATTTTTTTCTTTTTTCTTTGTGTCAGAAAATAACTTTTTGGGCAACTATCAGACAAGCTATTTTCCTTTTCTTTCATGCCGGTCATCTCATTTATACCTAAGGTCATTATATCTCTTGCATATATCTCTTTTGGTTCTAAGTATAATTCTCTTGGATAAAATTTACTTATTAGGATTATGAATGAATTCACTGGATATAATTGCTATGAAATCATTACGCACCCTTCTCTGTCCCTATCCAAACAATTGTCTCACCTTAACAGAAAACCCTTCAGAAGCTGACAGTATCGGTCCGTTTGATGCGCCGCTACCAGCAATGGAGCGGTATCCGAGAGACGAGGGATAGGGAGCTACTAGAAGCTAACCAGAGTTATGTAACAACATGGTCCAGCCTGCAGTGTCTCGTGGTCGTGGGCGCCGCCATGATACAGGTTTACTTTCTCAGGAGCTTCTTCAATACCGCCAAACTTACGCCCACTCAGAAGCCCAGGTGCTAACGAAAGGTTGAATTTAGATATTTTGAATGACGGCAGTGGCGTATCCAGATTAGAATGGAGTTGGCCTATCCCCCCCCCCCCCCTCATGCAACATGTCTGGGTTACGTGCGATGCCTACCCCTATTTTTAACACAATATTGGGTAAAAGGGGAACATACATGTTTGTTGTGTAAAATTTAACCTAATATTAGGTTAATTTTATCCAACATGTCTATAGTGCCCCTATATCTTTTTGCTAGATACGCCACTGTAGTATGATATGTATTGGTGCAATATAAAATTAAAAAAAAAAACTATATTATTTTCTCTCCAAATACATGTATGTAAATTTTTGCAATGATGTATTCATACCAAACATAAGCTAGCATACAGAGTGAAGGATTGTTTGTAAAGCCTTTGGAATAATTTCAAAGAAATTGACAGAAAACACAGTCTGTATAGTGCAAAGTATTAGGGGACTATTTTGAAATATTGTTAGCTTTGCAAAAGTGACGAAAACGAGCTCGAAAGTGGGTGAATTGTATGTAAATCTTTTGCTAAATAATTATGTAATTAAAAAATTTGAAGTATGAAAAATAACAGAGTTAAGTTACTATCATCCCCCCCCCCAAAAAAAATACAAAATACAAAATACAAAATACAAAATACAAAATAAAATAAATAAATAAATAAATAAATAATAATAATAATAATAATAATAATAATAATAATAATAATAATAATGATAATAATAATAATGAATACCCCAAAAATAATAAAAATAAAAAGATGCTTAAAATATAATTGGAAATTTGTAAATGCGATGATAAATATGTGGTGTAGAAGTAGTAGAATTATTAGTAGTATAGTAGTATTAGTAGCAGCAACAGCAGTAGTAGCAGTAGTAACAGTAGTAGCAGTAGTAGTAGTAGTAGTAGCAGCAGTGGCGGGTCCAGGGGGCTGGGGGCACGGGCCCCTCGCCTGGGACCAAAAAGGGGCCCTAAAAATGCTGAGGGCCTTTTTCTTTTTCTTTTTCTTTATCTTTTTTTTTCTTTTTTCTTTTTTGCTTGTCAGAGATTTTCTGAGTTAAAAAGGGGCCCAAAAATGCTGAGGACCTTTTTGTTTTGTTTTGGGTTTTTGTTTTTTTTTGCTTGTCAGAAAGGTTTGTGAATATTGAGCCCCCTCCCTCAAGAATTCCTGGATCCGCCACTAGCAGTAGTACTAGTAGTAGTAGTAGCAGTACTTACTAGGAGTAGTAGTAGTAGTAGTAGTAGTAGTAGTAGTAGTAGTAGTAGTAGTAGTAGTAGTAGATGTAGTAGTTATGTGGTGGTGGTGGTGGTGGTGGTAGTGGTAGTGGTAACAGCAATACAATAATTTCGTGGGTTTTTTTTCTGGATACGCGGTTTTGTTGAAAAATATTTCAAAATATTCAAGGTATGTATTTTTTCACATAATATTATAAGATGATTCTTTACATGCACCTTTGCCCAATTCGATGTATATATATATATATATATACATATGCATGTTTAAAGAATGTTAGAGTAAAAGTTGTTTTGTAGAAACAATTTAGAATTCTTTTGAAACCTATACTGTCTTCCAGCATCAAGTGTCTTTGAACATGCAGCAATAAAAACTATATTGCCTAGAATTATAACAGATATCTAACTTTCAAGTTTTTTTTATTATCAGTGTAAATATTTTGTTGATAATTATGATACAAATTCCCAAGGGAATAAATAATTTTTAAACGCATTTTGTTGTTTTTTCTAAAATCATCGCATATGATTTAAAGACATTCAACTACAGGACTTACTGAGATCAAGGAACATTATATCAAAGCATGAGTTGGTGGGATATGGCTGAGTCAAATCTTGATTTTAAGATAACACATACACTTCTTATGGTTTTTCTGTGATAAATGACGACAATTACTTAATTTTTTACGGGGTATCTGATAACAATAATAACCCCCAAATTCGTCGTCGTGGAAATCAGGCATCCCTTTGCAGACTCAAATTTACAAACGCCATTTGTAATCATTAGCTTCTCATAAGTATGTACAGTCAACGCCGTGTGTAATAATGTTCCTTGTTCATTCAGCTACATCAAGCCCATAGGGAAAGGTGAAAACAAGTATTATACACAAGCGTGCTCAACATTATAAGTTGTGTCAAAACCTTGTTCTCTCGTGACTGGAATCCGTATTAACCCTTTCCAGACAAATGACCACATTTTGTGGTTTGGATCAATAACTTTTGATTCAGAGCTCTAAAAAATATACCAGATGCATGACTAGAAAGAGCAATAATATCTGCAGACACTAAAGTTGCATGACCATATTGAATTTGATGCCAGAATTTTAAATTAAGAATAAGCTTTAAAATCCTTAAATTGGCACAAATTGAGAGGTTCAAAATCATTGTTTTTTAATCAAAATTGGCAATTTTTTCAACTTCTCGGCAAAATTCCTTACCATGTATATTGTTTTCAAAGACATTGCACCTTATTAGAACCATGTAGCACTCAAAGAGAAATATTATTGCTGCCAATTTGAAGAACAAAATGTGATAAATTTAGCCCTTAATTAATTCCTGTCCTGAAAGGGTTAATACTCCAAGCACTCATTTGAGGTTGTACTTGTTTTGTTACAAACACACATTGAAAAAATTATTAGACCAAGAATGGTCACTGATGGTGTTATTTTTGTGGTAACAAGTAAATAAAATATCATAAAAGCAAGATATAATTGCTGGAATTTGGTATTTATGCAATGAAGTACAAAGACAAATCATTTTTATAATTTTGCATGCATATTATAGTACCCTTATTACAGAAGCTTGGTCTAATGATTTTTCCAGGGCTGTATGATAGGCCTATGTGGTGCGACATCCAACACAATATGGGCAGCTATGCTCTTTTCTAGCATCATTATTCATCTGATGTATATATTTTTCCTTTGGAAAAGCAATCGTAAATATTATGTGATTCATTCAATACCCCTGTGTATTCACATTGTCAAACTTTCTATTAATTTGCTTTTAGTGTTGTGGTTATCCTTTCATAGTTCTTGCAGCGTGGTTAACTCTTTTCTGTTCTATTAAATATGTTAAATGATAACAAAGTCCATTTCGGATTACTGATGTTGCTTTGCTTGTCATATTGATGTTAAGAGAGAGAAGAGAAAAAAAGTGCAAAATAAATAATGAGAGATAATGAAGTGTATTATTATGCGGTGTGCGTGTGTGCGTATGTTGAGAGAGAGATACAGACAGTCAGAGAGAGAGAGACACACACACACACAAATACAGAAGGACAGAGAGAGAGACAGACAGAAAGAGAGACAGACAGTCAGAGAGAGGGAGAAACAAAGAGAGAAAAAAATGGTGGGTAGGGAGATACCATCCACAAATATTCTGGTGTGTACCAAGGCATCATTCATTTAAGGACTGTTATTGTTCCCTATAAATAAAATAATACACTTGATAAAAATATTCCATTAAAAATCATTTTTTGTTATCATTCCGCTACTCTGTCTCTTTCCACGCCATTCCTTTCTCCCTTTCTTTCTCCCTCATTCTCTGTCCTTATCCCACTTCGATAGGCTTTCTATAAAATGCACATTTTAGTGTCTAGTTAGGCAAGAAGGCCTAATCATAAAATTTGCCTGTCCGTATTTTCAGTTAATGTATAACGGTCAATCGTGGTTAGATATTGTGCGATACACAAAATTGTCAACTCGTTGACGGATCGCGACTGACCCTCCATCAGGTGTATTACTATTCAAAAGAGCGTCCTCTATCGTCACGCCTCAAGTGATTATTCAGCAATAGGATAGAACAGCACTACTCCCCCCCCCCCCCCCCCCCCAAAAAAAAGGTAAGTTCCACCTGACACTTTTTAATATAACTCGGGAATCTTTGATGAAATTTGTTCATTCAAAGGGCAAATCTTACCCATATTTCGATTGGTTATATATGAACAACTGATTAAGTTTTGATAGTGAAATTATGGTTTTTATTGCAGTTGGTACGAGAAAAAAGTTACACTTAGCGTTTCCCAATGATGCAGGGTTTACTTTGTATACTCTATTCACTTTTATTGTTCATGTACAGGTGCATGACTGGCCTTTCATATTCATCAGATTGCATTTTAAAATCATGATTTTTAGTGCAGTTTCATGAATTTAAATTACAGAATATCCAAAATACAAATACAAAAGCTGATAAGAATTGAAATGACTATATACATTTAACGCTGCATTGTATTTTGAAGCTAAAGGTGCAACTTCTTTTGACTTGTACCAACTGCAATAAAAAAACCGTAATTTCAATATGAAAACATAATCAATGGTTAAGAAATGTTGGTGAGGAAATTATGCATTCTTTACTCTTTGAATGAACGAATTTCATCAAATATTTCTCAAGTTATATCATCATAAAGAAAGTAAATGTGAGAAAATTACAATGCCCCGACCGGGATTCCAACCCGGGACCCTGGATTACATGACCAGTGCTCTACCAACTTAGCCATCCGAGCTCCCGTCGAGGCAAAGTAACAATCTCACATTTCTAAACTTATATTAAAAAGTGTCAGGGGAACTTAGTACTTACTTTTTTGGTTGAGTATAGTACGCTCGTTCGATTTCACTATCATCATGATCATAGACTTATTTATATTGAAAATAGAAATGAACAAAGAAAGTCACCATTAATGAACATATTAAAAGTGCATGTATATCGATTTTCTCTACAAACGTGTTTTTACCCAAGAAAATATAGAGGGGGGTTCTCTTTTACCTGAAAACTAGGCACATTTTTTACAGTTTAAAAATGGACTTTAGAGCAGCCGTCCAATTAACCTTTTCAACACTTCGACTGACAAAAAATATCACCCAATTCCATTTGCGTATTCCATTTTCTCGAAGCCTTTTGAAGCTTTTACCTGGATCAAAATTCAGATAAAATAGATGACAATATGCATGGCTAGGGAAATGATCACTGATTTACGGAGAATACAAGAGAATACGTTTTTGCATTCACGCTGTATACATCTATTAAAGCTCTCCATTTTCAGGCTGACTTGATGTCATATAATAAGTGTGTGGAAAGACGGTTAAGTACTAGGTGAAAACGTCTACCGATGATCCCGCGCTGTTCTATGCATAATTTTATATAGAACAAATGAAACAATGAAATTATAGTAAGAAAAGTTTACGCGAGTATAATCTGTGAAGATAAGTCCCAGATTATGTAAAGTCGCAAGCCGTGAACTGGGGAAGAGAGCTATATAGAACAGGTTGGAGAAGACGAGGGGACAAATAAGAATTAAGAGGAATGAAAGAAAGATAGAGAGAGAGGGGGGCATAGAAAGAGAGACACAAACCCACACGCACAGATCGAGAGTGCGCGTGTGTGAAAGAGAGATGAGACGGAGGAAAGTGGTGGTGATGAAAATATCAGAATAAACAAAATGATTTTATGAAAAATCGATGGGAAATTGAATCAAATTTTATTTTTTTCTGGCGATCAATATCCCTCTTTCAACTTTCACGAGCTTTAGCGCTGCTTTTCTCTCTCCGTACATCTCCCACTATTCTTTTTTTCCCCTTCTCTGACCCCTTCTCTCTCTTTCCCTCTCTCGCTCTGACCTTTTTAAAGTCTGTCTCTATAGGTACATGTATGGGTTTCCCTCTCACTGGCTATGTCTCTCGAATACTTTAATAGTACTTCTTCTCTCTGTCCCTTCCTTCTTCGAACTTTCGACCGTATTCTCTATTTTTCTGTATCCCCACACCCTTTCTCTCTCTCTCTCTCTCTCTCCTTCTTTCCCTCACTGCTTCTACTCGTGCCATTATGTTGTACAGGACATTATTCTGTCAGATGTTCGTAAGGAAAATTTTATCATATACAGTGTACTGCATTCCTCTTATTGGTATTCAGTACAGCCGACACATACAACAAATCATGACATGGAGTTGTTTTTGTTGTTTTTTTTTTTTGTCTGCACCATATTTTAATATTCATAGGCACCAATCATGTTGAAGAAAAAAATACAATGATACAAATTTCATTAATCACAAAATACCGGGGACAAAACGAGACGTGCATACTCGACAATAATACTCGACAACATGAAATTCATTTTGAAAAAAAAATAAAAATGGTTCCACTTAAAGTGAAGGTGAAAAAATAATTTGCAAGCTTTTATTGTTCTTTTTATGCCAGTTTGGGTAAATAGCATAGAAGAAATTACCCCTAAGAAAGAATCGCGCTTCAAATGCCCTCACATTTGAAGTATGACGAGAAACAGCTGAACAGTTGGGACCGAACTTTCATGTCTCATGTAAGTCTAGTCCCATACACTAATTCCTGTGTGCAGAGCACGGTCGTGCCTTTCTGCAAATTTGTGTCAATTTCTTATTCTCAATTTTGGTGATTTTGAAAACTTCACAGAATACAAACATTGCTATATACTGTACTACATTGTCAAACTTTTCAAATTGCTTCCAAACAGCTCTCCTCAATGTAATTGCATAACCAGAACTCAAATTTATTCTTTAAAATGAAGCAATCATATATAATTCATTCCATAATTATCATGGAAAATAACAGGGACACCACTATTCATACAGCAAATGCCCCTCGTCGTAGCACAGAACAAAGACATACAGATTTATGCAATGTGAAATTTGGTAATTTGAAAGTGTATTTCCTTGTCACAATCGTCAACATGGTTCAAGGAAATTAATTAACAGAAACATATATATTCACATGAATACTTCATATATGATTATATCACATTTGATACTACAAAGACACTTATAATAGGAAGATTATGTGTACAGATTGTGAACAATAATTAGATCGATACCCAATCCGTCTTTTGTGTCCATGTTCTTCGTTGTTGTTGTTTTTTCAAGCTTGCTTTCTTTTGCCCTTTCATTAGCGCATGAAGACGCTGTTGCTTATACACCGAATCGGTGCACCATGATAAGTGAAGATTGCACCGAGAGCTACGCGTATTCATAATCACGTCACAATTTTACCCACCCCCGCCAAATAATACCACATTCACACCAACAAGATCGACGCCAGACTGACAATAGACCGAATAAAAATTACATTGCCACACTGCAAAAACTGGGGTGTTAAAACTGACACCAGTTGGTGTTAATAGAGGACCACACCCTAGGGTGTTAAAATTACACCAGAGTTTCAACATAACACCAAAGAGTGTTAAATAACAACCAAAGGTGTTGTAATAACACCACTGGGTGTTGATTTAACACCACAGATTTAACACCGGTGTAAAATGACTGGTGTGGTCCTCTATGTACACCAGTTAACACCACAGTTTTTGCTGTGCACCAATGGCCAAAAATCGGTCGGTTTGGGGTCGATTTGGCGGTGTGACTGTGGTATAACGCTGTATGATTTTCACGCACTTTTCTCCTTACTCCGAGCAACCTCCCCCCCCCCCCCCCCCCCCCACACACACACAAAGGGTTTACAGCTTGAAATACACATGCTCCTGCTGCGACAACTGCCCCGCGGTCAATACCGTACACACTAACCGAATTCCCTAACTCAAACCTTGGACCAAACACTATTTTTTTTTTTTTTAACGCTAACCCTGAATTAACCAAACCTGAAACTCCCTTGCAACCCCTAACCCTATCAGTGGCGTATCCAGGGGGGTGGGCGCAACAGGCGCCCCCCCCCCCCCCCCCCCCCATTGGCCGTCGTAAAAAAAATATAGCACTATATAGCACTATTTTGCATCTCAGCCCTTCTTCAGAAGCAAAAATTTCTCCCACATGACGGCGATCAACAATTCCTGGCGCGCCCCCTCCCCCTATTGGGAAATCCTGGATACGCCGCTGCCTATAACCCGACACATATGACGAAATAAAGCTCGGAGCAACTGTCGCCAGAGCAAATGTTGCTGCACCGATTTACAAACAACTTTGCTTCACTCGTCACCACCATATCAACCACCTACAACATTTACCACTCGTACACGAATTTGCATTTTGAAATTACAAACATGGTATTTGATAGTACACAGGTATACTTGGACTCACCGAAAAGGGAAAACAAAGACATAAATCAATAAGAATTAATGGAAGTACCATTCTTAGCTTCATCACTTTAACATTACTAAGGAGAATTCTGAGTTTAATCAGCTTCTCCTGACTAGCATAGTTTCAACTGTTTAAATTATACCAAAATCTCGTTTAGACTTTTACGCCTGGCAGGCTTTTTCATGTTACCAGCGTGGACTAAAAGAAGTCGACTGTACTTTTCATGATAGCTATTAAAAATGGTTTTTTTTTAAATCTTTTTTTTAATGCCAATAGATAGTCGAGTGTTTTCCAATGAAAAGAAGTAATTAAAAGGCTTAAAGCGTGAAAGCCGTAAAGCATGCAATCATTATCTTTCGCCACTTGAAAAATATGAAAAGATTTGCCCGAGGGCGCAACAAGTGATCATGAGATTGAGTCTAGAGGGCACTATTGCCAGCTGTTAGCAGAGCCATTCATACCAGAGTTTGGCAAACTCGGTTTTAGTTGGGCAACAACATGGCGTATATTCCTTTGTTACATGCTTGCCTAACAAAGCAACATGCGCCATACTGTTACCCACATGGAGCCGAGTTGGCTCAACTCTGCGTATGGATGGCTCTGTTGTTAGTACCGATGATTACGATGTGATAACAACAGAAAAATAAAGTGTATCAAAAGACGATTACAAGGGCAAATGAAGAGGAGACGAGGGATAAGGAGAAAGAGAAGACGTCAGAGGAGCAGAAGATGACGAAAAAGTATAAAAGCAGAAAAATAAAAGAAAAAAAAACGAAAAGACGAAGAGGGCAGAATTCTGAATTGAATGAGGAAATAAGAAAAAGGAGAAAAAGAATGCAAGAATAAAAAGGGAAAGGAAATTTACAGAGAATGGTGAAAGCTAAGAAACTGAGAGAGAACTGTAGGAGAAAAGGAAGAGAGGGTAATTTTAACATCACATTTGTTGGAGATTAACGGAAATAAATGAACACTCAAACTCACACACATATAGGCATATATGTACCTTTTTGTTAAGGATTACTGGCTGTTCCTTTAAAGTCCGCAAAGAAAAGTATCAGTCATCTTAGATAATTTTATTCAGTAAGCAGGTTGATATTTTACCCCACCCGTCAAATCACTATGCATCACGTGCTTGTGGTCTTTCAGAGGATATTTGTTCAGTTTCATGTGTTAACACTGATCCAAATCAGCTTAACAGTCAATCCCTTTAAGATATCATTGTTGGTCCATCACCATGAATCATTAACTGTATCCTTCTTTTGCCTACTGGTGTCAGCTGGTCGAAGGCAGCATGTGCGGGTCTTTTGCTTCAAATAAGTACACCAGGCGCCCTGTCCTTCTTGCTATATCATACGCTGTTTCATCCGCCGCGTTCTTCAACGTCGTGTCAATATAGCGACTCATAAGCAATAAGCTAAGCACCTCCTCAGACTCGGCGCTACACGCCGCAAGGTGTAACGGCGTCTGTCCGCCGTTTGTCATGGCGTTCACGTCACAACCGGCTTGAACGAGAAGCGACGCAACGCACGGATTGTTCCAACGCGCAGCGCAGTGGATGGGTTGCCAGCCGTCCGTAGTGCGGGCGCACATGTCCGCACCTCTTCCGAGAAGGAATTCGACCATTGCTGTGTGGCCATTGTAGGTTGCTCGGTGCAACGGCGTGTATCCGTCCTCGTCCTGCACCCCAATTAGGGTAGGTTTGCCATCCAGTAAATCCTTGGCTGTCTCTATCTCATTATTCTCAGCTGCCCATAATATCCGCTTGACTGGATCATTCTCAATATCTTCATTGATCTTACTATCCTCCTCAGGATCATCATCATCCCACACACTTTTCCAACTCCCTCTCCTCTGTTTCTTCTCCTTTTCCGTCTCCATGATGTTCAACAACAACTCCGTGTCCCTTCTCGCCTTCCTCGCAACTTCCTCCTCGTCATCACCATCGTCCTCGTCGATCTCGCCGCGATCCTGTCTCTCGATACCGGCCTGGAACAGTCTCTCTAGTCTCTCCTTGTTCGATTCTTTGCTCGGAGCTAACTGTCCGCTTAGGTCCAGTTCCCCACAATCTTCTACGGTTATACAGCTTTCAGGTGTCGTGACGCCCTCTACGTCAATCTCAATACCACCCACAGCTCCTCCTCTTTCATCATCATCCTTATTATCCTCTTTTTCCTTATCATTTTTTCTCCTTCCTAGAGCTTCTTCCTGCTTGAAGGTCAAGTCAGCTCCTATCCGAGGGACGCTCAGTCTCCGATCCGTGCGGTGTCGGGCTACTCGTTCACGGAACTCCTTGTCCAAACTTTCCACGCTTTCGCTGAGTTCCTTGGCTTTCTCGCTACATACATCCATCATTGTAAATCAAGATCTTCCTCAAAATAATCGACACGTTCACCTTGCTCGAGCATTCAACCTGGCTAATCATCAATCCGATATCTCTGACAGAACTGTCTTCAAAACTTTCACGAGTTGCATTCAGGTAACATTTCAAAAGCGTGTAGAATTCCAAGTTTGTCGGTGCTCTTCATTTTCAAAATCTAGAACAACTTCGTGCTGTATATATCCTGAGCTTAATTCTCCACAAGAAACCGATATGCACCAAGACGTTTTTTCCCGCAATGTCAAGTATTACTGCGAAAGCAATTCGTCGAACTGGTAGAAGAAGTTAATATTCTTGATGAGACATCAAACATTTCCCGGTTGCTTCGGAGATGTATGCCCTTATTCCGCAAATTGGCAATCAGCTGGTAATAACGGGTCTTGATCTCTCGAATTCCAGGTTTAGTAGGGTCTTAAATAGGGCATTGGTACAGGAAGCTGTCTCCATCCGTCGCCTATATTTTTGCTCTCGTCTTGGCTTAATGTGCCCTCATTATCATATAGACGCCAATCCTAGAATTGTGATCTGCATTTGAGCGAGATGAAGAGGGAGATGGGACGAAGAGGTGGAAGAGATGAGGGAGAGGTGGAAGAGATGAGAGACCGGAAAAGAGAAAGGGTGCGCGAAAGCAAGAGTGCGTGAGAGAGAGATAGTGAGAAAAGAGAGATAGTGAGAAAAGAGAGATAGGGGTTATCGGGAAATGGGGAGAGAATAGGGGAGAAAAATATAAATACGTAAATTAAAGTTATTTAATCAATCATAAACACAGTGTACAAAACAGTTATATTTTAAAACAGTAATTTAAGTTTTTTAAGGAACTGTAGCATCATGTCTTAGTCTCATACATCTTCCAATCTCCATGACGAGACATTGAGTAAAACAGAATGTTTGTTGAGTGTAGGATTGTTACAAGCAAATCCGCCTACTCGATTATGGAAACATTTAGCATGTTTAGGGATTTGACAGAAAGAAATAACGGTTACGAAAAAACAAACAAAAAAATACTTTGTTTTTCAAAAACACAAACCTGACAAATGTATGTCTTTAAAATGCATCAAGAAATTATGAGATAAGAAGTTTTTTTCTAATTGAAGCGTGTGTTGCTCCTGTTAGGAACTACAGTCCAAATACCAATACAGCAGATAGCCCATCACCACTGCTCTATCTTATTGCATACGGAATACGTGTCGCGTGGCGAAGTAGTCGCTTTCGCGGGTAAATTTGGTGAAAGTGGGTCAGGAAGTCTGTCTGTTGTGATGATAACTGATCTTGCTGAAGGCAGGGCAAACATCCTGTCATTCTATTGGGCTGTCTGTTATGCTAACTCGAAGATGCCTTCCAGATTGTGTTTATTCTACTTCCCAACAACCCCACCCCTTAAGTTGCGTATGTCTTTCAGTACTATTTCTTGTATTTCATTATATCGCCGGATTCATCATTGTGGATTCCTTCCTCTTTTTCACGAAATTTACCTTTTATCGCATCCCAAAGGTTGAACCAGAATTTTTTTAACAATATGGTGTACCTCTATCTTAAGATACTTCTTAAGGTACGCATATTCTTGATTTTGCTACCTGTGCTTCAAATGTAAATATGCCTGTGTAGTGCCTTCCATTTTCATCATGCTTCACCTTGTAGGAGGGCGGAGGCTTCCGGCTTTCTTTTCTCCGTTACCATTTTACCCGATACGCTGTCTTTGGCACCTTCGTTCAAAAAAAATATCTCTGTTAAAATATTAATTTCTTCTCTTATACGCAACTTTATGATTTTTATTCCTTCATCTCGTGTGTCACTTGTTCTGTAACGACCCTATATCTCTCATTATCTGAGTTCACCAGTTAATGAGATGGCCTTCTCTTGTCCCTTGCCCATAACCTAAACTGGGTTTATTTGTTCAAATACTTTCATGTGAGCTCCCAGGAAAAAAAAATCTTGATCTTACTTCCTTCACCTCGTATCTCTGGTTGTGTATCCCCCTCATCGCCAATTCGGCACATCTCTCAACAACGGCGAAATATAATCCCATCATTCATCGTATTCTCACATACCATGAGCTCAACCACAACATTGTTGGGTGTATCATGACGTCTGCATGCCTCTATTAATTCCTTTCAAAATTACTTACATTTCTTTATTTCTTTCTACCCCTCTCTTCCCCTCTCCATAATTCTTTCTCTCTCCCTCTCTCTCTCTCTAATTTATCTGTTATCTGTATTTCTCTGTTTGTTTGTTTCCTCTTTTCTTTCTTCATATCATCATCATCAGCTCATCTATTTCACTCCCTTGATTATCCCTGTTATTTTTTTTTCTTCATTAAATTTTGTCATCAAGATGCCAGCTACTCATCAAAGCATTTGGAGCTTAATCCTGGTCTCCATAACCATGTTATGCTCCTTACCCATTTTCAATTTCTATTTTATAGTTTATACTAGAGTGTGATTAGTTCGCGTCACGGACGTTTTCTAAACTGGGAGACTTGTAAAAATAAGTGATTAGATGTGATGGATTGCTTTATGATTTACTGTACTGAAAAAATGATAAAATTTGGTTGTCATGGTTACTTGTTTAAATGAAAATCAATAAATTTCTCCATTTCTTAAAGTGGGAGATAGAAATTTTGTGTTGACATCTCATTAATCTTTTTCTATTATTATCAGAAAAACATGATCTTGTCTAATGCTTCCACTTGCAATTGTTAGATAAATTGGCTTTCCTATCGGACATTTGGAATTTCAAATCAAGCTTTAGATTTCATAAGAGATGTGAAAAATGTGCATCGCAGATGGAAATTTTGCTAAAAGTGTCATTTTTTTACACCTCTGCTTTTAAATAGTTTGGTCCAAGAAAAACCAAATTTCTAGTAACTTTCGATGTATTTCATGGTAGTGATAGTGTTTCAATTAATTTTATGATAAAATATATTTGTGTCACGGACGGACAAAAATGCTCACTCTTAACCGATCACGCTCACTATCCATATTTTTTAATGAACGTTCTCCTCATTATTTATTCATTCATTCACTGACTCATTCATCCCCTTTCTTATAGGGTGAAAAACCCTTTATACAACAAAAGCTGAGTTCCATATGGTATGTGTAGCGTCCATCATTCCACATGTATTTTTTTTTAATGGAGAAAGCAAAACATTTCAAAAAATGCTTTTCTGCGATGATCGATGTTTCCACGAAAAAGACATTGGGAAACCTTATTCTTAATTTAACTCTCACGAAAACCCACCGGGTCTTGACATTTTCCTCTGATCCGCATACACTAATAAATTATTTGTAGGCTTTGCCACACAAAAAGCATGCACCGACCGACTTGATTAATATAATCGAGATTCATCGAATCAGTCTCCTGATTTAAGAGCATTTCCACAATTTCACCATGCATATTTCATGTTACTTAAATTCATATTCCAGGCATGCATCAGTCACAGCATGCACACAGGAATACAACTTTAAACACGGCCTCTTTCGTGACGCAAGGAATCCACACTGCACAAGTCACAGTTCCATATGCCTTGGTATCAACACTGTTAGGCAATGATGTCTACGTATAGTACTGTCGTGACTGTAGGCTTGAGAGGTAAATTTTGTAGGAATTAAAGCATTAAAATAATGATGACAACGTCGACGACGACGACAATCATAATAAATTCGAATTACATTCGATAACGTCTAGGCATATATGTGCTTTCAAAAATAATTGTTCATTTCATCAAATGCTCTCGCTATCAGGAAATAACAAGGAATAGCATAGAGGGATATACATGTACATAAAAACCTGGGTCAAGAAAGACAAACGAGATAAAATGCTTCGTCTTTGGAAAAGCTCATCGGGTTAGGGTTTAAACCCAAGACAATGAACCATTTTAACACGTGCTGCTACTATAAGTAGACAGCTTCGTCAGCATGGTCAGTGCTGCTAGGGTTTATTTCTTGATAACACAGTCTGCCTTGGTAGACTAACCGGTTCTTTAATTAAGGACTACACTCCTTTAAAGAGTGGCTTGTTTTCTGGCGCACCCCTCCCAGTCTGCCCTCAAGGAAATATTTAGCTGGAAGCGAGAACGACGGCTCTTTAAATACAGCCCAAGTGATTTCATTAAACACTAATAAACTTAATTCTTTCGCAGCTTAAAGTGGCGTTCCCATGGACAGTGACACCACTGAGGCGCCATTATTGAGAGTGGTGCACATCCAAATACTCGGGGGAAAAATACTATCATTCATTGGGTTATTTGGGGAAACTATTCTATCGTCGCACGAGAAAATGATCAGACACCAGTCACATCTGGCATGGCATCACGGACTGGTGTCCGTCTGAAATGTGCTCGAGACTGTGACACTCTCAGTGCCACAGCCTCGAGCTGTTTAAGAAACCAGTCCCATGTTAAGCAGGCATTCCCGATCCTTCCTAACCCTCCCTGTCGACTAATATAATTAGTTATTTAGGGAAGCAAGTTACCATCTCTAATTAGATACGGTGAAAGTAATATGACCTGGTTGCCATGTGCAGAAAGTGCGGCAAATTGGTGACATTTGCAGATAATATCCATGTGTATGCGAGCCATGTTTCGCATGTTTTTCAGGACATATGGAAAATGAAATAGAATTAAGCTAAAGCGAGAGGCTCTTTTAAAATTAAGGTTGGATACTGCTCATGATTGTGATTGCATTGTGAAAGAAACAATGCAGAAGATATTGCGAATGGTTGTTTATTACATTGAATAAAAAATATTTTTTTAATGAGAAGGTTTAGAATCGTCAAAATGACAACATATGAAACAATCTTGCTGAAAAGCACAGTGTAAAGAACTCCACACAGATGTGGGTGCATGGGACTTTTTTCTCTTTTCATAATTTTTTTATTCCTTGATTCAGAATTTCAAAATAAATATTACAATTTAATCATTGATTACGCAGTATAATTCAACATTCTACATTCACACACACACACACAATCATGTGGAACAAAATTTGGTCCAAAGTTGTAATAAACCATCTATTCTGAGGGCATTTCCAAAGTAGTGCTTTATACGAAGCATGGCTACTATAATATTATTCCACATACGAATAAAAAGAATGAGAAACGTACAAGTTATTTTTCACCTATACCAGTATTCCACCTTCTCTTTAACCATATGCATAAAAGCGAAAACTTTGTCAAAAGGTCGCCGCAATGTACATAATGATTATACTCGTTATCTCCCGACAGCGCAAATGAATAGAAAATTCCTAGTCTCTCTCTCTCTCTCTCTCTCTCTCTCCATCTCACTCACTTTCTCTCTTTCCCTCTCGCTTGCCTAATTCCCTATATACTCTCATGATAACGATCTGCCGCTACCATTGAAAGTAGTTTTTGTAATTCATATATACATAATACTATTTCAATGAAAGTAAAACCACTGTTCGTTCAAAAAACACAACCTCCTGACCTCAATTTAAAAAAATAAAAATACATGCATCGGTATAAGGGTACGGTCGACTCTCCAACATCCGATGATAAAAATGACACTTGGTCTTATATCATGCGGTATCATACATTATGAAATAAACAGTAGGAATCTAATCAGCAAATGATAGAGAGATAAACCCATGCCACTATAGTAAAAGAATTGCTGAGTTATTTTCAATCAATTATGTGCATTGGAATAGAAAAGGTGTTAAAGTCAACTCCAACTCCAAAAAGGCTTATTACAAGCAAAATTGATATTTTATTAACCATGATAACACAATCTTGGCTTCACCTGCATCCCTTTTTTAAGGTATATAAGCCTTTTGACTGAGTCATTCAAAATGGACAACATTTATTTGGGAAACTATCTTTTTTCTTGAGAGTCTAATATCAATTACCAAGGTAATTCTCAACACATGCATCTCTCTTTTTTTCTTCTTTTTAGTCTTTAAGGTCAATAAACCTTTGAGTTCATGTGCTATTCGCGAAAAACACCATGCGCACCTTATGCACGTGGAATAGTGCAACGGACAAATGAGCAGATAGTGTTTAGTTAATACGAGACAAGAAGTTAGAAGGCTGTTAACATAAATTAAACATTATCATATGGATTGAAACAAGGTCATTTGAAAGCTTTGATACACATGATCACTTTTTAAAACGTAGAATTGAAGCACAAAGGAGAATTCAACTTTTAAAGTGATTTAGATTAAAGTAACGCATTCATATAATGGCTCGACCCACATTCGTTGCATCAGCCCAAACTTGGAACAAGAAGATTTTGGCAAAACTTTTTAAAAACCCTAGTGCTCAGTAATCCATGGCAGAAATGTCATGAACGAGGTACCACTGGACAAACAACAAGTTACTCTTCACCATGAAATAACTTTCAAAGTCACATCGAATATAACATTTGAATTAGAAGCTATCAAAGTTGGGTATACTTTTTTTTATATACACACTGTATAGGTCGGCACGGAAGCAATTGGTACAAGGGTGTAACGGCACCCTTTAAAATTCAAATCTTGTCGCAGAGAGCCACTTACTAAATTGGCACCCGCGAATGAAGATTGACACGAAAAGATGTGAGAATCCTATGTGCGAATGGCGGTTTATAAAACGTGTGAATTAACACGCGCTAATGTGGCACGATTGCCTCAGAAAACTTCTGATTAAGCATTTTGAAGCATAGCGCTAAATTTCATTTAGTTTCGTAATCAAAGTAAAGTAAATGATGTAAAATAGTTTGAAAGCAGTGAAAGCATTTCATAGATATCTGCACAATATCTTCTATTTTCTAACGTTCTAAACTGACAATGTTGAGTCCAATGACAACGTCGACGGATGCACGATATACACGAAAGCGCCTTTGGTCACAACAGAAATAATTGGTTTCTGCCATAACGCGTTTGTAGAGAGAATCTGAATGAACAGACAGAACCCTCCAGCATGATTGTGATTCAAACACGGTGTATGATTTTGTTATGATAGAGAATAAGAACTGTTTATTTTATTTTGTTTTATTAAATTTACTCGAGTTGAATAGATCCAAATTTGATGCTGGGGTATTTTACGTTTAGTGAGACACGGGAATGCATGACTTTGTTAAAGATTTTCATGTTTTCTTATCATTATATTTTCAATATATGCAATTTAAACGAAATGCAACAACAACAACAACGTCAGTATTAAGACGATTGTGATATAGTTATTGAGAAAATAATTTCGAAATAAATTACTTTTCAAATATGTTACGGGGAAAATTTTCTCGTTTGCTGAAAGCACGGAAGGTCATCACAGGGTGGATATATCTTGCCTGTTTTGTGCACGGAGGCCATTTCGATTCCTCTCGCCAGAGATGGATTCAGTCGTGTTCGGTTCACCTCTATCCTCGCCTATACTCGACCGAGTTGATGGTGTTAATGATCACCTTACCAAGATTGCAAAGTAAGACAGGCTTTCGAGATTGGTGCCCGCTTTAGCTCCCTATCTTCCATACCTCGAAAACAATTACCCCCATCTTGAATGATGCATCGTTGATCAACGATTCCCCCAGCTAGCGTAAAGCTATTAAACTGTCGTTACATCAAGGACTTGTCCACATTCGCTTTGATGAATTATCAAAATTGTTTTCTTCGAATTTCGTGTTACTCATTTTTCTCATTTTCTTGCTCTTTTTCCTTTCCATTTGAAATTTGTTTTGTTTTTTCAAGAAAGCCGCTGCAAGGGGCATTATCTGATTATAATTGAGTGTAGAAAATGCCCTAGATGAGGAGAGAGCCAAACAGGGAGATAAAGCACCCCCCCCCCCCCCCAAAAAAAAAAGGGGGTGGAGAAAGGAATAAAGAAAGAAAAAGAAGAAAGAATGTGCAATAAAACATCCATTCTTTCTTTAAAGGGACATATTGAGAAATGTAAATACACACACATACACACACACACATATATATATATATATATATAAGAGCAACAATTGGCTCACACTCTTTAACATGGTGGGGTAGTGTACTCGGGTGCTAATTATATGTACAGACCACACGCAGATGCTCTCATAATCTGAAGAAGGGCTAATTGCCCGAAAGCTAATTAAAAGCGTGGTACCAACAGCTACGTCTACAGATGTACTCATTTTGTTGCCTCTATATATATATATATATATATATATATATATATAAATACACAGCCATGGAAAAATTATTAGACCAAGAATGGTTACTGATAGTGTTATTTTTGTGGTAAGAAGGAAATAAAATATCATAAAAGCAAGGTATAATTGCTGGAATTTGGAATTCATTCAATGAAATACAAAGACAAATTATTTGTATAATTTTGTTTGCATATTATAGTACCTTTATTACAGAACCTTGGTCTAATAATTTTTTCCAGGGCTGTATATATATAATTCTTAACTTGTCCTGCTGCGATGCTTGTGAGAGGACAAAAATTGTTTAACATCTAAGGTAGATGACGATTGCTATGCATGACTTAACTTGACCCTCTGATATCGTTCTATCTTCTCTATCTCTCTCTCTCTCTTACATCCTTTATCTCTTTCATTTCGATATTTATCTTTGTTCTCTTTATTTTTCTCTATCTTTCTCGCTCCCCCTTCTCTCTCTCTCTCTCTCTCTCCCTCTTTCATTAGTACTGTGTCAATGATTTAAATGAAATGCCTAATCCGAACTGCTGTGAAAAGGTGGTAACCTCACAAGTAGTTATAAAAGAAGTAATTCCACATAATACTACACAAGGGATGTTTTACGAGGTTGTGATAATTATATGGAGAACCATACAACTGCACTCTGAAAACTAAAGTGTTAAATCACCATTTAAAAGGGCCGAGGAATGACCACTTTTTGAAAATGGTCGATGAACACCTCTAACATGCTGGATGCAACACTAGAAAGGCTGAATCCAGTATTCTTAAAGTGTTAATCTACCATTTTGAAATAAAATCGTTCATTCCTCGGCCCTTTTAGATGGTCCATTAACACTTTAGTTAGGTTTAGACTGTACAAATCAAGGAGATGGATAATGTCACGTACAGAATGCATAATGCAAGTACATTCGATGCACCTCACATAGGTAGGATTATAAGGATTATAATAAAACGCTCCTACGCCCACAAGTTAATAGTTTCTTGCTCTCCTTAAAACCAGTGGCTGCCTGAATCTCCCGCGCATCTTGAAAACGTTTGAAAACAAACGTGGACAATATCGATCTTGCCACCAGTCACGAAATTAATCGATTCATACTGAACCATGACGTGAACGGGGGAGAAAATAGCTGTGTTATTCATCCAACGATATCATTTGCTCAAAGGTTACTCGGAGTGAGACGAGGACCCCGATATGCCACTTTCGATGGTGATTCGAATAATGATGTAGGCTTTATTTCGTCTTTTGTCAGTGTGACTGGGTTTTCGTTTAGGTTATGAGTGGTCTTGTTCTATTGTATGCAGCAGAAATGTGGCAGCATTGGCCAAGACCGCGTGGAAAAGAAAATCACACCATTTGAAATGTGGGTGTACAGGAGAATTTCACGGAAACCAATGAAAACCAACAAAGACGTGTTGCATGTGGCATCATTTAAACAAACTATCCTGAGTAAGGGAGAAAGGCAAAATACTTTGGTCACATCAAAAGACATAATATTATCTAAAATATGTTGGAAGGAAAGATAGAAGGTATCAGATCAAGCGGAGGCGAGGGGCAAACTGGAAATAGAAAATTATGATTTGGGCTCTGTTTCATAAAACTTGTATCAATAAGTCACAATAACTGTTATAAGCTACTGAAATCACGGCATTTGATTGATTGAGAACAAATTTTTCATAGATCTGTTGCAATTGTTATTGATGATTTTATGAAACTTGGCCCTGGAGTGGAATAACACTGCAAGGCTGCATTGGAATTGCACAGAACAGAGATGTGCAGAAAATGTTGCAATCAACTTCCGAGCTTGGAGAAGATACCATGATTTATACAGCCATGGAAAAAATTATCAGACCGAGAATGGTTGCTGATAGTGTTATTTTTGTGGTAAGAAGGAAATAAAATATCATAAAAGCAAGGTACAATTTCTGGAATTTGTTATTCATTCAATGAAATGCAAAGACAAATCAGTTTTATAATTTTGTTTCCATATTATAGTACCCTTATTACAGAAGCTTGGTCTAATAATTTTTTTACAGGGCTGTAAATGGGCTTATTGTGTAGAGGGTTTAAGTATAAAGAATGCAACAAGTGGTGGAAATCGACCACAAACCAATAATTGATCTATTCTCGTAGAAGAATGTTCAGTCCTATCTAGCCTCATTTATAAAAAAAAAATCTCATTGTGATGGTGAGGATATAATTTAAGAATGTTCAGAAAGTTTTATATCATCCTAATGAATCAACAAGATTTGGCAGGAAAAAGACATCTTTGTCTTAAATCATTATGAGAGATGAATATAGCATGAAGGAGGTTAGATCTTCACCATTTCAATAATCTATTCACATCAGCCCCATATAGACTAATCTTTTTGTATATGTGTCGTGACGTAGAAGGAAGTGTAGTGTGCTTATCTTTGTCTCAAAAACTACGAAATGATCAATCAAACACGCACAACATTCGAACGTCACTATTTCACTGTAATGATCTATACCCATCAGCTCCAATTTCCAGAAATAATATGTGGCGAAGAAGGCATATCTAACAATCTTCAGCAACTGAGCAAGAAGGCAAATAATTATGTTTATCTTTGTATGAAATCATATGAGATATAAAGGAGGATAGAATGTCACTATTTCACTCTAATAATCTATGCCTATCAGCCCCATTTGGACTAATTTCCAAAAGGTCAATGATTTCCACAGATCATCACGTAGTCTAGGTTGAAATCGACAACGACCACGTGAAATGTCAACGAGATTCGATCTGGGTTTCGCACCAGACACTCAATCGATGGGAGTGTGACCCCAGGAAGATAAGGGGAAAATTTAGTCTACCACTCTACCGAGTGGAACTCTAATTTCAAATTCATTTAAGGGGAGTTGGAGGATTGTATTGAAATCGCTCCTGCAATTTTAAAGGAGGTGTATCTCTTTTGCAAAGTTTTTCAAACGCCATAAAATATGGGATGGATTACGCATTATCAGATTATACCAAAACTTAACGCGTATAGAATCCTACCCTCTTAAAAATGCGGGGTCGCATATTGCGTGGTCGAATTTATTCGACCACGTTTCGGGGTGTTTTCGATCAATAATGCTCCCGCTGCATAAGGACTGGTCAAAAAATGTACCAATGCGATTGGTCAACACCATATGGGTTATTTCCAAAAATATGTTGGTCACAATGTTCCAATTTCACTGGTTAATCACTAACCATTTGAAATATTGCTTATTCATCAGCAAAGTATTGGTCCAACTTCTACTTGGTTAAACGTTGGGCCATTGTCATGAATATTCATGATGTATCCTGAATACCCATGAGCAACCGTAAACAACCAGAATTTATATATATAAATGACACTTGATTTTTAAGTTTTTATGCAATGATTGCACTTTGAAATGTGATGAAAAATGTATGTATACTAATTATTATGTTGTACATATTCAAACATGTAATTAGGTTTAAGATCTAAAAATCTACATTAGAAAATTAAATTAAAACCTTTAACCACTTTTAGCAAGCACTGCAATACAGTCCCTATATAATAAAGTAAAGGTTTTCAGGATATATAGGTATAGGATGTAGGACTATAATAGGAGTAGGGTTAAAGTAGGATGATAGGGGTATGATAATGCTATACGATAGGAGAGGATAGGTTATAGGTCATAGTGAGCAAAATATACAAAATATGTTATGTTATGATATTACTTGACATTAGTTTCTCTTTTTTAATCTTTGAAACGTGGATGGTACACGCGCATCCGGCAGAAGTATCAACCCCGTCCGACGGGAAATGACCACGTTGCGTGGTCGGAAGAAATGACCCCGTACGTTTTGACGGGGTTATAAGGTAATGATCATTAGTATGCGGGGTCAAGTTATGCAGAAATGACCACGCAATCGTGGTTAAATTTTGACCACATTCGGGGTCGAAATGTAACCACGCTATGTGGTTACTTTGGGTGACCCCGCATGGCGGGGTCAATGTGACCCCGCACGGGGTTTGTGCATAGTTGATCCCGCATGCGGGGTCATTTGTAACCCCGTTTGGGGTTATTTTTGACCACGCATTTTTAAGAGTGTACACTTATAGAGGCTCATGCGTATACATGAAAACTGGAAGACCGTTGATTATGGGGCGCAAAGCATGACCTTCATGATTTTATTCTTAAGTCATTGATTATCCGACAAAATTAATCCGATAAAGTGGTTTCGCTGATGAAATCGATCAAAAGACTGACTTTTAAGACAATATCATTTATTTAGATTCTGATTGATATCGGTTTTTTTATCATTGATCATATTCGTAAGTATTGCAATTGGCTTGCCATAGCCAAATAGTATTTGGTGACCCGGCCGAATAAACACAATTTTAAATCTAACAGTCGATTATTCCACGAATGCAGTTTCCAGTTCATATAATCGAATGGGAGTTCCCACACAGTATACTGTATTTTATTGTAGTCATCAGTAAGATACAACTTCGGAAATCCGAGCATAGGTCAATAGGCCCTTCGCCAAAAACGGTGTATAACACACGACAAATATAGAGCGTTCAGTGCGAGTCAGTGTGTTACAAAATGCAAGGGGAAAATCTTGCAAATTCATTCTGGTGTTGATATTGTTTTTCAAAAATAATGCTGAGTCTTAATTATCTTCAAAGTCCTGAATAATTCGTCATATAAAACAACTTTCAAGCAACAAACGTTTGAGATAAATACATCCACAGCAAGATTTTCCCCCATGCATTTTGTACACACTGCATCGCATTGAACGAAGAGGGCTCTATATATATCGTGCGTTATACGCCATTTTCGGCATATTTACCTGTGCTCAGTTTTCCGAAGTTGTGTCCGACTGTTGTATTTCTGGCCTGCAAAAAAAGAGACAGTACTGATAATGGCACTTGCACTGGATTCATTATACACAAAATGTCATGAATACAGAAATAGACAGACCTACTGATTAACTCGATTATCTTAGTTCAACGAATTCATCCCAGCTCACTAAATGACGCATGGCACTTTTATGACTGTAATCTATTCTACCTTCACGTACTTCACATTGTGAAATAATGCCATGTTTTTCTCGAACTCTCGTTCATGTTCTCTCGAATGTCTACTTTAGCATGATCCACCCATTAGTGGGTGGATTTATAGGACATTTAACATACTATATCAGTACACACGTTTGCCTTCATGAAGTTGGTCGTCAAGGAGAAGAGACTCCATAGATGTGAAACAAGACAAATCCTATCGTGTGTATGACAGGGATCATCGACGATAGTACCAATTTATCATGGACCATGTGGACTGGTATCCGTTCTGAGTAAATGCAATTACATTTAATATGATTTTAATTGGACTAATTATAATAAACAACTGCCTCGCAGTAATCAACTGACGTTGTAACCCCCCCCCCCCCCCCAAAAAAAAATCCTTCCTTGTTTTAATTACATAGATGTTTTTCTAAAACATATTTCACAGATGCATATGACAGATATTTTGTATCGTTCTATACTATAATGTCAGTGTCCAACAGGATAGTTTCTATCTCGATCTTCTCTCTCTCTCTTCTAATCTCTATTTGTCTCACCTTTCCCCCTCTCTTCCCTCCCTCCCTTCTCCCCCCCCCCCTTCTCTCTCTCTCTCTGTCTGTCCTTTTCATCCGATTCTTCCTGTTTCCATTTTATCACCCTCCTTTAGCAGTAAAATGCAATGAATCAATACTACATTATTATAACCATAATGTCCATTTCCTTTCAAGCTCTTTTCTTCTCTCTTTATTCCACCTCATCCCTCCATCATCTATTCTTAGCCATTTTTCAGGATGAAATCATGATGGGAGTCTACTCATCATGATTGATGTATATATATTCTGATGGGTTTAGTGCGTTGTGAGAATAAATCAAGGGTTAGGTTACCGAAATACGAACTGATCTGCGAATACTACAGGGAAGAGATGAGAGCAAAGGAGGAGCAGTAAAATTTCGAATGGAGTGTGTCACCACTTTTCAATTTTATATTAAAGGCCAAGTCCACCCTAACAAAAAGTTGATTTGAATAAATAGAGAAAAATCCAACAAGCATAACACTGAAAATTTCATCAAAATAGGATGTAAAATAAGAAAGTAATGGTATTTTAAAATTTCGCTTAATTTCGCAAAATAGTTATATGCACATCCTGCTCAGTATGGAAATGAGGGAACCAGTGACGTCACCCACTCACTATTTCTTTTGTATTTTATTATGTGAAATATAGAATATTTTAATTTCTGCAGATTTCACAATTAGGAAGCTCTCATTGAATTCATCAACAATGGCAATTACACATGTTCAGCGAGGAATCAAACCTTTATATTATATTATAACAAAGAAAAATTAAAATGTTTCGTATTTCATGTAATAAAATACAAAGGAAATAGTGAGTGGGTGACGTCACTGGTTCCCTCATTTGCATACTGAGCAGGATGTGCATACAACTGTTTTGCGAAATTAAGCGAAACTTTAAAATACCATAACTTTCTTATTTTCCATCCTATTTTGATGAAATTTTCAGTGTTATGCTTGTTGGATTTTTCTCTATTTATTCAAATCAACTTTTTGTTAGGGTGGAGTTGGCCTTTAAAGGGTATATCAAATTAAAGGGGGTGGAGTAAGATAATGGAACTTGAAAGTGACATGAAAGCACAAGTATTTTACAGAGAAGAGGTGACATTGACGAAATATCTTACAGGTTTGGAACATTGATTCCCCCCCCCCCCCCCCCCTCATGGGATAAAGCGATAATTCCTGTATTCTTGTTCTTTTTCTCAGCATACTTACTCTGTTTCACTAATTTTCATTTCATATTATAAAGACGAAGACTTTCAAACGCAACGTAAGTTAATATGAGAAGACTTGTGGGTGACCTTTTGAAATATGCGAATACTACAACGCAGTATTACATAATCTGAAGTTCTGAAAATAATATCAACAAGATTTCTATACTCTACAATAGGGTAATGACATTTCCCTTGAGTTGATTTTTTCAAAGTCTCTGCGATAGTGTTTTATATACACATGAGACATATAATTCAATTCATTTCAATTCAATTTAATTCAATTTCAATTTCAATTCAATTTTCAATTCAATTCAATTCAATTCAATTTCAATTCATTTATTTATTTAACCATCAAAACATAAACTAACAAAATAGGTTTATATCGAAATTTGTTTTACAAAACACAATGATAGTTTGGTGACCCCGGAGAAAGCAGAGCTTATAAAAAAAGGGGCCACCAAATTAAAATGCATAAAAAGACCAACAATAATTACACTAAAAACAAAACAAAACAAAAACAAATCACCATAAGAATAGTACATTCATGCAGCAGCAAAAAAAAAAATATATATATATACATGACCAGATCACGCTGGTAATTTCATTTCCATAAAAAGTGAACCACCGTACCTAATTTGTATGAGACTTCACACTCAAAATCCTTTGAATGAGAAGGTATTTTTAAAATACATGTTGCTATAATAAGTAGAAGTGATTCGATTCGGAAGTAGAATCTAAATACTAATCTAATTCGCGAAGACAGTCCATCTATACATGGCAACTGCTGCGGGTAGTGCTAAGTGTCCCTGCCTCATGACACCCCATTGCTCTACATTCACTATACAATCAAACTAATCACCATAAAGAACTTTTATCGCAGCCATTTCAAACAACAGGCACGGTTAGCGATTAACTCAGCGCTATTTTTATGCAACTCCGTTTTATTAGGTTCCTGCCTGCAAGTCTGCCTTCATAAAGTCTCGTTCACACATGAGGCAGAAATAAACGGCATTAAAAAGACAGCAGTAAAATAACATTCTAATATACTGTATATATGTATATTATTTGTAAATGATGGCAAAGTGGGGTTGAAAGAAAAAAGAAGCAGCGCACAAAAAGGCCCTTCAAGGCTCGTTAACACCTAACTCGTGAGTAGCAAAATGAAAAAATATATTTCAAAAGGTCCCTATAATCAATATATGGTACTCACTGATCTGTTTGTTTGTTAAGTAAGTTACAGATTTTTTTTTTTTTTTTTTTTTTTTTTTTTACAGCGGCAGACAATGTTTGAGGTGGTTAACCTCGTCACGTGTGAACAAGGCTTAAAGGATTTAACCAATTCCAATCTACCAAGATAGGTTTCCTTCAAAGCTTCCTTCATTTCCTTCATTTTTTACTACTTTTCATGGCGTCGTCTGGTATATCTGGTGAAAATGATACAGCAAATCGTTGGAAATTTTTTGTGTTTATCACGAAGCGAGAGTGTCGTTTTAAATCACTCCTGATGAAAAGTGGCATGAAAGAGGCAAGAAAAGGAAAGAGGGAAGAAAAGGAAAGAATAGAAGGAAGCTATTAAAACTGTGAAGAAAGTACATGGCATTGGTATCTATGAATATTTATGACTGTCAGAGAAATCGTAAAGAAGTTTCGCCCCCCCCCCCCCCCCCCCCAATCAGTTGGCGAAAAAAGGGGAATCGAAGAGAGAGATAGGTAAAAGGGAAGGCAACGTAAGAGAATAACAAGACCGACTTTCACGTACACTTTCCCCTTACTCGATCACCTGCCGTCGTTGTTTCTTTTTCTTTTTCTTCTTCTTCCTTCATGTGTCCGTTGTTTGTTGTCTCTCTCTCTCTCTCTTCCTTTTCTTGTTTTCTTTCTTCTTTTTTTTTTTTTTTTTTTTTTTGGGGGGGGGGTCCCATTTCATCAGCCTAAAAAGTCCGGTGCGCCCCTCCCCTTGATACCAGTGCCCCTTATTGGTTGGACCCACGCTACACCACTGGGAAACAATATAAAATTCAAAGAAGCTTGACTGGGGAGGAATTTTTAATTTGTAAACAAATCGCTGGTTCCAATTTTTTCTGACTTGTGTTTTTCATTACAGATCGAGCATACGATCTTTAACACTGGGAGTAATATGCCGAAAGATTTGTTTACAAATTAAAAATATAAAATTCATATAGCTTTTCTAAAACCAAGTATCAAGATTAATAAAAATTCTCGGCACCATACTTAGTACAATATTGGTAACTAATTTATATAATTCAAGAAGGCACAGTGTTATGGATGTGGTATATGTTATCTTATTAACATCGTATTTTATGTGAAATTAACACAGTGATCCCGTAATTAGTTTTAAATTGTACTGAACACTACTTAGCACTTTAGGGCGCTTGTTATTCTTTTTTTTTATTCAAGTGATGCACTATGGAAATATCACGTTTTGAAAAATGGTCTAGCGGCGAGAATGGATTATCATTAGAGGTACACGGTGTACACGGTATATTCATTACATGGTAATTATGGCAATGCCATTTGGTGAATTAAATAATCCGGATAAGTTTGTTATGTTATATAATAGGACTCCTTACTTTACAAAAAAAAGTATTCTTTGAATCTTCCGCAGAAGTGGTTGCCTTTCATCATGTTCATTAGAATTCCTCCAATAATTCAATTCAATTCAGTTCAGTATTTATTTCCAATTCATAAAAATGAACAAAGTCATATACAGACAAATAAAAGGAGAATTAAAACATGTCAATAAAAACATGAACAAAGCAATCAAAAGTAATAGAAAAAGTAGAGTTGTTACATGGTTGAACATAAATGAATGGAAAAGGGGCATGCACTAAAAAGCCAAGAAAAGGCTTGTATGAACGCACATGCCCAACGTGCCCAACGTGCCCAACGTGCCCAACGTGCCCAAGACTGCAGAGTTTCCAACCACAGGACAGCAAAATAATTTCAATATAATACTCACCAATATGTTAATCACTAACGTTTATTAGCTGGAACAGATACCAATGAAGAGAAATTTACCTCCATTCAACGCGCACACAAAAGATTGAAGGAGAGATTGCCGCAATTATTTTAACCAAATTCATATTTTTGAAATAGTTATATATACCATGTATATGTAGTATGTTTAATTTGTATTTTCTTTGCCTATTTTTTTTTCATTATCTCGCAGTCCATAATAATTTGGATTAATGAGATGTATATCATCTGAAATGTTCAGTGATACTTCTGAAGTTGTAAGATACAGTCATTTAAACAAAAGTGTATTCGTTGCTGAGTAAAAGCACTGAAAACGCGATGTTAATACCTCTCATATAATTCTAGTAGATTCCATCTGATTCCCCATTACCATCATCATCATCATC
This sequence comes from Heliocidaris erythrogramma, assembly GCA_025617745.1. Taxonomy (NCBI): domain Eukaryota; kingdom Metazoa; phylum Echinodermata; class Echinoidea; order Camarodonta; family Echinometridae; genus Heliocidaris; species Heliocidaris erythrogramma. The sequence goes on along the minus strand of CM046865.1, from coordinate 21,086,152 downwards.
ATCATCATCATCATCATCATCACCCCTCTAGGGTAGGAGTTGTCTTCTCGATGCCATTCTCCATGCATCATCCCCAAATTATCCATCTTCCGTCTTCAACGATGCAATTCATCCATCTTTTCTTTTAGGCCCCATCTGATTTCAAACATCAAATTGACTAATTCATCAAATTAGATCTATACTGTGTCGTCACGGTACACAAAACATGCCCATCTGCCGTCTACGATTTCTATTTCTAAAATGAAATCATGAGTATCTAACATGATCGACAAGGAAAGAGTAACACTGTGATAAGTCAGTAAAAATAAAATGTGACATCGCAAAAGAGGGAGGGGAGAGAGGGGCAGAAATAGGTGTTCATGTGAACTACGGAATTAGAAGAAAAAGTACGAAATTTGAAATATTTAAATGTAGAATAGAATGTTTTTTAAGAAGAGAGGAGAAGGAGAAGAAGAACAAAAGAGAAGAAGAAAGGAAAAGAAGAAAAGAGCATATAAGAAGAAAATGAAAGCAATAAGAAGGAAGGTTAAAAGAAGAATAATGACGCAGGAAAAGAGTGACATTAAGGCGTCAAAGATGCAGATAACGATTTCACTTGAAAAACAAATAAGCCAGAAACTGGCTCCATCAGTTCAAACTATCCCATCAATCCCATATATCAATATGATCAAGATAGGAGGAAATATCTTTCAACGCTCCGACGCCAAGAAAATGAAGCGAATACGTTAAAGGGATCTCAAGAGTATAATGAAGGTTGACAAGTGTGTGTGTATGTGCGTGTGCGCGTGTATACCATGGTTTCTTAGCCTTAAGGGGGTCAGGAACGTATCATACTGCACGTGATTAATTGGCGTTGGCACTGCATGAACACATTGATTTAACCAATCAGCGAGGGGCTGAAAGGCGAAAAGGGGCCAGGATTGGAGGGCAAAGCGAAATGGTCAGGGAATATGTAGCAAGCCGGCGGTACATTGCATTTTAAAAATATATACAGAAGATAGTTCAGATACTAAACATCTTTGATTCAATCTTATTTCCATATGCATTACGATCAGTAAATTCATTTTGTAATTTTACTTATAATATCGATTGTTTATGCTAAATCTATTTATCAGTTGTCGTAGTATATTGTAAGCAGAACAATATATTAGCATTTGGACTTGCCGTCCTGTATAAATATGCCTTTTTATGCTAATGAACTACATTTGAACTTTCACGGAGTACGCTTTTAGACCCGATAAGTAATGTAACAACTTCTCGGCCTTTTCAAGTATTATATTCGCAATCCATATAGCACATGCCTCATAAAATACCGAAATTACAACATTTTCACATCAGCTGAAGATAGTCAATGAAATGCTCAATGCCAGACTAAAGAAGGAAGGTCATGCATAATCATTTACATTTAACAGGTAAAAACTCTCATTTGTTTTTCTCAAATACAGATATCGTTTTGTTCTGTAGGAAATTTAAGGATGAACATAATGTAAAAAAAGACAATTTATGATAAATATTGAATTTTGTTCTTTAATATTCCCTTATCATCTTCTGATCTGCACCTTCCTGAACACGAATGTGCCTTCAAACAATAATTGCATAAAACTGTTAAGACAAGGTATATTTAAAACGATAAAAACTACTTTCGAGAAATAATTTCAATTGCCCTGTCTATCACCTTTAGAATGTTGTATACAATGGTGTATTACATAATCCGAACCTGATTTCTATGGGCAGTACAATAGGCCTTTGAAATTGCCTTTGAGTTTATTTTTTTCTTATCGTGTTATTTGATAAAAAGATGAATACATAACAGGGAAACGATGGGATAGACTGAGGGTGAACACACTCTACACAAAAGCAAAGCTATGAATACCAACTAATCAGACAAAATAATCAACAGGCCATTCATGCCATTCCCGGCTTCCCTGTGTTAATGAGTTCCATGTGGTAATCAGCCGTGTCTGAAGTATTTAAAGCCGCATGCAAGGCAGCCTAGACGAATATCGTCTACTGAGAGTCAGAATGTTGTTGTTGTTGTTGTTGTTTTAAAATAGGCAAACTAGTCAATTTTGACTATTGTTGCCTTACTAAATTGCTCTTTTCACTTTTCACAGAAGGGTTTTAAAGGTAAAGTTGAGTACTGGTCATGCGATTAAATTGTAAAATGAACTACCTAGAAGTTATTGCAAATATAATGATGGTATATTTTGGGGTTTCGGAATCATCAAAATGGTAATAAAAGAGACTCAGACTTGGCGAAAATCACAGACGGTAAACACAGGTATGGGTATATGGGACTACACACACACACACACACACACACACACACACACACACTCATCTATGTTTGAATTACGTCACAAAATTCATTGACGGAATAAACCTCACCAATTGTTGACAACCGATGACCTATTGAATTACTACCGATGACCCATTGTTCTATTTGTTCGATGTCATCGGTTTGAACGCGTACACATGTACACAAACACACACACCCTCACGCGCACACCCTCACGCGCACACACACACACACACACACACACACACACACAGAGTCTTGTATGGCTTTATTTCCGAGGACAGGTACTGTTCCTCTATTGTTCCTCCGTCCTCGGACAGTCGACGGAATAAGGCACAAATTCATTGTTCGACGTTCGAGGACTATTGTCCGGCTTCCGAGGACCATTGTTGTCATGATTTTTTTTTTGTTCTCTTTCCGAAAATGTCCTCGGGCATACGGCTAAACACGCCCACACACACACACATGTGGTATCAAAATTTGTTCCAGAGTATTTCTAGGCTATTTTAAGTTATATTTGGTATACGAGACATGTCAAGGGCAGTTTATACACGGGGCTTTGCTACTATGATATCCTTCTATATAGAAAAGAAAGACTGACAAAGCTTTAAAAAAAGTTTACTTTTACCACAACTCAACCTTGTCTTTAACTTCTGCCCTTCTCGCTCTGAAATAACGATACATCGAGAGATTGCTAGGCAGTTTAAGCCGAATCAATCTGTGATCATTTTGCGTGTGATGAGACACACATTAAACAGACGGCAAACTAATTAGTGAACGAATCGATCAATGATTGCCATGGAATTCAGAGACACACGAATGAATACACATGGGACTAGAGTATCTGTAAATGTCTGAGCTGGAAATTTTCGATCACACATATGCGTTTACCATAATTTATTAAATGCCACCTGTGCTCGTGAGGCCTCGAGATCATTGAAAGGTCAATTCTTCATTAACATTAAAACGAATTGAGTAATTTAAGATGGTTCTTTTGTTATTTGAAATAATGATAATACATTGTAGTAAGCAGTACTTGCATTGTGCATAATTTACACAATTCACTCTGAAGTGAAGATGAAGAAAAATGAAAAATGGAGTGAATACAATTAATCATTTCTTCGTATAGTTCAACCTCCTTATTTGATAATTATTACATTTGTTCTCCTTTCTTGAAATAGGATTTCAAGAAAGGAGTTTTATTATAATATTCTATGGTTGAAATGTAAAGGAGGAAGTAAATGCAACAGCTACAAGAAACATTATGGAATATATATAATGGGAAGGCGCCCAAAACAACTTCTCTGGTGACCGAATTTTATACCTTATGGCACGATGAGGATAAGTATGAGTAAAAGCATGGACAGTCATGACAGTAGTCGTAAATGAATAACATTCATTAACCGAATTCACCGAAAAGGTGATGTGACGTCTATAAGGGGAAGAAAAACTGCCTGTTGATGACATCATCGTTCGTTTTCGTGGAAAACACAGTCATCTTAGAATGCACAGATAGGCTGGTTCGGGGCAATGGCACCTAAGTGCAATGAAGTATCAAAAACTGCGATTACACAGGGGAAATTACGGGGGCAGTGCAGTCCCTTCTTCTGCAGACACACACCGCCGTATAATAAATCCGGGAATTCAATTTGCGATCGAGATTGGATAATATTTTCGACAAATTATTGAGCCAACTGTATGACAGCCAGAGTGCAACGGTCACTCGATTGCAACACAGCAATTAGGTTTGACCCATCTATTTACTGTCGTGGGGAGATTTAAAAGGCAAGGGAGATGGGAGAAACGGGTTCGCGAAAGGGCAATAAAGCCCGTTTATGGTTCATTTTACGATGTATTCTAGTATCATTCATTAATTTCAAAATGGCATTTTCTTGGCAAACTCGTATTTGTACGTGCTGTTCACTGTATTAATGTCATGACATTGATTTAAAAAAATAAAGAAAAGAGCCAACTCATTTTACTCATCCCCTGCGCCTCCCCCTCCCCCTCCTTCTATTATGTGTTGTCTCCCCCCCCCCCCCCCCCATAACTAATGTATAATCAATATTCCACTGACACATCTATTCATCAATTTTCTACATCACATCTATTTTTCATATAATTTCTCCATTTGTTCCTTCTCTCCTCTTCATCCCCTCTCTCTCTCTCTCTCTACTCCCCTTTTCCTCTCCCCATCTGCATCCTCCGCTCTTCACTCCCCTATTTTCAGTACCAATATGATGTTGACCCTCATAATAGGATCAAGACTAGCATCTTGTCAACATAGCATATACTGTAGAGCAATAAAACACAGGCTAATACAAAAAACACCCTAGCAAAACATGAATCAGAAGCAATACCCGAAGCAATGAACCGACATCAGTCTCAAACCGTAGTAGGAGACTTTAACGCGCTAAATACAGCTGAAAATCCTTTTGAAGACAATAAAATCCATGCAAGTCGCCACGCTGACAGATCTGTGGAGTTTATTCTTCTATATCCCTGATGGAAATCCACTCGCAAAGTAGTTTGCAGTTTTCAAGCTCATTATGTGGCTTTTTTATGGAAAAGATGTGACGCTAAATGTTAACCTCGTCTCAATAGGTTCTTAACCCATGAAATATCATTCTAGCAGTGGCCAGGTACATGTATATTGGGGGCAAATAAAAGCGATGCCGAGTTGCGTTTGGCTCCTGAAAGGTATACCAGTACAAGTTCAAGTGATTGCATCTTTTGCGGGCTTAAAGCGGATTCTCCATCTACAAGAAAATAAACGGAATAAGGAAGGTCTGGCCTTGTCATTCAATACCGTTCGAGGCCATTTTCAAAACATCAATGGATTCAGCTGCCAACTTAAAATGCGTCCTCGACCTTCTTGCCTATCATTTTTCTTAACGAGTACAAAATTGCTGACATAAAGGGAAGTGTATGTCATGACATAGTGACATACTTATACATCCGTGATTCAAATCATGTCAATGAAAAATAATCACTCATATCTTAGCGAAATTTAAATGGTAATATCACTGAATGGCGTATAAAAATTAGATAATACTCACAAACGTCTTAAAGTTCTCCAAACTTTGGAATACAGTATTCACTTTGATAATATCTCTCACCGACGCAGATGGATACAAAAAACTGACCACATCCAAATCTATACTCTTTCAATGGTACAATATTGAATATCGACATCCATCATCCAAAATTTAATATTAACCTACTTATCACCAAAAGAAAGATCGAAATATGAAAATGTATGATTCCCCTCTACAAACTTTCAACGGCTGAGCGTAGATCCTATAGAATGTTATTGCCTGCGTGCTATCGTGGCGCCTTGCTCGGAGGCGAATGTCTGATGGGAAGTGCGGAAAGAGAGGGAGAGACGGAGAGGCTTCGTGCTGATGTAGAACGTATGCATGCGCTCCATGGCTGCAAGACTGGGTGTGGCGTTGCGCCGCACGTGATCTCCTTTATGCCTCCCCTCTCAAGTTTCTCATCTCATTATGTAATTATTTCTTCTGTATCTCCGTTTTTCATATTGTTTTGAAAAATTATCTTCTAATAATCGTTTCGTTCGTCATTATTACTAAGTATTTGCTATTCAGCACTTTGTATCAATGAGAAAAGGCGCTTTATTCGTTCATCTGTTATCCAATTATACATCCAATTATTTAATATTGTTTATTACCCTTATTATTTTCATTTGTATCATTATCAATTTATCATTATCAATAATTACATTTATCATTTTTTTCATTAATATCACCAATTACCTTTTCTTTTATGATGTTAATAATTGATGAATGACATCAACAATTCATTTTCTATTTTTTTTGTTCGTTTTTTGTTCGTTCCATTGATTATCTGCATCTTCTATTCTTGAATTATTCATACTTTATTATTGTACATTCAATAGACCTATTATATTGTTTATCTTTCCCTACGGCTTAATAGCAGTGCGCTAATTATATAATCTTTTTCTCCTCAGCAATCAACAAGATTAGAAAAGACCGACTAGTACCTTTTTCCAATCAACATGCATTCATTTTTTTGCTTTGTCATGAAATTTATTCCTAACGCTATTAAGTTTCAAAAGAAGACATGATAAGACGGTTATTAAAGGCATAGCAAGAAAGAACTCAAGATGAAAGAATCAATCATCCTTATAATCCCTTTTCATAAATGATATTACAAACTCATTCCATGTCGCTTCTTACACAATTCGTTTCATCATAGGCGTATCCAGGGGGCACTATAGAGGTCATGTATGCGTGTGTATGTGTGTGTTTGCGTGTGTGTGTGACTATGTGTGTGTACCCCCCCCCCCCCCCCCCCCCGTGTGTAACAAGTCTGGCTACTCCAGTCCATTTCATGATCCAATAGGCACAGTAATCATGACAAGTACGTGCTTTACATTTCATCAACATGAACATGGATAATGATTATGAAAGCGTGAATGAAAGAGTTAGAGACAATATGGAATTCAATCAAAACCATATTCCTTGGCACTTTTTATGATGGGAAAATTTATATCCTGGTGAACAAAAAAAGCGCTATATCATTCATTAGAACTGACAGGAAAAAATGTATTCATTAAAACAATCACGAAGCTACACTTTTATCATCTAAAATATATGTAGAAAGAGAGTGAGACAGACAGACAGACAGACAGACAACCAGACGCAAAAATCGTTGCCAATTTGAATTTTGGCACCGCATTGTTGACATCTCTGATTAGTTTATCAGTAATAAAGATTTTATAAAATACTCAGTCAATGGTGCTATAAGATATAAAAAGCTGCTTGAAGCATTGTGAGCATTCTCGTATGAAAATTGAAAAACCTTGTAAGGACATGAAAGATGAGCGAATATAAGGAGCTAATTATGTAACCGAATGTGTAAAATGAAGGGGAAAGACACATACAAGTGTAGAAATGTATAGGAACACAATTAACTATAGTGACACTGAGATACATGTATATGGGGTTGGTTGTTTACAATTCATTGGAGATTACACACAATGTAGCAACAGCTGGTTCAAACAAGGAGCAAAGTTGAAAAGATTGCGTTGACGGCCAAGCGAAAACGAAGGAGCCTTATAAAACCTATAGCTAGCTCATACGAGCCGTGATTTCGATTGCGTCAGTATATCTGCGCTAATCGATCCTGTGAAGGCAATTAACACATTACATACGCCCTTCATTAAAAGTATTGTTTGCATTGTTCATTTTGCAAACACTTTTTAAACGATATTGTTTTCAGAAGCTACTATCCCTTTTCTCCACCCACTGTCTTCTATCCTTATATACAAGCTAGTTGGTTGCCTGCGATATTGCTCTAATATAGAGCCTCCATAACAAGATTTTGAGGATAATCCTTGGTGCATAATACAATAATCTAGATACGAAGCCGGATGTGGTACACTGGGGAAATAAACCGAAGTACTGCCCTTTGAGGGGAATGTGCTATGCTAATCATAATCTCCCTAAACTTTTATCGGAATGTGTGCTTTTCTAAGGCTGTAAATATTTAGCTATCATCTTCTCCCAATTCGGATGATAAAAATAATAATATTCTGGGATTTATACAGCGCCTAATACATCAAATATGTCTCTAAGCGCTTTACAGACATATTATTACCCCGGTCATTGGATTCATGGCTTGCCCGCACACAATGTATGCACCTTCTCCACTCCCTGGGAAGCATTCCAGCCAGGCGCCTTTTGCAGACGCTCACAATGCTGATCAAACCACTGTGACAATGACTTTCGCATCCTACCGGGTACCCATTTAACATGTTTAACACCTGGGTTGAGAGGAACAATGTCGATCAAATGCCTTCCTCAAGGACATAAATGCCGTGCCGGGGATCGAACCCGTCTCCAGTCAAGTGTTTAAACCACTAGACTACGACACTGATTGCAACATTTTTTCCCCCAACACATCGCTATCGTTTGCAATCCCAGTGCTCTCTTGCACTCTTACTCCACTCCATGCAGGGCCCCGTATCATAAAACTTCAACAATTTGCAATTCAATAACAAGTTGCAATAATTGATATAAGCTACTGACATAACTGAAATCCTTGCACCTGATTGGCTGAAAGCAAATTTGTTACAGTAATTGGCAGTTGTTAACTTGTTATTGATAATTAGTTTTATGAAACAGGAGGTCTTAATGTTTTCTTCCCAGTTGGTTCTTGGCTTCCCTCTTAACCTTCTACTTATCCAATTATCTTTCAATTGACTCCAAATTCTTTTGATGTGACCATAGTATTGTGCCTTCTTTCTGCCTTGCTCTATCAAGAGAGTTTGTTGTAATCTTGCCATGTGCAATACTTCTTAGTTGTTTTTCGTATTTTCCATGATGATATTTCCATCATTCTATAAACAAATATTTCAAAGGATGCTATTTTATTTCAAATATATAGCACTACAAATTTAGCGACCGTCTCATTGTTTTCTATAAATCACTTTCAGATTATAGTCTAGACTAAATTTGGAGCAATCTATTATTTCAACAAGTGCGATGGCACGGTAAAAGAGGAGACTTCGTAAAATCAATCTTGAACTGAGAGGTTCCAGATTCGAGAAAAAAGAAATCGGTGGGCTATCCACTTTGGTAAATGCATTCTGTTGCTCCGACAAATGCCCCAAGCGACAACTGCTCCGGGCTTTAGTGCGTCAAATATGTATAGGGTTAGGGTTAGGGTTGCAATGGTGTTTTAGGTTAGTTTTAGGGTAAAGATTAGGGTAAGGATTAGGGTTAGGTATAGTGTTTGGTCCAAGATTGACGTTTAGAATTTCGTTAGTGTATACGACCTTGACGCGGAGCAAATTATTGTCGCCGGAGCATTCGCAGTATACATCCTGCATTCTACCTCGATTACTTCAAGCCGTAGGTCCCCTCGATGCTTATCCATATAAGTATTTGCTTTCGTAGCCGTTGGGTATGTATGCAAACATCAATAATGAATATTAATTTCTTGGTACAATACACTTTTTCTCTAAATTTTGGAGATTACAGCGTTTACATGTATGCTCATAATAACAGCGTGTCTGGTCCTCTTTAAAATTTTATTTTGTGATATTTATTCAGTGGTTTCTATTCCCATTTGCTTTAATCAACTAGCAATGTTTGTAGAAAAAGGAATGATGATCATACACACGGTTGCTTACAGTGTGCATGCGGAATAACAGAAAAATTGAGCTACGGGCAAAATATTCGCAGCACGTCTATGTGGAGGTACAATAAGCTCTTGAACTGTATCACGAAGGAACACGTTGGAGTGGTAGTACTCCATATTCTGTAAAATACATTTCCAAGGGTACGCGGCTAGAATGACGCCTAAGGTACTTGAATTTCAGGTTGTAACAGTATAAGAGGAATGAGACGTTGTCATACCTTGTTCCGTTTACATCAGGTTGCCCTCCAGGTATACATGCGATTATTGATCTGTTTTTATCAATGTTTTCAGGGAGAGGAAACATTGCTTGGCCTGGGAGATGAGTGCATGAAGTTGATCAGTAACATAAAGTAATATGAGTTATTTCACACCCTTAAAGGCACTTTAATAATGACATGACGTAATAATATTTAGTAGTATCATGGAGGGCAGTATATCCCAAGAATAGAAACATACCGTACAATAGGTATTTATAGATATAAAAGAAATAGAAATTGTATCAAAAATTAAAATGGTACATAAATGATATACAGTGCGTCCCTGGAAAAACGAAACCCTAAAACAAAGGGTTATTGTGACCACACTATTTGCTCTATGACAATAATTAACTATTTTCCATAAACTAGAAGTATCATGCTTATAAATGATACTTTGATGGCATCCATCCGTACGTGCTTTACCGAGCAGCGGCAGCAGTTTGAAAATCACATGTAAAAACTCAGTTGTGCCGGATTTGTAAAAAACCGTGAAGACGTTAGTATAGCATGCAAACATGACTAAGGGAAGGTACCACCTTTAAGAGATATGGTACGTGAAATTCCTTTGTGTGATGGCATACATTCAATCAGAAATTCATAAAACACGGGTCAATACCAATTTCCAGTGGTGGCAGGGGCATACGCCCCCAAATTACCAAAATCAATAAATATCCCTCAAAAGATGAAAAAGTGCCCTTCGTGCGATGGTTTTTCTACTGAGGTGGGAAATTGCCATAAGCTTGACATTTTTTCTGCTCTATCTGTCATTTCTACCTTGTATTTCCATTTGATGACAATGGAATGTGCCACTTACTTTACTTTTATGAAATATATCACCTTTCTGTATTCACCTTTTTCGCTCTGTTCTTAACGAAAATTCATTTCAGAAAAATGCAAAAAAAAATGCTTTTCATTTCGATTGCAGGTATCATTTCAATATAAAACATGCCCTTTCTTTACCGCCAACATCGACCATACATTGACCATCCTTTATTTTATGCTGGAGGCATTATCCTACCCTCATTATTGAGAGAAACAGATGAAAACAGTCTTCTCATAGGGTTTAAAATGTCATGTTACATTTGGTTCATGTTCGCATGTGATCCTAACGTTTTTACCCAAATCCGGCGCACCTGAATTTGTACATGTCATTTTCAAAATGCTGCTGCTCGGTAAAGCATGTACGGATGGATGCCATCAGCGTATCATTTAAACGCATCATACTTCTAGTTTATGGAAAATAGATAATTATTGTCACAGAGCACATAGTGTGGTCACAATAACCCTTTGTTTCAGGGTTTCGGAAAAAACGGATCATTCTATGAAAATGCAATACCACCGCCCTATATAAAAACAGACAAAGAAACAAAGAACAAAAAGCTTGTGAAAAGAAATCAGATATTTTTTATGCATGCTTACAATAGAAAGTGTAGAAAACGAAATCTACTGAAGATCTGAAACTCTTCTTCATCATCCACGCTCAAAGCTCAAGATATTGGTAATCACCACACTTGACATATTCTAAGTGTATTTAAACTCCGTTAACACACTGTATTTGTGGAAGTTGGGTGTGCCCCCCCCCCCCCCAGCAAAACTTGTTTATGCGAGAAACTAGGAACCAAAGGGTTAATACGTTTAATTTACTAAATTATTGGTGCAATCAATAAGCGCCTCGACATGAATTTAATTGATTTTATAATATCGAAGAAAAAATAATTATTCTGAAATGTTCTTGAAAATCAATTTAGACTGAAGAACATCAATCCTACCGTAGTGCAATATTTGTTTAAAACTTACTGCATCATAAATTTAAAGAGGAATAACGATGGAAATATGAAGGAGGAAGAAGAGAGGGTGAAGTGGAAGGGCAAAAAGAGGGGTTTTCATCTTTGTTACCAAGTTATATCAGAAGTTCATCTGTCAAACAGAGGTTAAGAGAATATCATATCTCAATGATATGATAATTAGACCTTCACCGTTCAAATACACTGTGGTCTGATAAGTACAGCTGTGAATCACATCATGTTATTGCAGTATTATTAATACGCTTTGGTTACCCATGATCCCATGTATATTAATTTCCGTTACTCTATGGATGAATTATGGTGTCAGGCTGTATCATGTCACCGGATTCTTGAGATATCGCCCTACGACAGAGGGTCATAGGAGGATCCAGGGGGCGTTTCATCAAGTGTCTTGTCGGTAATTTTTACCGACAAATTTGCTCTCAGCCAATCAGATGCAAGGATTTCAGTAGCTTATAACAGTTATTGCAACTTGTCATTGATGACAAGTTTTATGAAACAGGGCCCAGGATTCCAGGGAGGCAGAGGAGAGCCCCCCCCCCCCCCCCTTTCCCAAATATTGAGATTTTTCGGAAACCCCCCCCCCCCCCTTAGCATATATCGAACATCATGGATCCGCCCAAAATTTTAAACGTAAGTTGATGAACTAACATCGAAAAAAAATGGAACGTTTTGTGTAAAGAGCATAAACGAAACTAATATAATATCATGTACGTTAGTATGTATGTTACTTTAAATCGCATTTTTTAAAAAAAATTTTAAAATGTAGTACTATTATATGAGTTGAGAAATAAAAAAAAAATCTAGGATCCGCCCCTATAGGCCACAATTGTGTCATCATGCATGGGAGTATACGAAGGACAAGACTGACAATGCACCTAAAAAGAATTCCTCCAACACCACATTTCGTGAGTGACAGAGTCATACAAACTTAGTACATATTAAACTTCCCCTGCTCGCTGTTAGATATTTTATCTAAAAAAATAAAAATAATCATGACTTTGCTTCCGCAGCAAGTCGGCAACAAGAATATGCGATGTTAGCACAAACGTCGAACGGCTGAGATGGTGTCTAGGTCTCAATTAATTTCCTGTCTATCTATCTATCTAAGAAGCTAATTATCAACGCTCCTCCGCAAGAATTGGAAACAGAGGCATCAACGAGAAGGGCATTTTTAAAGGTACTATTTCACATTTTGAAGGAAGTGAAAATTTAAGTCGTTGATTATCAGCTTTATAATATGATTTCTCTCTAACGATGGGGCTAAAGGCAAAGGACTATAATACTCGCACTCACACATATACAATTTCTCTCTTTCTGTCTTCTCTCTCTCCCCCCCCCCCTCTCTATCTCTCTCTCTCTCTCTCTCTTTCCCTCTCTTTCTCTCTCGATCCCCCATCTTTCTCTCTTTCTAGCTCCCATTTTAAACAGTGTCTGTATTCCATTATCTCTATGTCAGGATGTCAGAACAGATATATCAACTCACGAGATGCTGAATTGAAATAAAATTCACGAATGTTTTTCATGGTCCAGAGAGGTCTGTGAAAGGGAAATATTTTCAGATTTCAACCCCTCCCCCTTTCTCTCTCTATCCTCCCCCCCCCCCCCCCCCCTCTCTCTCTCTCTCTCTCTCTCTCTCTCTCACTCGCCCTTTTCCTTCTAATTTCTCTGTCTAATTCCCATGCATCACTGTACCCGACTTTAATTATCCTCAGATTATATCAAATTGTGACAATGTCAGAACACATGTCACCAAAGTAGAAGCCACATTTAAAAGGAATCTCGGATGTTCTCCTGCCCATCACTGGGAGAGTATCTTTTCAAATGTTACCCTTTTTTCTTTATTCTGTCCTATTTCTCTCCGCTTTCTATCTATCACCGTGCCTGTCCTTCATTGTATAAATGTCAGAATAGTATCACCGAACGCGAAGCTGGATTAAAAGGGGGGAAAAAAACACGACGAAAAAATCCCCTCGCATGCAGTGTTCCCTATCGTTCAGTGACGAGTGACGCCCCCCCCCCCCCACCTCCCTCTCTCTCTCTCTCGCTCTCTCTTTCTTTCTTAATTTCCCTTTTTATCTTTCTTTCATTTCTCTCTCTACTTCCTATTTACCACCGAGTCTGCATTCTTTCATTATATATCAGTGTCGAGAAGCTAGATTAAAAAGGAAAAAACAGACAAGAAAATCCTCTCGCATGCAATGTCCCCTATCGTTCAGCGACGAGTGCTGTTAAGGGGCAATCTTTTGCACGCTCTTTAAATGTCAAGGAGGTCCCGCTTCTACTTGTCGCCATCCTGAACCACACTCCCACTGACAGTCGATTGAACCACGGTCCCCATCGGTCTACCAACGTCCGATCCATTTACGTGGACGTGCAATATTGCAGACATTGTAGAAAGATCATGACAGACATCAGATGCACAACAGTTTGAGAAAATCCCACTAAAAATACACCTTTTTGGTGGTATAAAATAACGATACTGATTTGCTCGATAGCAAGAATGAGTTTGGTGAGGAAATAGGAAATTAAAAAAGATGGACAGCAAAGTACGAACGGATTGCAGGATCCTAGCGAGACAGGGGCCATGTGCCCCCCCCCCCGGTTAGAATAACCGTTTAAGTTTAATTGTTTTGCTTGTCATAATTTTCAGATTTAATTGTTAGACTTGTTAAGGCCACCGCACACCTTACGAGAGGTCTGCGTTTCGATTTGTGAAATAAATCGCTATGGCATTAAATATTGGCATTTTAACAAATGAAACTTACTATATTTATGTTCTGAAAAGTTATATGAATACTAAACATAGGGTTTTGGTGAGCTGTCAGCTTTCTACAGGTAATAAGGGCAAAATTAGTTTCAAATCGTAGGCAGTCACACGGTTTTTGTGACGTCACTACGACTTGGAGCCGATTTGGCCATTCCACCGACTAGAAAACTCGGCAAATATTGAATGTCATTTAATATTTTAAAAATATTTTGATTTGTCAAATGATATTATTTTCTTCTGAAATCGGATCGCAGACCGATCGTAAGGTGCCTTTACCCGCTCCCCTTCCCTAAAGAGAAAACAAAATGGAAATTAACTTTTTTTTTTTTTTTTTTTTTTTTTTTTGGGGGGGGGGGGATATTGAAATAAATGTAGGCCTACCCCCCCCCCCACACACACACACAGAGGAATGCATACATACACCACCACCACCCCCAGTAAATGATCCAGAATCTAATACTGCGTGGATATTAGGTTTTAAGTTACAAGAAAAGTCATCCTTTTCCCCCATCCTAAGGTGGACACTGCTCTCTTTCAATGGCGCCACTTTCGAGACGACAATACGGACATGAGGATATAAACTCGTGACACTTGCCCCCTGATGTCACAATGGAACTCAGAGGTGCACTTGCGGGTGCTTCAAGAACCGGTCCCCCGGGGTCCCGTGATCCCGGGGGTCTTTCTCTGTAAGCAAACCGTTAGGCCTTTCAAAATCCACCGGCTTTGTAGAAGGTAAATCATTGGGCGATGGAAAAGGGTCGCATAAACAATCGGCACGAGGGAAAAGACGCAACACCTCAGTCCGATTCATTTAATTAGGAATGAACAAGCTTCCATGCAGTCACTGCTTTAAGGTAATGTTCAACATTTTTGGTGGCGCGAACCCATTTCAAATGTGTTTTGGGTATAGTGCGGTAATCGTAAAACTAAATAAGAAACAAAAAAGAAACAGCTGGAAATATTTTTTAAATGACCGGATATATTAGTCCAGAATCACTTCGAAGTAAAAGGCTTTCAGTGACATAAAGCAAACCCAAGGTGCCGTCCAAAGTGGTTTAGGTATGGCACAACTAAAAATCGATTTAAAAATAATTTTAAAGAGACGAAATACTTTATTTAATATTTATCGCATTATGATCGTTTTGTGTGAATGATAATGTCTTTGTCAGCCATTTGTAACCAAAAACATCACAGAGAAGCTATCCAGACAAGATTAGTCTGAAGGTAACCCCTGGGAAAATATATCTTGAAGAAATAGACAACTTCGTGAGGCATGTCAGAAACAGTACATGACCTTCTTGGCTTTGAAATAGACGAGTATACATATGAACTCAAATTTACACCCTATGTATTTTTCATCGGTAACTCTATGTCTTCATGACAAGAAACCTTGCCTGACATTTCAACAAATAATGCATGTAAGCTGCGCTCTGTTTTTAAGTAACGTAGGACAAAAAAAATAGCAAGCAAACATATTACATGTATTTCATTACGAGGCTCTTACGGAGAATAGGCATCCGTGATGTTGAATACACATGATGAAGTGCATGGTCTTCAACATAAGCCACCTGTCTAATGTTTTTATTAGTGTAACTATCCTTTCTTTAGAGATTGATGATGCTATCAAAGTGTATTTTAGTTTAATGAGATCAGCGTCTGATCAGGTGGGTATTACATTAAGTAGACAAGGGAATGAGAAAATAATTAGCCGAGCAGTGCCTAAGCTATTACGTCATATCTCTCTCTCTCCCTCTTCTCTACCTCCCCCATAACATCTTTCTCTCTCTACTTCTATCACTATCTCAATCTCCATCTTCATCTCCATATTTATCTCTATATCTCTGTGTCTATCCAACCTCCTTGGTCTATCTCCATCTGTATTGCTACTTTTATCACTATCTCTATTTCTATATCTCTGTGTCTGTCTATATCTCTATCTTTGTCTTTGTTTCCATTTATCTATATATTAATCTCTCTCTCTAAATCTATCTCTTTATCTCTAACTCTATCTCCTTCTCTATCTAGGTGTATATCTCTATCTCTCCATCTCTCTTTATCTCTCTCTCTCCCTCTCTCCACTTTAAAAGCATCCGAGGTGAAACAAATTGTCTTGATGTGTTCTTTACGCTTAAAGGTACACGGGACAAATGAAATACTGGTAGCTTAAAAGGGCAATCCAACCTATGTAAAAAAATTGATTTGCATGAAAGCAGAAAATCAGAGAAGCAGATTGGTGAAAGTTTGAACGATATTGGACAAACAATGAGAATATTATGATTTTCTAGAAGTTGTAATCATTATACTTACGGGAATTTATATTTTAATGGCTATTAAAAGTGTCAATTTTTCAAAATGTATAACTCAGTAGGATCTGTTTCTTTTTGAAGGACCTATAACAATATGCTTTCTACAATATATTTTTGAGTACTGCACCGAGGGAAAGGGCGCTCAGGAGAAAACCTAAATTTAATATTTTTGGTGTACGACAAATGGGAGAGTTGACCGTGAATATGTCACAATCGACTTACCAAATTGCCAATCTGCGTAGATGTTGTGATCTCATTTTTCAAACATTCATAACTTTCTTATTCTTTGTCCAATTTTTTGAAAACTTTCACCATCTTGTTTCTCTTATTTTCTCCTTTCACACATACAGCCATGGAAAAAATTATTAGACCAAGAATGGTTACTGATAGTGTTATTTTTGTGGTAAGAAGGACATAAAATATCATAAAAGCAAGGTAAAATTGCTGGAATTTGGTATTCATTCAATGAAATACAAAGACAAATCATTTTTATAATTTTATTTGAATATTAAAGTACCCTTATTACAGAAGCTTGGTCTAATAATTTTTTCCAGGGCTGTATCAGCTTTTTACAAAGGTTGGATTGCCCGAGTTCGTGATTTTTGATTCCGTGTGAGCTTAACCCATAGACTACGGGAACCGGGTGGCTCATGTATTAAGACTATGGGAGTTAAAGAATTCAGTGGTCAAAAGGCTAATGTTCTCGTCATAAAAGGGAAACATCTGCAATGTGCAACAGCTAAACCACTTTAAAAAGAATTGAATAGCATTACTTTTCTTTAAAAATATACTTTTTTTCATTATGGAAAAGGCAAATCAGACAGATTCATTTCTGACGCAAAACGCCTTGTTCTCCATTTTAACTTTCCTTTTCATTTATGTATGTTGTTGACAGAGTTCTCGACATATTGCCAATGTTTTTCACCTCCTGACATTTGTCAGTTGATACTAATAGGAGCAGATGTTCCCATCGATTTGTCTACATTCATTTTATCAAACACGTATTAATATTTCAAGCTGAAGTGATGAAAAAGAAGGTGTTCAGGGGGTGTTGGGAGTTAATGGATAAAGATCTATAGACGATTTGTAGGGCGAGTAACAGCTAATGGCGATTATCCACTTTCAAGTAAAGAAGGAGGAGGAGGAGGAGGAACAGGCTGGAGCAGAGGTGTAGATGATAGTTCGTCCAGGTCTCACGTTGCATTTTTATACCATTCAGAATATATTTCAATCGAAAAGATTTTATCGAGGGTACACCCGGTATAATGGATAAGGAGTGATGAACATGGAAGTGTGGGGGTCCAGCAAGGTGAAAGAAATGGGACACTATCATTGATTCTGAATAATAGAACACTATAAACCAAAATTCAATTACAGAGGATCCGAGTACATGTATTGGTATGTTTTTAATGGGGAGATTCATGGGGAAAATACATCATAAGAATAATGTTTCTATCTGGAAAAAAAAATGTATGAAAGCAGAAAAATAAGAGATACAATATGGTGAACGTTGGAAAGGGCCAATAGTAAGAATCACTAAATTTATGTGAATCTATATTACTGATTTTTTTTTTAATGGACAACTATCCCACTATGCCTATATCAGAGATACTTTACGGATTGCACGTTATGTCCTTAAACAAAAAAAAAGGAAAATCCCACCTGGCAATAAAAGATTTAGTAAAATTGTAATTTTAATTTACTGTTAGCAAAGGGAAATGATGTCTGAAATTTCAGCACAATGAAATTATAACTTCCTCAATCTGAAATTCCCATATATGTATTGTGATTCTAATATTTCATATCTTCATACTTCATTTTTGTTTTGATATGAGATTTAGTTTTCTGATTTTTTCGGTTTTCCTTCAGAGAAACTTGCTGGATTTAAGTCGAGTTCTGGTCATGCGATATCACTGTAAAAGCAACTGGGAAAGGTTGATTATGTAGTTCACAAGGATTGGTATCGCATCATCAAAATAATATGGAATTGACATAATCTTACATATATGGGACTGTGGATTGAAAGTTTGGTCCAAACCTTTCATGTACATTAATATAGTCATATTTCGAGTATGAGGGTGTTTGAAGCGCAATCCTTTTCAGGGGACATCAACGACATTCTCCCACACTGACACAATTTATTATTACACAGAATGAGAAAGCTCACAAATTATTTTGCACCCCTACCACAACTCAACCAAGGCCGATCTCAAGTTTAGTGTTTTCCTTTATGGTGGTGTGGATAAAATTCATACATCATGTCAAGGGAAATAAACTTCCAATTTCATGATATTACAGGACACCTTTCATGTCAGTGGTATGATCGGAGGAAAATAGGTTATCGCGTCGTCCCTTGATTATCCCATCTTAATTTCTTACGAGCGAAAGTAGGCTACTGAAATTAGAGGTTTGCACACTGATGAAGAGTGACAGCGTGGTATGGAAATAATATTGATATAAGGCTAGTGGTGTAGCATGGGTTATGTCAGTGAGAGGGCACTGGTGTCGTTAGGGGTTTATATATAATAATAAAAGTTGTAATAATAGTAATAGTAATAATAATAATAATAATAATAATAATAATAATAATAATAACAATAATAAAAATAATAATAATAACAATAACAATAACAATAACAATAACAATAATAATAATAATAATAATAATAATAATAATAATAATAATAATAATAATTGTAATTATAAAGAGGAGATAATTAATAATCATAATATTTTTGAATAAAGCCTGTCGTGTCTCGGTAGCTCAGTGGTAGAGCATTGGTTAAGCCAGTGGCCCGGGTTCGATTCCCGGGCGGGGCGCTACCATTTTTTCAGGCTTTATTCAAAAAATATTATGATTAATAATGATAATGATAATAACAAGATAAAGAAGTAGGAGGATGAGGAGGAGAAGAGGGGGAAAAGAAGAAGAAGAAAAGGAAGAAGAAGAAAATGAAGAAGAAGAAGAAGAAGAAGAAGAAGAAGAAGAAGAAGAAGAAGAAGAAGAAGAAGGGGAAGAAGGGGAAGAAGAAGAATCGTTGTATATGGTGTCTTACCAGTTACAAGTAACTGGCCACAGCGCGCGGCGCTTGCAGGAGGTAATGGTCTTGGCAAATGAGGGCCTTATCATCTTCTTTTCACGTAGCCTCCGCTCTTCCTTTCTTTCTCCCATTTTCTTTCCCTCGGTCTATTCTCATTTTCTCTCATTCTTCTTCTTCATTTCTCACCATTCTTTGTCGGTAGATACATATTACAGGTGAACAATCATAAAGAACATGGATTGGTCAGAGGTAATAATATGTATAGTAGATAAATTGTGTATCTCTGTCACCTCTGTCACCTCTGATTAAAATCCATGAGGAAGGGTAGCTCAGTGGTGACTGTATTATTGTCCAGATAAACGTACAGTAAGTTGAAAGCTAAAGGAACGTATAATGTAAACAGATTACACATTATAATACATCGATCATCTTATTCAAAAGAGGTATTAATGGGAAAATAAGCAATCTAAGGAAATACAATTAATATAAATAACGGGTTGTAAAATACATAATGGCGTAGATGACGAATCATAACCTGTATCTAACCTGCAACTAAAGGAATCATGGTTGCAAGAAGAAATTACATTACGTCATATCACATGACGCCATAAAATGTCTTGCTCTCTTCCAACTACGGACAGGTATTATACATGTATACCCAGGGGTGGATACAGGATTTTTTATCGGGGGGGGGGGGGCACACAAATGCAGGTTTGTCAACTTATGGAAAAGGTAGACCCGTATTTTTTGGTCTCGCCAGCTCTCGAAAAGTCACTCCGTGTGTGTGTGTGTGTGTGGGAGGGGGGGGGCACAGCTATAGTGAGTTAGCTATAGAGGGTTAACTCGTTGGCTGCGGGTGGCTTCTTGTATGGTGCCGATATCTGCGTATGCTAAAAAAAACCAAAAAAAAACAATATATATTTTTCTTCTAATGGGGGGGGGGGGGGGGGGGGCACAGACCGGTACTGATTATACCACACCCATCCTCACCCCCCCCCCCCCAAAAAAATACACCCAAGGACACGGTCTTGACAGTCTTTCCTGTCCTTATCTCCGCAGAGCAAACATCTTGCATGGTTCACAATTACGCACACCACCTTCGCTGTTTTCCATCCGCCGAGTACCACACACCTGATACCCTGCGTAATTAACACATTTATCTCCCATGGTGGGAGGAAAGGAAAGAGCACTTAAATTCTTAAGCGAATCCAGGAGGCCGTCCCTCCCCCGATTGAAAAATGAAAGACTATCTTTTAGGGGTAAAAACAACAACGCTCGGTCCTCCCTTTCGGGTTTGCTCAAACAAAAATAATGGACCGGAAAAAAAAAACATTCGGAGAAAATTTTTTCCCCACCCCTCCATTGCTCAATAATATGAATTACTCTATGCTTCTCCCTCCCCTCCCTTCACACATTCCTTGATCTGCCCCTAAGAACAGGTCTATTTTACTGCGGACGAGGAAGACTTTTATTGCCCGAATAAAAAAAATGCACTGCCCCCCCCCCCCATTCAGACAATGCTTTACAGGAAGACCTTCACTACCGCCAACCAAACGCACCCCCCCCCCCCCCAATGCCAATGAGATGCAAAGATTTCAATAGCTTATAACAGTTATTGCAACCTGTTATTGATGACAAGTTTTATGAAATAGGGCCCAGGTCTCTTTCACTGCTGGCGAGGAATACCTTTACTACCCCCAATCAAGGGCACAGTCTACCCTCCCCATCCCCCCACCGCCCTTCAGACAATCCTGGATCTGCCCCAGAGAACATGTCTCTTTTACCGCTAGCTTTATAGGTAGACCTTCACTATCCCAATCAAGTGCACTGTCAACAAGAGGATGATGTTTCAGATCAGATGAACAGAGGTGTTTAACATTTTGAAATGAAATCAGCTATAGATCAGACAAAAACCTTTGATTGGCAGCAACACCCATTGAAATATATTTTTGAAAGGAATACGTTTTAAGGCGAGGCCCTAAGTATATCTGCCTGTCCAAGGAAATATAGCGACTAGAAACAAATAAGTAATTCTTGTGAAATGTTTGTATGCCCTTCCCAGATGGCGTTTAAGAAGCAGGCTCACTCAGAAAACAAAATACAGTAGTAAATTAAGTGCGATTTCCCTCGTAATCCAGAAAACGATAATCCTCTTTGTCTGAATCCTTTCAATATGATTTTCTTTTCTTTTCTTTACTAGCAGTTCAGAAAAGGATTTTCACGATTTTTCAAACACTTTGAAATGGCATTAAACTGGCAAAACTTGAACAGCGCCACCTTACAGTAACTGCTAAATTGAGATTATAAAATTAATTGCATTTTATTTTGAATTTCGACAAATAGGCACATTTTATATTTCAAACTATTAAAGTATTATTTTTGACGTTGCACACGTGGAAAATTGCCTACATATACATTCTAAGCTTCTACAAACTAGAATGGGGCATGATGGGAAAATTAGAGGCACGGACCCTTATCAAATCCTGTTGAAAGATGGCGCCATGAGGAGCTTCAATTTACTGTCATTTTAAACTCCAATCACCCTGCTTTACCAGGAACATGAAACAGTAGATCCTCCATAATCTTAAGTAACAAACCAAAATCTAAAATGTGTGCAGTAAATAGTGGATCCTTTCATCGGCTGATTTCTCAGATATACATGTAGATTCAATTCAAGTTTAGAATGTGAATAATTTTTGACATGTTTCTGAAGAGAATTTAGTAATTGTATCACACGGAGATATATAAGTATGTCCAACAGGTCTCCGTCTTTTAGGCGCTCCGAATTTGAGCTGACTATTCATTGGATCATGATTGTAAACATTTGATATCGAGTAAAATTATTTATTCTTTATCATTTATCATTATATTCCACACCCTTCCTACTTCTCACAAACCATGATGAAAACGTCCGCAATATCGATCCTGCGGAAGGCAACCTCTCAAACAGACATTTTTTTTAGGATTGCAGTCTCAAATCGATTATTCAAAATAACTGCAGGTCCGATGTATCATAAAGAAAAAAATATATTTCTAGGATTTGTGTATTCAGGACCATTACTATTTATCAATTCGTGAGAAATTCCCAACGGAACACAAGCTTTTCAGCAAGCACTTCATAGGACTGTGGTCTAAAATCGATTATTCAAAATAAATGCATCATAAAATAATGAGGAATATAGAACTCTGTATTTTTCATGCTTCCCAGACACGCAACCTATGCCATAGTTTTTAAAAAAAATCGCATTTTGATTCGAGTGGTGAGAAAGGACGAAAATATCTTGAAGGGACAGAAAATTAGGATGCCTTTTGTGAGTTCTTTTTACCCATTACCTACCGGAAATGGATGGTTCCTGTATGAAGCCCAGGGTAATTAGGGAATTCAGCAGTCAACGAATTAATCTGCAGAGCAACATCTTTTTTTTTTAGACCGCGATTTTTAGCCGAAATCTTCAAACGCGGCCAAGAAAATCTGGCAAAGCGCGATATTATTTAATCTGGCCATTTGATATTTCAAATCCTCCTTATCTCCTACCGATTATCGCACCGAAATGTGACAATCCACTTTTGGGGAAGTAGATTTTTACCTCGGAAACACCATGTCATATATGATCCATTTGCATTTCACTAGGCTATTGGGTTACCATGGTTACAAATATGTCACAGCAATGTGGATGAAAACATAACTCTCTGCCTAATCCATGGTGGAAGCATCGCCGTCTCTTTCACAAAGTTCCAGATTGTTGCATTAATTACGTTATCAAAATGTCTTTTCTTAATGTTATAAAATCTTAAAATATTATCATTTACTAAGAAATGTGTTCGCAGACGTCATTTTATTGTCTCAGAGACATTTTCCCTTGTCTTTTCTTTTTCTTTTAATTGGGGCATTGAAAAGAGTGAATAAACAAAATGAGCCCGAACTGCACTCTAAAGAAAATGTTGTAGGAGAAATGTCCTGCTCTTAAAGATGATGCGTTCGTGCTACCATGGTAACGCGCATCTCATGGGATATAAATCTAAGGTGACAAGAAGATGGAATGTTCAATTACATTTTGAAACTAAATTGATTCAACATCCAGTTCCTTAAAAACAACTAAAACCAAGATGTAATATATTATATTTCATCAATTTTAGAAGTACATGTACAATTTCATTTGAAACATTAAATCTACATTACAATAAGATGATGCCTTCGTATCTCCATGAAACGCATCTCATGTGGGATTAATGAAAAGTGAGGATTCACACACTGTCCTTTCAAGGGAGACAAGAAGACGGGGTATACTTATTTATAAGATCGCTAGTGGAGATGGGGTGTGATCCCCCCCCCCCCCCTTATCCAACACTCAAAATTTGAAAGTTTTAATGTTCAACGGTTTAATGAATTGCTCAAACACTAAGAACAAGAGTACAAAAATTTGAGGTATCCGTTTTGTTCTATTACTGTTATTTATGAAACTGATTTCTTTATATTCTTAAGACTGATTTGATTTGATTTTATTTTATTCGTCAGGTATACTGCAATACAAACATAACCAGGTACCATGACAGGATAGCCCATGAAAGCCGAAATGGCTTATTTCCAATGGGGTCCTTACCTAAATAACTGATTAAAAAATACACTAAGAAAACACATTAGTACGGCTACAAGACTATCGTACACGTACGACAAGTAATAAGAATGTACTAAAGTAGCAAAATAAAACATAACATTTTTATAATGTAAGCGTTGATTACATAAATGTGAAAACAAGACTTACTCAACGGAAAAGACTATATACAGAAAATCATAATGAAACTATCGATAATAAACGTTGGTTACACAAGTCATATAATATAGGAAAAAACCATCTGAGCTACAAAAAGGAGAGGAGAAATATAGTTATGGAGTAGACACATTTTTCAGATGATGCTTCAATACCCTTTTAAAATGTAAAAAATTCTTAACTGACTTAACATGATTTGGGAGGGAATTCCAGAAAAGAATACCGTTAAAATAAAAGGAATTTCCAATTTTACCTTTCCGCTTAGGCACTACGAAATTAAATTGACTATTTCTAGTGTCATGCCCATGAACACTTGAAGAGCGAGTAAAGTTATTTGAAATATAGTGATCTGCATTAGAGTAAAAAATCTTATGTACATGGTGAATTAAAAGTTGTGATCTAAGGTTTACATGAAGAATACCAGCTGTTTCAAGTTCACTCTTCCCAATGTGTGTTCGTGGTGGTCGTGGTGGTAAGTGATTGATAAATCTTACAATCTTATTTTTAACTTGTTTTGATCCACCTTGCCAAGACTGCAGTACCATGCCGCATTAGCATAATCAAATAAACATTGTATTAAGGAAAAACTTAAAATGCGTCTTGATTTTAAGTTCATGCAATTTTGATAACGGTACAAGAATTTTAGACGAGCATTAGCTTTTTTGACAATACTGTCAACCAAACTTGAGCAAGAAAGATCACTAGCTATATTTAGTCCTAAATACTTCACAGAATCCTGTCTCTTAATGAGTTGATTGTTATAACTTATATTGAAATCATCAGTATACTTCAGCCTACCCCGCGAACAAAACAAAATACTTTCGGTTTTACCAATATGTAAGCTAAGCTTATTTGCTGTCATCCAATTAACACAGTTTGATAATTCTAAGCTAAGTTTTTCCCCGATCAGCTTAGGATCAGTACCAGAATATAGTAAGACACTATCATCCGCATATAAAAGTAATTTACTGTCGTTGACACATACACACATATCATTAATGTAGCACATGAAAAGAATAGGACCTAATATGCTCCCCTGGGGAACTCCGCATCTTATGGGCATAGAATCGGAGAGTACATTTTGCAACGAGACAACTTGATGACGATTGGTCAAGTAAGACCTAAACCATTGCACACATGCAGAATTTAAACCCATTACTTCTAATTTACTTAACAGTATATTATGGTTAACGGTATCGAAGGCTTTTTGCAAGTCAAGAAGAACCATCCCGATAAAACGTCCCTGGGAAATTTCGTTCCTGACAAAATCTAACAGGTGAATAAGACAAGTTTCAGTGGAATAACCATTTCTAAAACCAGATTGAAATTCGTATATTATTTTGTTTTCTTGAAAGTAGTTCTCTAATTGGGCATACACACATTTCACTAGGACCTTCGAGACTATACTTAAAACGCTAATCGGTCTATAATTGCCAACATTAGTTTTATCTTTCTTTTTATAAAGGGGTGTTACTTTTGCAATTTTCATTTCATCAGGGAAGGTGGAGGTTGAGATAGATAAGTTAATAATGTAAGTTAAAGGTTTATACAAATATTTAGCTCCATCCTTCAAAAATCTGGCAGGTACCAAGACAAGCCCGGTACTTTTTGATATTTTCAACTTATTTAATTCATCTAAAACAAACTTTTCTTTGACAGGAGAAAAAAGAAAACAACCTTTCGACATACCCTTAGTGCCGTATAATTTTTGTAATTTAACAAATTCATTTGCGTTGCTATCTGGCACATTACTAGCTAATTTTTCTGCCGCAGTTGTGAAATAATTGTTAAATTCGTTCGCTATCCTCATATTATCATGACATAACTCCCCTTGGATATTAAGACCTACTGACTTTTCAAGCAGAAACCAATGTTTTTAGCCGAATTTCTATACACTAAATCCCACGTAGTAGTATCTTTTCCGTTATATCATTTTGACTTCTCCCTTTAAATTCCTTTCCAGTACAACTGTGTTACTGCATTACCTGCATAACCTGTTGATCCGAGTATTGGTTGACAAAGATATACGTCATATTACCAATATCGGGGTAAAAAATGAAATTTGGTGGTAATGTCAAAGCTAAAACAGTGCATTGCCTTAATTCAATGGCGCTCTAGTTGTAAGATGATATTCACCAGTCCCACGATTGCTGATATTTTTTCTTACGGGGATGATGGGAGAATCCGAGAACATGGGCGTCGATGGAGTATTTGGAAAGGGGGTGGAGTCAAACGAAACCTTCCGACAGGTTCGCTCAAATTTTCAACAAGCTGGAGGAATAAGCCCCTCAGGTTCTGAGATTAGCGTCAGTGGTATAACAGAGGTCATACACTTGACGAATTTGCCCACAAATATTACGCATTTGTACACAAAATGGGTGTTGCCGCCCCCATCCTCCTCCCTGCTAGCTACGCCTTTGTCGGAGAGTATACATCTGCCTCCGATATCAACTTCCCCAAATGAGATCTCCGATTCACAGCCTACTTGCTACCGAATAAAAAGGCCATCTGGGAGCGAAAACCTAGATGCTGACAAATGCCAGGGAGGATTATGTTGATACGATTTTGAGCGGAAAGTCTTGGGAAAGAAGAGAAGGCTAGATGTAAGTACCTACATTACACATGGCATCCACTTCTAGATGCAGTTATGTATACGCAAGTCAGTTAGAGAGAGAGAAAGGGGAAGGACAGACATTGCACATGGCATCCACTTCTAGATGCAGTTGTATATACGCAAGTCCGTTAGAGAGAGGGAGAGAGAGAGATAGAGAGAGAAAGGGGAAAGACAACAGGATGACAGAGAGAAGCAAGAGAAGGGAGAGTGAGAGAGGGCGAGATGAAAAGATGGAAGGGGTGTAAGAAATTGAATATTTGAAAATAATCAGAAGCTTCTAGGCAGAAAAATTAAAATGTCAAGAAGCATGCTATTGCAAGACAGTAAAAATCCGTGTTCTAATTTTTTTCTCACTTTTCTCATCTATAAAAGAACATCAATAATGAATACTGAAACAAAGCACTTGCGACGCCCGAGATCTATAAATTCAGTTGATTATCGAAAGAAATCAAGGTTAACGAGATTCCAAAAGAGCGCTGGCAACAGGTAATATAGGTCACTTGTCTTCATTCGATAAAACTTCACTCAACCTGCTTCTCAAATGGGTCATCCAATCGATAAACTGTAACGTTCACATTGGTTTTAACCCTTTTACTTGGAAAAAAGGGGGAAACAGAGCATCTTTATACAAAATAAGCCCACGAGCAAATACATCTCGCAATATACAATGTCATCAGCATTATTTTCACAATCTTTCGTTTTCTACGACTGATTTTTTGCGAGATCCGTAAAGTCATTTCATATTCTTACCTAATCACGACTACAATACGAGTCACATCTGCAATTAATCAAAATCTAATACTATTCTAGAATAGTTATCTCTAACAGAAGATTCGTAAAAGATGGTACAACGTTAATAAAGTGTAATGAATAATCAAATCAAGCATGGAATCATTTACAAATAATCTGTTTCTATCTCTCTCCCTCTTTCTCTTTCTCTCTCACTCTCTTTTAACACATCTATAATATTTGCTCACTAGTTCGGTTGTCTCCTTCCCCATCTTATATCATATCCGAGTCATTCTCATTGACAATTCAAGATGCTATGCTTTATCAGTATTGTTTCGTCATTCGTCTGGAACACTCTAGATTTAAAATGTTAGAAACATACCCAACTCAAAGTGTAATGCGCTAACACCAAGGGGAAAGAGTTTTATCACCACTCCTGCCTATTACGTTATTTTCAACTAAAACAAAATGGTTAGTAAACGAAGAAGCTTGATGGGAGGAATTTTTAATTTGTAAATAAATTTTTAGGCATTTCACTCCCAGTGTTAAAGATCGTATGCTCGATCTGTAATGAAAAACACAAGTCAGAAAAAATTGGAACCAGCGGGATTCGAACCTGTCATCTACTGCTTGCCGGGCAGCGACTTAACCACCAGGCTATGCCTAAAAATTTGTTTACAAATTAAAAATTCCTCCCATCAAGCTTCTTCTTTACTAACCATTGTCTACGGTGAACCGTTTGAATATTAATGAGTCAGAAAGAAGAGGATCTTGGGTATTTGATTCCAGTTCATCGTGACTTGGCCGTGAACCAGAATAGCCTGGTGGTCAAGTCGCTGCCCGGCAAGCAGTAGATGACAGGTTCGAATTCCGCTGGTTCCAATTTTTTCTGACTTGTGTTTTTCATTACATATCCAAATTAAAACAAAATGGTATTACATTGAGGTTAACAACATCGTTTCTCACCTTTCCCCGGCCAGATACATGGTCCTGATGGAGTTATCTTGAACATTCACATGCTTTTCATCATAGGAGGGCGCTGTACGGAGTGAATTCTAGCTCCAGGTTTACTCCGGGGAAAAACAGCTCTTCGTTGATGTCCTCTTTCAAAACTGCAAGTGAATAAATTGGATAAACGGTGTTCGTAAATAATTAAATGCTATGAATTTTTTAAAGTTATGCGATTGCTAACAACCTCGTATATATACGGGTATAGTAAGAATAAATTAGTTTAAAATTTTCTTTCAGTTTTTTGCTAGCTTATTATACTCGTGTAAGAACAATTATTGTCAAATATCCAAGGCATCACCAAGCCTGCCATCCGTCGACTAGCTAGAAGGGGCGGCGACAAGAGGATCTCTGGTCTAATCTGGTCTAATGCTTTTGTGTAGTTTGTCTTTCGACATTTCATTACTATGCTTCCATATTCTTACTGTGTGATCCTTCATGTTTTAATACACGACCCCCCTTTCAATTACGTTAATCTGTTACCTTCTTCTTCTTCTTCTTCCTTCTTCCTCCTTCTAAGACGTACCCATACACCCTAAAAACTCAAATTCTACATTTAAAAGGTTGGAAGAGTGACAACATTTTTAAAATGGTAAATTAACACTTTTAACATGCTGGATCTAATAGTGTAAAGGTTGGATGCAGCATGTTAAAAGTGTTCACAGGGGCGGATACAGGATTTTCAGAAAGGGGGGCGCACACTGAGGAACCCTCCGTTTGACGAAGCCAAACGGCCATAGGGGTTTCTTGGGCATACTTTGTCAGACAAAACGGCGCACGCCCCTTGCGCCCCGCTCTGGATCCGCGCCTGGTTCATTTACCATTTTGAAAATGTTGTCACCCCCACCAACCTTTTAAATGTAGATTTAACATTTGACTTTTTAGAGTGTAAAGTTATGAGCAAATATCTGGTACCATACGGCTATATAATTTTGTTAGGTATGAAAGATTGAGAAATGAGATTATTTCTTTTTGCATACTTTCTTTAGAAGTTCATTCTTGATATACGCTTGCAATCGTTTTTTTTTCTCTCTCTCAACTTGTCAATGCTGTATATTTCAGAGTCAATGGAACATTTATCTTTGAAACGTAACTTACGTATTGTTTTAAAAAGATTCCTATTTTAAATTTATAATTACAAAATGCCTCTTTTTCAAAGAATACGACGATCAAAGTGCACAGCGAGTAGAATATCTTACATGTATTGCTCTGATCATAACAGGACTATTTCTATTAAAGGACATGGTTCAGAGGATTTCAACAAAACCACGATTTCACATCAATAGGACCATTCTGGTACAACTAGGTACACGACAAATCAATAGAATGTGTGTATTGGACCAAAGACTTTAAATAGTATCAAGACAGATTACTCTGACCTACTTCCGTAGTACATTTTGGAGGCATACTTTGCTGTGTTAAAAACAGACTCGGAAAAATACGTTCTCCATAGGTATAACACGTGAAAATATGTCTCACTTTTTCTTGATATTTCATATCTTACTCTATCTTTTTTAAGTCTGATTTTTGCACGAGAAAAAGGATGGATAGTTGAAAAAACATTTCTTGAACCTTTTTTGTCAATAAATGCCGATATGAATCCCTTGGATCATGTCTGCTTTTTGACAGAGTCATCTGCCATAGGGTTAACACGTGAAAACATGGATTTTAAAAATGATTATAGTTCCTCTAGTATTACCTTGAATTTAGTGCAAATGTGGCTTACATGTAATTTGAGACTCTGAAAAGGCTTAATGAAAGCTCAAAAGGTGCAAGGGACCCCGCATAAATCCCCGGGAATATGCATGCTTTTGGTCTTCCATCTCCCATAGGTTAACACGCAAAAACGGGAGTTTTTGAATGATTATAATTCCCGCAGAATTAAATCAAAATTTTGAAAAATGTGCCTTGAATAAAATTTAAAGCTCTGAAAATGTATAATTAAGGCTCAACTAGTTGAATAGACCCCGCATAAATCCCCGGGAATATGCATGCTTTTTACCCAAAAAAAGTCTCTCCTGCCATAGGTTTACACGTGAAAACAAGGAATTTTAGGATGATTATAATTCCCATAATTTTTATTTGAAAATATAAAAAACGTGATTTACATAAAATTTAAAGCTCTGAAAAGGTATAATTAAGGCTTGATGAGTCCAGTAAACCCCCCATAAATCCCCGGGAATATGCATGCTTTTGACCAAAAACGTCTCGCCTGCCATAGGTTAACACGCAAAAACAAGGAATTTTAGGGTGATTATAATTCCCATAATTTTTCTTTGGAAATGTAAAAAATGTGATTTGCATGAAATTTGAAGCTCTAATAAGGTATAATGAAGGCTTGGTGAGTCCAGTAAACCCCCCATAAATCCCCGGGAATATGCATGCTTTTGGCCTTCCAGCTCCCATTGGTTAACACATAAAAACAGGGGTTTTGAAATGATTTTAATTCCCCTAGTATTTACTTGAAATTAGGAAAAATGTGATTTACATGAAATTTAAAGCCCTGAAAGGGTATAATTGAGGATCGATGAGTCCAATAAACCCCCCATAAATCCCCGGGAATATGCATGCTTTTGGCTTCCAGCTCCCATTGGTTAACACATAAAAACAGGGGTTTTGAAATGATTTTAATTCCCCTAGTATTTATTTGAAATTAGGAAAAATGTGATTTACATGAAATTTAAAGCTGTGGAAGGGTATAATTGAGGCTCGGTGAGTCCAATAAACCCCGCACAAATCCCCGGGAATATGCATGCTTTCGACAAAAAAAAATAATTTGCCATACTACACGTGCATTCCAATTTGTTATCGATGACATAATGTAAATGGGCGTGTACCGATCACGTGAGTGACGACATCCAATTAGATCGTGCACTAGCAGACCACCATGTAGCAGACGTACGTCCGCCCGAAAGCAAACCCAGCCTAGCCGGTTAGAAGAAAATCTAACTAAATTCCAGTTCACTACTATATTTATAATGTACCAGAGGCAAAATTCAATGTGTTAAATTCATAAATTCGTATAATCAATGTTCTATCACCGCATTACGCCTAGCCTAATGGCTGATGTTCATGCAAGCAGCATGGAATAGCTGAGCGGAATAGGTGCATGGACATGATAGGTGTCTAGCACTATCTAGGCTTGGCCTACCCCTCTGCGATCCCGATCGAGGTGGTGGCGTTGCGGTTGGCTTTGCCGATGATTATGTCAGTTTGCCAAAACTTGGCTCATCAAGGTTTTTTTGCTTGCTGTTCGTTGTTTGGTTGTCTTTGGTACCGAGAGACCGACAATGTAGTGTGTGTGTGTGTGTGTGGGGAGGGGGGGGGGGGGGGCTTCTGAACCCTGTTATGGATATGAGTCTGACACTGACATTCTATGACAAGGGCGAATGCGGGATGTAGTAAAAGGGTGGGGGCACAAAATTGATGCAGGGCTGTCAAAGGAGAGGTGTAGGGTATCAGATATTATTAGATTAAATTATTTAATTTTATTCCAGTTGCTTTATTTTGTTTTTTGTTGGGTTTTTTTTTTTTTTTTTTTTTTTTTTGCTCGGTGATTTTATTTTTAATCATGTAAATCACTTGTAATTGTTGTGATTTTTGTTGATTTCCTAATAAAAACACAAATTAAAAAAATAAGAGATCATTATTTTTTCCTCAGTTCTATTGGAGTCATTTTTTACAGATCTGTTGTAAGAGAGAAAAGAGAGTATGAGAAAAATGAGGGGGGGGGGAGACAAAGAGAGATGTGGGCAAAAGTAATGGGATATTCCGACAAAGACAGAATAGGACTGGTAATTATATCATCAGCTGCTATATTGTTGGTTACTAGTTAATTCAATTCAAAACACGGAGGCCATCCCCCTTTTCGTGCAATTGGTAAAGGCCCTTTAATTGCGTTGGTGATGGCTTCGGAGCAAGCCCCTATACTGTTTTCTTCGCCTGTCGTCTCACATTTCTACAGCGGAATATTACAAATAACTTACCGTAAGTTGGTTATATTGGTTGGTTATATTCTTTCTGTGCGGGGGAGGGGGGGGGGGGGGGGGAGGGGTACACATTTAATTTCATATTATGTCATATTTTGTTTTGGCTGGCACATAGGGGTATGTACATTCCTGGATAATCTTGGATACGCCACTCGTAATGTAATCTTTATATTTATATAAGGAAATGCTCGCACGCAATCTCATTTTATTAAAGCCTTTTCTGTCTTGAATTTAAAAAGAATAAGGCTAATAAAATTACATTGCAGGTCTATAATCCCTATAACTTCCATAAATCATATCAAATGAAATATTCTGATTTAATAGGAAAATAAAGATAGCACATTATTATTTTTAAATAACTTTTCTCGACATTCCCGTCAAATATCGCAGTGTTTGCTCATATAGAGCTTAATATCAGGGAACATGTTTGGACCCCCCCCCCCCCCATCATCACATGAATATTAATAGAAATTTCATAGCAAATAACTTTAACAAAAATACAAACATCTAGTCCGAGGCCCCCTCCCAACTCTCTCCCTCCCCTCCCTGGTGCAGTTAGAGTTGATTCCTATCTGTTTTGGGACATAAGTTTGTATTTGAAGGGACAATATCGAGATTATGCCCTTTAGTTAGGGCTTTACCAAAAGGCAAAAGCGCTGTCCAGAAAAAGAAAAAAAAATAAAGAAAGTAAAAAAACAAAAACATCTTGATTAAGACTATAACCTTTCCCTCTGGGCCGATCGACATGTACCACAATATATACGCGTGCTTTATTTCGGCACTGAGCACTCTTCGTATTTAAACTCTTTGATTGAACACACAAGGATCCTAATGCACTTCTCCCGCGCTGTACCATAATGTATATCATATGGAGCGAGGTGGAGCTGTATTGTGTGCGTTCGCTATTCCATAAACCATATTCATCTTTGGCGAATCACAATAGAATATGACGATGACCTCATCAAAACTTTTCATCCACTGAATCAAGTTCGCATTCCTCAAAATCACAAAAGCATACAGGGTGGTGAGGCTCCGCCGCGCAAGCTTTTTTGTACAGGAACACGGAAAGCAAAGTCGACACCCAAATGTAACGAGTGATCTGTTATTGCCGTGTTGGATATATCTTGCGTTTTCGTTCCATCTTGAGGATAAATTAGAAGCTATTTCGTGGCGTCTTTCTCGAGGAATCATGGCCCTTACCCCGTACCATTGCTACTGTTGCCTGTCCCACCGAAAAGGTGGGATGCTAGGCGCCATCATCACTTTGGTAAGTTTCTAAAAGTGTGTGAAAATATTGGAAAGTTTGATAAACTGGTTTGGGGGTATTATTATTACATGCGCAATAGAACGTGTCAATGGACTTGCAACAGTGTGTTGTATTGCCATTATGGGTGTAACCCTCTACACCCATTCAATTAATTCCTTCATTAAACACAAGTGGCCGTACATATATATATAATTATGAGAAATGAAAATGAGAGAATTATATATATATATATATATATATATATATATATATATATATATATATATATATTCTCGCGTTATAATAATTATATTTTCTACCATCACTTCACTTGATAAAACGTTGAAATTAATAAATATATTCATTTGCAGTCAAGTTTTCGATCTGTGATCTTTATCTGGACTCTGTAAAAACACAAAATCACAATGTATATATATGTTCTCTCGTTAGTTATAATTAC
Organism: Heliocidaris erythrogramma; assembly: GCA_025617745.1. Taxonomy (NCBI): domain Eukaryota; kingdom Metazoa; phylum Echinodermata; class Echinoidea; order Camarodonta; family Echinometridae; genus Heliocidaris; species Heliocidaris erythrogramma. The sequence goes on along the minus strand of CM046865.1, from coordinate 21,051,671 downwards.
ATTTTTGACCACCCCTTCGTTTGATAAAACGTTAAAATTAATAAATATATTCTTTAAAGACCATTCAGAATATGTGTAGGGCAACAAACACACTATGAAAGACACTACACTTGACAAGACAGCCCACGCATCACGCATGGAAATATCTCGTATAATCTTTCTATCATATAAATTCGAATTTAAGTTATTGAATTAGTATAGCCAGATGTGGGGATTACATACCTAAGCCTAATAGGAAATAAAATTGTTGTTTTTCTAAATAAGGCAGTTCAATATTTGGTTCACTTTGTAAACATTAAAAATTCGCTCAAACATTTCTTTACACAACACGTAACACTGAGTTAAGGATCCACGCATGTGGTTTGAAATTATAGTCTGAGGAACAAAAACACACAATGGCTAAAACAATTAAATTCTCATTTCTCTTCAAAATCAGATCTTGTCGGCTGCCAGTGCGGCTTACTACATCTGGGTCTTGCTGGATCTGTATACCCGATCCAACGAATTCACTAACCAGAGCTACTACACAGGTAACTGTTTTATATAATTAATCTTTTAAATATTGAAAGTGATAAACTGCAATACAACTAGTGAACAAATGGTGCCTTTTGTAAGATTTCTTATGTTATAGCTGACAAGTATGAAAAGTCATCTATTCAATGTTTCGAGCAAGTGGAGTATTTAGATTAGGAACAATATATCTTTACTCATGTCTCAAAAGAACATTCAGAACATAGATTTAAGAACTCCTCGTGAAATGGTCACTGAAAAGATAAAGGGGTTTTCTAACAAAGTAGGCAACTTATTGAACTTAACTGATTTAAATTATCATAATGAGATGAAACGTTACATGTTTCATACATTTACACGATTGTTGTATAAGATCGTTTGTTAGTTTGCTTCAAACTACACCAGTTAGTGAAACATTGCTTAATTTGAAACAGCGCATAAAGATACACAAGGGCTGGGAGGAATTGTTACCCTAACCCCCCCCCCCCCCCCCCCCCCCCCAAAAAAGCAAACAATACAATACAATACTAATATTAATAACAAAGGGAAAAGATCCGTACAAGTTCTATTAACAAATTGATGTGCATGCATGTAGTATTGCTGAACCCGATATCTTAACTTTAAAATCGTATCTGGATAACTACCCCCTGATCAGCTACCCCCCCCCCCCCCCCCCCCGGACAACTACGGGGAGGGTAATTTTCCTGGAGGGAGCTACAATTTTGTTCCGGGGGGAGGGGGCTATCGGGGTAATTGTCATTTTATGCGGGTAATTTTCCTAGGGGTTAATTGTCCTGGGGGTAGTTGTCCTCAGGGGGTAAGTGTCCTGGTGGTAGGTGTCCTGGAGGTAATTGTCCTAGGGGGTAGTTGTCCAGAGGGTAGTTGTCCGGGGGTCGTTTTCAGGGTGTAGTTGTCCTCGAATCCTTTACAATATCCCTGGCAAATAAAATAATAATATTCCTTAAACCGTTTGGAGTTTTCCCTTATGTTTCTTTTTCTCGCGCACCTGTGTAGTCGTTTGAGATTGAGTGTGATGCATCTTCATGTGTGTGTATGTGTTGTTTTTTTTTTCTTTAATTTTCAGGCGTATTGGTTCTGCACTACTTCTTGATTGCTATCACGGGGATTATCTTCCCGCTACTCACCCTCATCCTCTTCGCAGGCGCCTACTGGGTGAGTACATAAATCAAACTTTTCACAAAGTAACATGAAAATCAATCCAACATTGGAGAACACAAACAAGTCTTCATTTTAGGTTTATCAAACAAAAACCTCTACTCCACCAGTAGGAAATACATTTACAAGTAACTTTAATCAATATTTTTCACCCTCTCAGGATAGAGATTTTGCAAGGGGCTTAAATCATCACACTTTCTACTTCAAATTGGCAACAATTGTCTTTTTGTTTTATAAACCTAAACGTTTCCTCGAATCATATCGACAATGAACCACCTGACCACATAAACTTACATTTACATGTACTTCGTACTGATATTCATCTAATGAAATTTCCATGTTGTTTTTCCTGCTGTTTAATAGTACTATTCGATTCCGGTGGCCTTCTTCTCCGTCATGTCATCTTTCGCCTCCATTCTTGAGCTCGGAGCTATCGTCTTCTTCGCCGCCACCTTCAGTGGCTCATACGTGGTATGTCAATCTCTTACTTGTTATTGAGAATAAAGCTTATCCCCTATTAGTAATTGTATACAGGATTTTTCTTCTATAGACCATGTATTAATGTTCTCTCATAAATTTAATTTTGGTCTGATATTTGCATTTGTATATATTATTCTGCTTCTTTTTTTTGGGGGGGGAGTTTTGTTTTTGTTTGTTTTTGTTTTTTTGTTGTATGTTTGTTTTTGTTTTTTGTTGTATTTTTGTTTTTGTTTTGTTTTTTGTTTTGTTTTGTTTGTTGTTTTTTTTTTTTTTTGGGGGGGGGGGGGGGGGGAGTCATTAAAAAATAAGTAACATCGGATGGCAATCTGACTCTATGGACTTTATATAGATAACATTAATTTCAAATGATATGACTAGTATTCGACTTAATAAAGTGCCAAAAGGCAAACCAACCCTTAAAAATGTTAAAAAAAGAAATTCAGAAAGACTCTATATTTTAACAATTCTGGGTATCGTTTTGTACAATTATTATCATTTCAAATCTAAACGTGGGCAAAGTGTTTCATCGGTGGATTTTTATGCCCTTTCTTTTAGCTTACTCAGTAATGTCGGCACTTATGTATTCTGTGGACCGGTGATGCCTCACTTCAATGATACCTCAAATTACGATATTACATACTCAAAAGAATCAATGTATAACCAATTTATTCTGCGGGGGGGGGGGGTGTCTTGTCGGTGATTTTTACTGACAAATTTGCTCTCAGCCAATCAGATGCAAGGATTTCAGTAGCTTATAACAGTTATTGCAACAAGTCTTACTTTCATTGGCCATTCATTTTAGTATGACCCATATATATCGTACCTGGCATTCTTCACAGAAATTAATTTAACCAAACTTCGTTTTGTTCAGATCTATTTTGTAGGACATTATTGCTCACTGGGATTTAACACTTCATCATGGTAAATGGATTGAGTAGAAGCAGGAAAATTCAAAGGATATCAGTGAGAGTTTGAAAAAATCGGAGAGGAATAAGAAAGTTATCTATGTTTGCAGGGGCGGATCCAGGATTTTGTATAAGGGGGGCACACAAATGCAGGTTTGTAAACTTTTGGAAAAGGGAGACCCGTATTTTATTGGTCTCGCCAGCGCTCGAAAACTCGCTCAGTTGGGCGGGTGGACAAAAAACAATTTGACCAGACCTCCAAAATTCGCTCAGTGGGGGGGGGGGGGGGGTTCAGTGCCCTCCATAATTCTCTGACAAGTAAAAAAAAAAGTTTTTCATTCTAAAAGGGGGGCACAATGATCAATCGAAAAAAGGATGGATCCTTTATGGTCATAATGCATACTTTTCTTCAAAAAAGGGGGGGGGGCGGGCCAGATGTGCCCCCCCCCCCCGGATCCGCCACTGTATGTTTGAAAGCTAAGATCACCAACGATATGGAGATCTTCCTATTCGCAATAAGGTCATGATTCGTGATGTCATACATGGAGAACTCTCCAATTTGTTGTGTACAAAATATTATCCAAAATGCTCCCTTTATCTATTTTAATAAACAGACTTTTTGTTCATGATACATTTACTTATTTTAACATATCCTCCCATGAAAAAAAAGGTTTCACCATATGAGTTGAGAAAAGGGATAATTTGAGTATTAAGTTATATGTACAAGAAAAGAAAATTCATGACCGCATTGCCAAATGCGAGAATCTCTATGGTATTAGAGATCTCGATTTTCAAAAATGCATAACTTCCTTAAATTTTGTCCAGTTTATCTCAAAATTTCACTGATGTGTTTCTCTGGGTTTTCTGCTTTCATCCAAGCCATTTTCCTTTTTCATTGAAAGGGTTAATTCTCTCTTTAAAGAAATGTATTTCTTTTTAAAATAAATTGTTTTTGTGACAGACAACGAGCGGACTTGGAGCTGAATCATTAATTCTGGGAGAGATCATCTGGTTTATTATCAGGTTCATCTACATGGTATGTTCAGTAAATCTACGCCAATGTCAATGTCAATGACATTATTAAGTTTTAATCCAGCTTAACTTTGTCCACTGATTCATGAAGTTCTAAGTGTCAACTACTTTATTCTGTACAAGTTACTGTTAATCTGAAAAAATATGAATATAGAAATAATTTCCTTGATAGATTTTTAAAAAAAACAAGGTTTCTACATCCACGACTTTTGTGCTTTGAAGTTCACTATTGATAATCACTACATACTTCCATGTTGAAGAAAAGATCGGCACCTGATTTGTGTTTTTAATATCTCTAAATTTGTAGTATCATGTATTCATTGTAAACCAATACAAAGATATCTAATTTCATTTAACATTTTAAAAATAAGAAAAAAAATATTTACTACCATAATGAAGACAGTCTTGTTAGAAAACCTCTTGGTTTGAACATATTTATATTTGATTGGATATCCAAGATGGCTAAAAGGTTTGTATGGCAAATTATTTGAATGAATGAATAAGCAAAACAACAAATTCTCTCTCTCTCTATGCAGCTTCATCTGATCTTTGCCAGCTGGGCCCTCTACCAACTTAACAGCTCTGGGAACCCTCAGAAAAGCTCAACCTTCTAGTCACACCACTTCATAATGAGTCATTTAAACTAGCAATTGCCTTTCTGGTCTTTTGCTTACATCTGGGATGTCGGGATGTAAGGAAAAGTCTAGCATAGGCGATAGCTACGTTATACTGTATTTGGCAAAAAAAAAAAAACCTCCCTAAATGTATAAAACAATGCTAAAGCATTTTAAATTGTCCCTCCACATTTGTAAGGTCAAGATGGATTAAATGACAATAATCTTGTTCTCAAAGATACGATGAAATGAAAATGGTCTTTTATTCATAAATCACCAATATTTTTTTTGTGTTTATTTAACATCGATCAAAATTATTCGAAGATGAAATAAATTTGAATGCCATCAAGTGAAAATTTGATCTTACGTAAAATTATACTGTTCTTGAAATAAAACGTACAGGATTCTTCATTCTCTTATTATGAAATCCATCATTATAAACAAAAAAATAAACATGTATTGAAACATGCCTTTGATAATCAATGCATTTCATTTCTTTTAAAATTGTCCTCTTATTATTCAGTTATTCTAAGTTGTTTATTGTAGTCTAAGACATATATTCATTGTACACTTGTATCTAGTTTTCAAAGAACTCAGCAATTTTCTTCACGAATTTGTGTACTTTCTTGAGAGCTTTTAGAATCTGTGTCTTTACTTATTTGTTTACCCACAATTATATATTTATTCAAGGCTGAAATGGGTATTGGATTAATCTGAAACGTACTTTTTTTATTCTGTGCAGTGTTCACTCAGAGGAGCATTTGTTCTGGACAACTTGTGCAAGAAATGTAAATTTTGGTTATATATTTCTAGTATACAGTGAGTGGAAAGGGACAAAAAAAATTTGGAGGCAACAACTTTTCTTATTGATCAAAGAACAAGTACGAAATTGTCATGTTAGTTTATATCTTTTTTTTTCAGTTCATTTTTATTTGTGGTAGTTTGGTAAAGGGGATAGAAAACATTATTTACACATCTATATTTATGTTTTAATTTTTTTATTCTTTCTCTCTTTTGACTCATTGACATGTATATATATATGACTTTTGTTTCAAGTTTTCTTTTCAAGGAAATCTAGGTTTTATTAGTTTTATTTTTAAACAACTGTTGTCATATTCCATATTGTGTATCCACATGTGACTGTTACCACAAAATTTATAAAAATCATAATTACAAGACCTTCAAAAACAACTTGCAAAAAGGATCAACTGATCAACCAGATTTTGAATGCCAAATTAGATCTTATAGAGATGCCTTTTTATTCACAGATTAAAGTGATTTGACATATCATTTTATCGTCATTCAATTAAAAATTATTGACAATTACTCCTTCTTATGAAACATGCTTACTGTTTAAAACGTCTTTCATTATGGAAATAAATGTTTAGAATATAAATCAGAGACTTGTTGTTTATTCTTATAATTTCAGGATGGAGGAAGTAAATGTGTGAATCTGTGAGTGCGATCAATAGAGAAAAGATTATTTGAAGAGTGGGAAATCTATTCTGTTATGATTTTTGATTACTGCATGTATCGTTATTTCTTTTGGGGGTGCTTTCAGTTATAAACTTATACCAAGATTTATTATTTAACTTCTGAAGATATGTCTCCAAGAAAATTTTTTTTTAAAGGCTATACTTGGGAAGGCAGGGAAGCAATATCCATATCGATGGTGGTGACAATGGTTTGAAATTTCTTTCAAATTACTCTAGATATCTAGTCATGGTAATATTTACGATTTCGAAGTTCATAACATGATACAGCCCTGGAAAAAAATATTAGACCAAGCTTCTGTAATAAATGCACTATAATATATGTATTTAAACTAATGTAAATGATTTGTCTTTGTATTTCAGTGAATGAATAACAAATTCCAGAAATTGTACCTTGCTTTTATGATATTTCATTTCCTTCTTACTACAAAAATAACACTATCAGTAACCATTTTTTTTTTTTTTCCATGGCTGTACAGAGTTCTTATACTGCTTATTTACAAATGAGCATTTTCTTTTCCTTAATGCATTGAAAATTCTTTTTTACTTTCAGGAATATTTCATCAAACCAAATTTTGAAAGCAAATTAATTATGTAACTCCCTTACTTTCATGACCATGTCAGAATTTGTTATAAGGTGTGTAGTATCAAGCTGTACCACATGTATAAGTAGCTCTTACATGCAAACGTTTGTTTTATACATCACTCTTAACCCTTTCATAACAGGATTTATTCTAGGACTTCAAATTGGCAACAAAAATATTTTTCTTTTAATGCTACATGGTTCCAATAAAATGTAATATCTTTGAAAAAATATACATGGTTAGCAACTTGAACAAAAATTTGCAAAAAAATGTCAATTTTTTATTTTAAAGACAGTGATTTTAAACCTGTCAATGTGTTGCCAATTTACTATTTTAAAGCTTATTCTCGTTTTTAAAATTCCTCCCATCAAATGCAATATGGTCATGCAACAAAAATGGACACAGTGTATGCAGAAATTTTTGTTCTTTCTACTCATGCATCTGGTATATTTTTAGGGCTCTGAATCAAAGTTATTGGACCAAACCACAAAATGTGGTCAATTGTCTTTAAAGGCTAACACAGGGACAACCCAGTTTTTGTAGGCAACATATTTGAAGACCAAAATCATCATAATCTCTTTAGTCATTTAGGTTTCAACCTGGTGCATGTGTTGTACAGGTCAAGGCTACTGTACACATCCCCATAGGCTTATTATGGTTAAACTGTTTTACATCATAGGCTAAGAGCTAAAAGAGGGTTAACTCTGTGTAACCTCATATGAATTAACACCATCTAGGCTTTCAGCAGACGATACAATTGTTAATCAATTATGATTTTTACAACAAATCATTAGCCCTAGCATGCCCTGGATGGCAACGTACAGAGATAGGTTGTAAAGAAAATGAACATCTATGGAAAAAAACGATGTGGTGGCAAATAAGTAGAGTTAGCGCAAAAATGTTTTGAATTAAGCTCCATATGGAAAATATTTGATTTATCCTTGGAATCAGCATAACATAACAGAAATATAACTCAGATTGACACCCATTAGGAATACTCACTAAATGAAAATGAAATCATTTTAAAAGAAAGAAATGAAAGAGTATTTCTGAATGAATCTTGAAGACAATCTCGAGTTCTGCTCAAATCAAAACAGAAGGTCAACTTCTCAGAGAATCCGAATAATTATTAATGAAATTAAACAACAACTTAAACCTGTCAATCTACTAAGGAAGAAAATGTAGGCCTGTAGGTATAACAAAAAATATTTGACACTTTTGATTGAATATTCACTCAACTTCTAGTAGTGAGCTAATAAAGGTGGATCAACAAGGATGGAACAATATAAGAACTATTTTTTGCTAAATGGTAAACAATCCTATAATTAAAATGGGGAAGATACAATACAATCATGTGGGGTTCATTTCAAGCACTTACCTCAAGTTTATCTCACAATCACATTTACCATCTGAGATAAATCCCAAATGGAATTAAAGATTGTTTAATCTTACTTGTTATATAGTATAGGGCCTAGGCCTAGGCTAGAGCTAGACTCTTTACTTCTACTAGTGAGTTACATGTAAGATCTTCTCTCTTTTTGAGTTTTTCCACATCAGCAAGCAATGGTCATATTGACCATTAGGATCATATACATGTGTGTATACTGGGTATTGGGGATACAGATGTAATTTTGTTTGAAATGGAGGTTTTTGTGGGCAAACTGATACTTAAGTATCACTCTTTAGATTTTACGTTATAAGTTCGTTAAGATACAAAATGTAGAAAGTTATAAAAACTTACATTTACAGCCTTGTTTTTTCGTACTTGTTACCCACACCTCCATACGGATGACGACTGCTCTCAATATGTTGCGCACTAGTGAGGCCGCTCTACATGGTTACGCACCATAGATACGTACGCAGAATGTTACGCACACAAGCTATTCTACGAAGACCTGAAAGGGCCAAACTGACGACGTAAAAAAAATTAAAAATATTACGTACGTACGTAGTAATTATTACGTACGTACGTAATATTTTTTATTTTTTTACGTCGTCAGTTTAGCCCTTCCAGGTCTTCGTAGGAGATCGACGAACCGATCGCGCCGGTACCACTACGAGCGCTGAGGGCTCCCTTCATCATAATCGTGAAAAATACAAAATGGATGCTCTGACGGGGCTCGATAGGAGTTATCGACAAAAAGTACCCAAAATTTCAGGAAACCCTCTTCAAAGGTCACAAAACAAACTGGTAAGTTTTAATCATCTATTATTCAACATAAGTATTTAGATTTAAGTAAACTGCAATATATGAGTTTCACTTAAATATAGCCAAAAAAGCACAGTGATGCAGTTTAGGTATGGGATGTGTGTTGGCTGCATTCCTACACAGTCGGCAATGGCGTGTACCTATGAGTGAGTTTTTCCTTTCCTTTCCTTTTCTTTTCTTTTCTTTTTCCTTCTTCTTCTAAAAGACTTCTTCTTCTTCTTCTTCTTCTTCGCATCCTTCTCCTTCTCCTTCTCCTCCTCCTCCTCCTCTTCCTCCTCCTCCTCTTCCTCTCCTCCTCTTCCTCCTCCTCACATCAGCAAGCAATGGTCATATTGACCATTAGGATCATATACATGTGTGTATACTGGGTATTGGGGATACAGATGTAATTTTGTTTGAAATGGAGGTTTTTGTGGGCAAACTGATACTTAGGTATCACTCTTTAGATATTACGTTATAAGTTCGTTAAGATACAAAATGTAGAAAGTTATAAAAACTTACATTTACAGCCTTGTTTTTCGTAGTTGTTACACAGACCTCCATACGTATGACGACTGCTCTCAATATGTTGCGCACTAGTGAGGCCGCTCTACATGGTTACGCACCATAGATACGTACGCAGAATGTTACGCACACAAGCTATTCTACAAAGACCTGGAAGGGCCAAACTGACGACGTAAAAAAATAAAAAATATTACGTACGTACGTAGTAATTATTACGTACGTACGTAATATTTTAATTTTTTTACGTCGTCAGTTTGGCCCTTCCAGGTCTTCGTAGGAGATCGACGAACCGATCGCGCCGGTACTACTACGAGCGCTGAGGGCTCCCTTCATCATAATCGTGAAAAATACAAACTGGATGCTGACGGGACAGTCTCGATAGCAGTTATCGACAAAAAGGACCCAAAATTTCAGGAAACCCTCTTCAAAGGCACTCATAGCTACATTCCTATACTTCGTGTGTATATGTAGGCAGTCATACACCTCAACTTTTTAAAACACCACTGCACAAAAGTCACAAACATTCACTCAAAATCGGCATTTAATTTACAAAAACCGACCACTAAATATCCAAGAAATACAATAAATTCAACTCACCGATGTTGGAAAAGATATTTCCAAAAATCAAATCCGTAATTTACTGTTGATTCTCGCGAAACGAGCTATCGGAGTCATTGTGTACATTTCCTGGTCGCCGCGGGCGCTGACATCTCCCCAAAAGAGTTTTGTCCTTAAAAATTCGGTCCCTATGTGGCATACACGGAAAGTCCCGATTTTCTGTGTGCGCGATCGTAAAGATCGATGTGCGCTTGCGAGCCCGAGTTTCTTCGTGGACAAAAATTTTATTGGCCGCTTTTTAAGACATCAGCAGTATGTAAACAATACGCGATCGCGAAACAAATCGGCGGGGATTTCTCCGGTTTTGGACAAGATTTTGACTTTGGATTTTGCTGAAAATATCAAAAGTTCTTTCTAACGGCCATTTGAGGTAGGAGTGAGATTTTTAAGGGCTGAATTTGAAAGCAAGTATTTAAAATATTTATCTTATTTCCCCCCCATACCTTTACTACACGCGACAGAAAATATCAACTATTTTTGCATTTTGTATTCGTAGTGGTCAATATGACCACTATTCGTGGTGTGTTCAAACAAAGGTCACAAAACAACCTGGTAAGTTTTAATCATCTATTATTCAACATAGGCTAAATATTTGGATTTAAGTAAACTGCAATATATGAGTTTCAATTAAATATAGCAAAAATGCACAGTGATGCAGTTTAGGTATGGGATGTGTGTTGGCTGCGTTACTACACAGTCGGTAATGGCGTGTACCTATGAGTGATCCTCCTCCACTCATAGGTACACGCCATTGCCGACTGTATAGGAACGCAGGCAATAGTCAGTACGGTACTAATATGTATCACTGTGCATTTTTGGCTATATTTAAGTGAAACCCATATATTGAAGTTTACTTAAATATAAATAATTATGGTGAATAATAGATGATTAAAACTTACCAGTTTGTTTTGTGACCTTTGAAGAGGGTTTCCTGAAATTTTGGGTACTTTTTGTCGATAACTCCTATCGAGCCCCGTCAGAGCATCCATTTTGTATTTTTCACGATTATGATGAAGGGAGCCCTCAGCGCTCGTAGTGGTACCGGCGCGATCGGTTCCTCGATCTCCACCTCGTTGTTTACCTGTTGTTAAGACAGCTTGGGGTTGTTAATGAGTTTAGTCTAGCGATAAGGCTTCTCATCGTGCATTCTCTACAATCTGCTGTATTCCTTCTGGGCAAGGATATTAAGCAAGGTGCTTTAACGGCGAGAAGCAATAAATGAAAAAGTCTGTGGGAGAGAACGGCCACCCGTCGTTGTTTTTCGATCTTGTCCGAATAGCTTGTGTGCGTAACATTCTGCGTACGTATCTATGGTGCGTAACCATGTAGAGCGGCCTCACTAGTGCGCAACATATTGAGAGCAGTCGTCATACGTATGGAGGTCTGTGTAACAACTACGAAAAACAAGGCTGTAAATGTAAGTTTTTATAACTTTCTACATTTTGTATCTTAACGAACTTATAACGTAATATCTAAAGAGTGATACCTAAGACTAAGTATCAGTTTGCCCACAAAAACCTCCATTTCAAACAAAATTACATCTGTATCCCCAATACCCAGTATACACACATGCATATGATCCTAATGGTCAATATGACCATTGCTTGCTGATTTGTCCTCCTCCTCTTCTTCTTCAACACATATGTACTAGAATAACAAACACAATTATACACATGTGGGACTGTCAAAGAATTTGTTTGTAGGAGAGAGATTCGTTGGTTGAACTACTTCGGCATTTCTAACATAATGCTTTAATTTCTTACATAACAATGATACCTGAAACTTAAAAAATCATATGATACAAGTATCATGCATTAGCTCACCTGTAAAAGTGCTTTATTAGCCTATACAATTTCGAGAAGAAAGTACCGGAAATCAGACCATGGGCGCTGCCATTTTTGTGTGCAATGCGCATGCGCGTAGGCTTCTCAATTATATCCTTCGCCGCTAAAGATTCGGCACCGCGGCTGCAAGTTCATAGACGAGAGCAATTACATGTATCTGCAATTATTTGCAATCATTTACTAGCTCTTAATCCCCCCCCCCCCCCCCCCCCATCTCTCTCTCTCTCTCTCTCTGTCAATCTCTTTCTCCCTCTTTTGTCTCCTCTCTCTCCTCTTTCCTGTCTGTATGGTTGTTTCTCTTCTTTCTTTTCAGTCTTCTCCAGTCTGTGGGGCTGCCCCCTTTCTTCTCTCTTTATTTATCCTCTCTCTCACCCTCTCCCCTCAACTATCCTCCTCCCCTCTCTGTTATTCACTCTTCCCTCTGATCTCTCCTTCCCAGTCTCTCTCTCTCTCTCAATCTCTTTCTCCCTCTTTTGTCTCCTCTCTCTCCTCTTTCCTTTCCAGTCTGTATGGTTGTTTCTCTTCTTTCTTTTCAGTCTTCTCCAGTCTGTGGGGCTGCCCCCTTTCTTCTCTCTTTATTTATCCTCTCTCTCACCCTCTCCCCTCAACTATCCTCCTCCCCTCTCTGTTATTCACTCTTCCCTCTGATCTCTCCTTCCCAGTCTCTCTCTCTCTGTATCCCCTTCTCAACTTTCCCATTTTCCCCCCCCCCCCCCCCCCATTCTCCTCTCTCTCTCTCTCTCCCCCTCCCTCCCTCCCCCCCCCCCCCCCCCCCCCCCTCTCTCTCTCTCTCTCTCTCTCTTTGAATCCCTGTCTCGCCTAGCTTCATTTGGAGGTCAGTACTCAAGAGGTTAAAAATATAATTTAAACATCCGAAGTTATTCTTTAATGGCGGAGGCGGTGGAGCTCCCTGGAGTTACCTTTAAACATGCTTAAATGCTACTGTATTGCTTTCATTCAGAAAAGCAACCATAGGCATACATGGCATTTTCTGAGGGCAGGGGATCTGACGCCTTTTGCCCGAATGTCAACTTTCTAGTTTCTACATTTTGGGGGAGCGAGCGAAACGATCAAGCAAAAATTGTGACACAATTGTGAAACGATACATATTCATGCATTGCCCTGCCCGAATACACGTATGAGGATATTTAAGCACCTCACTGCCCAAATATGACGATATGAGGTGGTGGTCGCCTGAATATTAAATGGAACTTTAAAGCTGGAGCCTCCCCATCTCATACATCTATGACAGCAACAACAAGAAAGAAGTATACATGTACTTGTAAAACAAAATGAACATACAATACATGCAGCGATGTTCAATATAATGTGTATTTCAAAATATTTATTCTTGATTAAATCAATATCTTCAGGATTTTTAAAATCATAATATAAAAGATTGCATACCAGTAACAAGAACTATGGAAACAACAAACTATTTTGTTCAAGTGAAAATGCAAAATACATGTATAGTACACAGACACAAAGTACAGATACATGTAGCTGGTGTGTGGGAACTGGGAATCTTACAACTTCTTCATCAGAGAGAATTTTTAATACTTTTTATGATCAAATCAATTTCTTCAAGTATAAAGACTGAAAACGTTACTCTCTAACTGCACAGTGGATTAAACAGGATAATGATGAAATCACTTGACAAGAGAAGTTTTTGCCTTGCATGGAAAAAGACACATCGGCTAAACAGATTATGACAGAAAGTCTAGACAAATAATACAAAATTTCAGGATTTGGGAGTCAAGTTGTATATTACAGGTCATGTGACTGTGCTTTGTCATTAAATCTCCATCTACAATCTGTCTCGTTTTATTATTACCATTACCTACAGAGTCCCTGTGAAAAACAGGCACATTTTTTAACAATAAGGAATGAAATGGTGCAAAAAAATTAACTGCTACAGACTGAAGAAAAAGACAGATTAAGATGGAGATAAACAAATTATTCTCCTTCTGAAAGAACAACTAAGTTTGCTGCTCTATTTACTATGCTTTCTAGGTATCATGAACTTGTATGATTTTCAAACATTAGACCCCCTCCCTTTCTGACATTACTGGAAATTCTGGAATCCACCTCTGAAAGTGGAATGATAATAAAAACAATGCTTTGTGTCGTGTTGCCTTTTGGAGATGTTCTTTCCTAGCCACTCCTCAAACCAATTACTCAGGACATGATCGTAATCATTACCTGAAAATAAACAAACGTGATACATGTACTTGTACATGTACAATCGTGATACATGTACCTGTCTGTTATCATGTCAATTGTGATACATGTACATGTCTGTTAAAAGTTATGAATGTTACAATGAGCTAAAATCACCCAAATGTATTTTGCTCTGTATGTTCGAGGATCCGTGTCTTTCAAATATGAATTCGGTTCCACGCAAGCATTTTCATGTTATACTTTATTTCCTTCATACTCCTTAACTGTTGACCTACAGAAAGTTAGATAAAGTTATTTGAAGTTGATTTTATACTTTCTGGCTGTGCGCAAATCATTTTTTCAGGTGATTCGTACACTTTAAATCCAAACATAATTCTACAAGCAATAAGGGTATGGAAATCACCCTAGAGTCATAGGCTTGGATAAATGTCAATCAAATATTTATTCAGCATTTTATTCTCCTAACTGCTTTACAACTAGATAATTTATAAATAAAAGTTTGGTAGAGAAAATGCAAACCATCTAAGTATGTCAATATTCTGAAATGCTGCAATGAAGTGTTATTTTCCAGCTTGTATTTGTTTGTATTTTCTCATCTGCGCTGCAATTCCTCCAGCCACCTGCTCATCTGTTTTGTTCTGTCCATAGTAGTCAATAAAGCTTCCATCCGGCCCTAGTAGGTACATGATGATTGTGTGATCAACCTGTAAAATAGAAGAACAGAAATTATACAAGTTGACAATTGATTACATTAGAGGAAGGAGGACCCTACTCTATCAAAACCAGTTTTACCTTTATCAAGAAATACTAAATATTTTGGTAAATCTAAGAGACAAAACATTGTTCATCTTGATGTATTATAAGAGACATCCATGTAAGTACAGATTAGAACTGTTTTTTCTCTTAACCTTATCAAAAAACCAAGTTTTTTTCTTGATAAATCAAAAAAAGCTTTGATGGAGTTGGGCCCTTCTTTCTCTCACATATGCAACTGAATGTGATAAAATTTCAGGGTAAGCTTCATTGAAACAGTTTACAAACGTGTTCTTTGCTTACAGCAAAGTGGCAAAGTTGGCAAAAGGTAAGGCATGCCATCAAATTATTGGTTACATTACACCTACATGTGTATAGGGAAAACTCGACATAACAAGGTCGGCTATAACGAGGTAACGGCTATAACGAGAATATTGTCACAGTCCCAAATTTAACTGCGTTTAATTCTATGGCAGTACAAACCTTTATAGCGAGGTCTGCTATAATGAGATATCTGCTATAATGAGCTAAATCCTGTGTCTCTAAAACAAAGAAAAGGATTGCTAATCATTCCTGTTATAACGAGCAAGCAAATTTCACTGCGCCTCAAAAGGAGACTGGAAAAATCATTCAGCTGGGAAATCTGCACACACACGAGCATGTAGTAAAAATATATCGGGGAATCGCATCCGGGGTACGTCTTTTTAATTGTATGAACAAGACTTTTTTTTTTCATACCATGAGTATGCGCTATGCTGACGTATAGTGGCGATACACATGTACATGTATATTCAATGCGGAAGTGTGACAGATTTAACCCTTAGTTGGTAAATTCGCGTCCGAAAATAATGCTTTTAACACATTTTCCGGGGTGATCCGATATATTATTAGCTAATTCATATCGAGAATCAATATATTATTAATGCCTTCATCGCTTTCAAATGAGTATATAAGCGGCGGCAGCAGAAGAAATGGGTACATTATTAGTGTACATGAATCTAGTCCCATGTGTGCATTTTTGCGTATGTTCTGATATAACGAGAAAAGGGCTATAACGAGGAAAATCCCTTGGTCCCGATGTCCTTGTTATATCGAGTTTCCCCTGCATATTGTTGTAGCTAAATATTTTACAATTGTTCAATACAGTAGATGACGTTCAAGATAAACAATCAAGTCCTTGAACTTACAATGTAGTCATTGTCCTCATCCTTTGGTCCCATGCTGTAGTATACACGGAAGTTTCTTGAGACTTCGTCAATCTTATCCTTAGACCCTGTCAGTCCAACCAGGTTGGGGTCAAATTCTGGAAAATCACATCAAGGAAAGGCCAATTACAGTTTAAAGACCAGAAACCGTTTTCATGAGAGGTCGAGATCTATGAGGGTTTGAGGTCACAAAATAACCCAAACACAACAATGAATTTTTCAATTTTAACAAGCTCTTCATTTTATAGAATATACTAGAGTCTTATTTGTCAAGCTGGTCATAATTTAGCTCCCTTTTTTTTCCATTTTAAAAATTAAAATTTAGGAGCATTCTACAAAGTCTCTCTTTCAGAAGCCTGGTACTTGATAGAAGAGGGAATGGACAAGAGAGAGGTAAAGAAAACTCTAGTTGGGGGGAGGAAAATGAAGAGAAAGAAAGAAAAGGAACAAGAAATGAAAAAAAAAAGAGAATAGCAGAATAGCACAATAGAGAGACATGTGGGTTGAAAGGGATAGTTGAGAAAGCAAGAAAAGATGTGAGAGAGAAAGGGAATTATTTTGTTTAAATGTGAGAGAGAGAAACAGATAAACAGACAAAGAGGTACACACAGACAGACAGACAGACAGACAGAAAAAGAGAGTGATAAAAACAAAAGAGAGATAGCTATGACACAGGGAATTTCAATGTGGCATACAAGTGGCATACATCAGTGGTCAAAGAAAGTCAACATGTTATTTGCTGGATTGCCTTGACAACTCAGTGGCAGCTGAAAATGTTTGGCTCCATTCCTGATCTGAAATACGGCAATCTTTTTGGTTAGTTTGTAAATGAATTCATTTCAAATTGAGGAGAGAGAGTAATCATGTTACTAGCAATAACCGACCTTTGACATACGCTGCCATGGTTTCCACGTCATCTCTCTCAGGATCGATGGTGATGAAGATTGGAACGACCTTGTCACAGTTCGGGCTACTATCTGTAATGGAAAAAAAAAACATCCAGTAATCAGCTTACTTATATAATTCTCATTTGATTGATGACTATAATTATTGTTACAGTACACATAAATACTTTGCTCATTTTTAACAAATATAAAGTATATAAAGTGTGAACTTGCCACTCCCATAGGATACAAAGCAACGTATAAATTCACATGTTGGCATTTAGAGATGCAATATGTATTCTACCACATAGTAAAAGAATCAATTAGTGGGGAATATATTAAAGGCCAAGTCCACCCTAATATCAAGTTGATTTTAATAAATAGAGTAAGATTAAACAAGCGTAACAGTGAAAATTTCACTGAAATCGGATGTAAAATAAGAAAGTTACAGCATTTTGAAGTTTTGCATTATTTCATGAAACAGTGATATGCATAGCATGGGCGGTATGCAAATGAGTGAACCGATGATGTCACACACTCACTTTTCCTTATGTATTTTATTATATGAAATTTCAAATATTTCAATTTTTATAGATGTGATAATAAAGAATCCTTTAATTTAATGAAAAGGTGTGTCTCCAGAATTTAGGAGTGGTGTGTGATATTGAAGGAGGTGAGAAAATAGTATGGTTTTGTGTTGTGGTCCAGTGGATAAGTCACTGGAGTGTGAATCACCAGGTACAGGGTTGTGAATCCCTGCCCCCAGCACCACTGTCCTTTCCCCAAGACATTACTCTACAACATTGAAGTAAATTGGTTCAGGTAGGACAAAATTACTTCAATGCCTCATGGCAGATAAAGCCAGCTAGACCTAAAGCAGAGTAATAATGCAAACCTCTTTTAATAAGAAAAGCAAAGACATTGCTAAATATGTGATGTGCGCTACACAAGATCAGAATTGTATCAAGTTTACTCGAAGTAGGCGACTTACGTCATCTTGACCCACAGGTGCAAATATAAAATGACAGCTAGATGCATCATTGAATAGATATTGAATGAGCTTAGAATATATATTTCTCCCAACTAACATTTTTCATTTCATCCTAGGTTCTCATACTTACTGACTTTGTTGACGGCTAGAATCATCTTCTCCAGCTCATCTGGACAGATGTCGGGGCAATGGGTGAAGCCGAAGTACAGGAGAATCCATTGCCCTAGGTAATCTTTGTTGGTCTTGGGCTTTCCAGTGGTGTCAATCAAATCAAATGGGCCTCCTATAGCAGCCTTGCCGACAGCTTTGTTCCTCTCCTTCTGAATTTCTACAAGAGTCAAAGAGAGAGAGAGAGGGTAAAATGAGGTTAGACAGACACATGGAGAGATAGACACAGAAGAGTCAGAGGAGACAGGGAGTTACAGAGAAAACAGCAAGACAGCGATAGAGACAAAGAAAATGAAACAGACACAATCAATATTAAAACAGGATTAGACACAGAGAGGTAAAGTAGCAAAAATATTTTACAATGTATTTAAAAGAAATATACAAGAAATTTCCAAGACTAATTGAAGGATTTTACATGTCTTTGCTAATAATCACTGATTTGACGAGGCACTGTTAGTAGTTGTAGCATTAGCAACTTCCTTTAAATGTGTCATTTCAATGTCAATGTCATAAGTTTTAGAGAAAAGAAATCTAGCCAAATATTACATCATATCTGACATGACACTATTATCTTAGAGTTTACCAAGTACAGTCAAACCTGCTCTAGCGACCACCTGTCTATAAAGACCACAATTTTGTTTCCCTTGAAAAGTGTTTCTCATTGAAACCTGTATTAGAGGAACCTGTACATAAAGGGAACCTGTACATAAAGACCACCTGCTCATAAAGACCGCTTTTCTTGTCTCCTTTGAGTGGTATTTATAGACAGGTTTCACTGTATTTAGCAACTGAAAGATTATCATCAATAACACAAACATAGAAAATAAGGATGCTATCTCTTTCAAGATTTGCATTAACGCACGAAATGTATTTCAGACTTGCTAATTATTAGTTCTCAACATTAAAGGGTACCAATCACCAACAAATATTTTGCTCTGTATGTTAGAGGTTCCATGTCATTATACTACAGTCAAACCTGTACAGAAAGACTGCTCAAGGGAAACAAGAAAAATGGTCTTTATGAGCCGGTGGTCTTTACAGACAGGTTGACGGCCATTTTGAAATCTGAGTGATAATAATGAAAACATGGAGGGGATGGGGGCTTCTTATATACGCAAATTTACATGTACATCAGATATGCTGCAGCGACCACCCTTTTGCTTCCTGTTATTTTACATGTTTAAATTATGATGATTATATTTTAAGCATTATAATTCATAATTTGTTGTGTTCCCAATTAGTCTTACTCTTTCAAAATGGAAATTAAGTTCATCACCCAACATGTTTCTTTATATGTACATGTATTTGTATTCACCTTTAAATTGTTGTGCATTCATATTTATTTGAGAATAAAGTAAATGTCATAAAATGTGTAAACATGAGCAGTATATGAGTGTTCTTAATTGATTGAGTAGACTGAACTTGAGTATTGAAATCGGGATTGGTGATAAAGTGGTTGATAAATCACAGCAGACGATACAAGCAATAATAATGAATTGCCTTGTAACTCCTTGGTACGCAGTTGAAATTTTATTCTTGGTTTGTGTTATATGGCAATCATTCAATTTTTACTATTCAACAACCAAATTTTGTTTTTCTTCACAAAATTACAGACTTTAATCCCAAAATACAATTGACTTCTCTATTTTGGGGGCTCTTCTTTTCTTTTAATGCGATCGCCACACATTTTAGGATACCGACATTGATGGGTACCGATATGATCGCGATCGGAATGCTGAGCTTGGCTCAGCCTCTCTACCATCGATCTCAATAAATTTTTATCAAAAAGTAATTTTTTTATTAAAACTGTCTGTAAAAATTTAAACTTCATTTGTTAATAAGAAACTAGATGAATATTCGACCGCGCGCGGTCGGAATTTATGCCTCCGCCATCACCAGATTGGAAATGTATGGCATACATGTACACTCTAAAAAGGATTGGTCCAACAAAATGACAAATCTTTTCACTTAAAATGCACAGGAGACAGAAAAATTCATTTCATTTCATTTTCATATAAAACTAGAAATATTTGATAACAAGGCTAAAAACCAGCAATTTCATGTAATTTTATGTAAATTGACCTCTGTGACCTCTGACCTTTGACCTACTTAACCCAAAATCTAATCAGTTCATCTTTCTATGGGTATGCATACTGGTACCAAGTTTGAAGTTCTCACCTCAGATAGTTCTTGAGATATCGCGGTAACGGTGGTAAAAACCACTAATTCCATGTAATTTCATGTAAATTGACCTCTGTGACCTTTGAACTTTGACCTACCTACCCCAAAATCTAATCACTTCCTCTTTCTATGGGGATACATACTAGTACCAAGTTTGAAGTTCTTACCTCAAACAGTTCTTGAGATACCGTGGTAACGGTGCTAAAAACCAAATAATGTTTATGTAATTTCATGTAAATTGACCTCTGTGACCTCTGACCTTTGACCTACTTACCCCAAAATCTAATCAGTTCATCTTTCTATGGGGATACATACTGGTACCAAGTTTGAAGTTCTCACCTCAGATAGTTCTTGAGATATCGTGGTAACGGTGCTAAAAACCAAGAATTCTTATGTAATTTCATGTAAATTGACCTCTGTGACCTCTGACCTTTGACCTACTTAACCCAAAATCTAATCAGTTCATCTTTCTATGGGTATGCATACTGGTACCAAGTTTGAAGTTCTCACCTCAGATAGTTCTTGAGATATCGCGGTAACGGTGGTAAAAACCACTAATTCCATGTAATTTCATGTAAATTGACCTCTGTGACCTTTGAACTTTGACCTACCTACCCCAAAATCTAATCACTTCCTCTTTCTATGGGGATACATACTAGTACCAAGTTTGAAGTTCTTACCTCAAACAGTTCTTGAGATACCGTGGTAACGGTGCTAAAAACCAAGAATTTTTATGTAATTTCAGGTAAATTGACCTCTGTGACCTCTGACCTTTGACCTACTTACCCCAAAATCTAATCAGTTCATCTTTCTATGGGGATACATACTGGTACCAAGTTTGAAGTTCTCACCTCAGATAGTTCTTGAGATATCGTGGTAACGGTGCTAAAAACCAAGAATTCTTATGTAATTTCATGTAAATTGACCTCTGTGACCTCTGACCTTTGACCTACTTACCCCAAAATCTAATCAGTTCATCTTCGTATGGGGATACATACTAGTACCAAGTTTGAGGTTCCTACCTCAAATGATTCTTCAGATATCGCGGTAACGAGAAGTGGGACGGACGGACGCACGGACGGACGCACGGACGGACGGACGGACAACCCGAAAACATAATGCCTCCGGCACCCACCTTCGGTGGGCGGAGGCATAACAACTATTTTAACTATTACTTCTATTATATAAAGAGATATTGCAAAGTTTAATTACACTCTCTATTAGCGTAAAAGCGACTCGTAAGCAGACTACCCGATCGGAGTTCAGTTCCGTGCATGCACCTTCATGTTATCCTTTATTTTCTTCATACTCCTTAACTGTTGGCCTATATAATACCAGTTAAAGCTCCTTGAGGTTGATTTTATACTTTCTAGCTGTACACAAATTATTTTTTGCTGGTGATTGGTACACTTTAACTCACGCAGTTCTTTCTTCTCTTTAGCAGACTTGAAAGCATACAGAGCTGCACCACCAACACCTATGAACACCACCAAGGATTTCCAAGTTATAGGCTGAAAGAGAACAAAGAAGATGAAAAATCATATACATACAGCCCTGGAAAATATTATTAGACCAAACTTCTTTAATAAAGGTACTATAATATGCATTCAAACTAATGAAAATGATTTGTCTTTGTATTTCATTGAATGAAAAAAAATTCCAGCAATTGTACCTTGATTTTATGATACAGTGTATTTTATTTCCTTCATACCACTAATATAACACTTTCAGTAACCATTCTTGGTCTAATAATTTTTTCCATGGCTGTATGTCTGATCAAAGGTCTTATTTATTTTTCAAAGTACATTCAAAATCAATAATTGTTTTCATGTGCAGTATGGAGTATAAAATGTGAAGCACTTACAAGTTAAATAGTACAAACTAGTTGGCAAAAATAAGTCAAAGTCAAAATGGAATCTAATGCAGTTAACTTGAGCTCTGAGGTTTCCTATCTAAGAGGGGAATAAAATCGCAATTCAGTTCATCTTTTTATTTTGTAGTTCATCTTCCTATATATATTTACTTATCAGGAATGTCCTCACCCAAGAACTTCTTAATAATCTTCTGCTTAAAAGAGATCTGCAAAAAAAAGCTTCAATATGTCAGTCCTTCTCTTCCATTCATGATTCTACTCTTCGCTAGAGTTTCATACTACAGTACACGAATATGGAAATTTGAGAGTGTCTCTTACCCCCTTCCTCCCACGCCCAGCCTTGTCCGCTTTGCTGCTTGCCTCCCTCCTCACAATGTGTAGAGGGTAAGGAGACTGGGTGACCAAGTTTGGCCGTGGGAACGTGGTGGTTTGCTTGCTGGCCATCCCTCTGGTACATGTGTGGAGCAAATGCCTGCATGTGATACACTGTCACAGTCCAGAGAAATATTTAATGAATCCAACTAGTTTCATTTACATAATAGATTATAAATATTTCAGGTATACGTTATTTTGTTCAGAGTGGTATATTTACAGATAAATATATATATATTTATTGTTGTTATTCCCATAGATAAGGGTCCCAATTAGTGACAATCTTGGTGTCCCGCTTACATAAAGAACTCACAGGTTTTTGTGGCTCTGAGTGTAAGATGCCAATCATGGAGTAAGACTGCAATGTGATTCTGAGCATAACATATTGCATCTTCACTGTTAGAATACTACTCAATCTTACTCCACTATTTGTCTCCACCCAGAGCCACAAGAATCCAGTGTGTTCCTTATGTAAACGGGACACCAAGAATCTCACAAACTGGGACCCTATTTATGGAAATACCCACATTCGTTCTTTCATTCATTCATCGACTAGTGGGTGGAATACTCAGAAAATAAGAACTGATTTCCATAGGGGCACAGATTGTAAGCACTTTAAATGAGTGTAGGATGTAGTGTTAATTTAATGCAGCTTTGACTAACCAACACAGTGATGTCAGAAAGTATTCTTGATACTTCAGATTATATTTTGTTCACCAACTCTTTGGCTAGGCTCTTCAACAAAATCTCATTAAAAAAAGTATACTGATGTAACTTGGTGTAGCTTTCTAAAGGTCAATTCCACGGTTACTCATATTACATTTTGAGAGGATCTGAGTTACATCTTAAGCTCCTGTTCTCTTACTACAGGTGTTCGGTAAATGAGTTTTAGTTACAACAATGCACACATATTACAGTACCTAAAGACAGTATCAAAACTTCAGAAGAAGAAATATATTTTCTGCAAACCCTGCAAATGTTTGGTTACTCACGTTACATTTTTGTTTTTAATGTAACGTAACTAAAACTCATTTACCTTACACCTACAGTAATAGAATAGGAGCTTAGGATGTAACTCAAAACCTCTCAAAATGCATATGACCTATACCTTAAAACTGGAAATAAGCTTATTATCAGATTTTATGGGTTATCATGTCCAGTTACATATTTCCTTTCACTGTAAGCAATCCATTTTTAATGTATATATACCTCACAAACAAAATAAAACCAAATCAAATAAAAAGATATACCTCAGTGCAACTGGTGGAGGCAGTGCTCTGTGGAACCATCCTCCAAAGTCCATTCTTGGGTTTAGAGGAGGCCTGGAACAAGCAGCTTCGTCCTAGTAATCTGAGGCTGGTAGCTGTGGAACCTTGCATGATGAATGAATGAATGACCTGGGAAGCAGAAATTCAGGAAAGTTTCTTGGTTGATAAAGTCACTAAAGAAACAAACAAAAAAATGATACAACTTTTAAGTTATGGCCTGGGTAAATTCAATTGTCTCAACTCCATTGAGTTATAAATACAGCAGAAAGTCAATAATGGATACCATTATAAAACAAGAATAAGAAAACTTACACTTTTCTTTATTTTCTAGATCATTCTCAAACTTTCTTCAATCTATCTAGTCTTTGACTACATGTGTGAGGTTATCTCACCACCCACTCATAGGCCCTTGCCTATATATGTGGTACTGTGTCCAACAGTATTTAGCTCTTTTCTACAATAATTATAATATAAAATGACATAAAGGATACAATTTTTCATAAATAATGAATTTTGCAATTTCCATATAATGAATTTGTGAAATCATTATTTATAAAAAATGTAAATTATAAAATTCATTATATATAAATAATTGAATATATCATAAAGAAATGTGAGAAAATTACAATGCCCCGACCGGGATTCGAACCCGGGACCCTGGATTACATGACCAGTGCTCTGCTTCGACGGGAGCCCGGATAGCTCAGTTGGTAGAGCACTGGTCATGTAATCCAGGGTCCCGGGTTCGAATCCCGGTCGGGGCATTGTAATTTTCTCACATTTCTTTATGATATATTCAATTTACTTCAATCCTATCAATTATGATATGTAATATAAATAATTGTATCCTTTATGTCATTAGAATAATTGTAGAAAAGAGCTAAATAGAGAATTATATGTAAATAATTGAGCTAAATAATAAATCTACAAACAGCGCCTCATAGTTTCGATGATCGACAGTGCCGCCATTTTGGATCTGCATGACCCCGGAGGCATGGATACACAAACGCTGGTGAGTTCTCTGAAATTTCTTATGCTCTTTGGGGGATTTTTTACTGAAATTAGAGTCAATCAAAACAAAATTGTCATTGCAATCGTTTCCCTAGGAGGAAACGCTGTGGGGAAGGGCCTGTGGGGCGCGGAAATTATCAGAAAAGTGTGATTTCAGGGCATTTTTCATGTCGTACTACCCCGTGCGGAATCTGATTGCTGGGTAATAACGCCTAGCTTCGTGTGTAGAAGGCGTATAGCCATTTTTTTTTTTTCTACATTCACGAAGCTAATCCTGGCTAGCCGCGGGCGCTGACATCTCCCCAAAAGATTTTTGTCCTTAAAAATTTGGTCCCTATGGCGTACACGGAAAAGTCCCGATTTTCTGTGTGCGCGATCGTAAAGATCGATGTGCGCTTGTGATCCCGAGTTTCTTCGTGGACAAAAATTTTATTGGCCGATTTTAGTCTAAGACATCGGCAGTATGTAAACAACACGCGATCGTGAAACAAATCGGCGGGGATTTCTCCGGTTTTGGACAAGATTTTGACTTTGGATTTTGCTGAAAATATCAAAAGTTCTTCCTAACGGCCATTTGAGGTAGGAGTGAGATTTTTAAGGGCTGAATTTGAAAGCAAGTATTTAAAATATTTATCTTATTTTTCCCCCCATACCTTTAGTACATGCGACAGAAAATACCAACTATTCTACAGTAATGTAGCCATGAGTGGTCACAACTACAAATTCGCCGACATCCTATTGGAACGCGTCTTTAACTTAATACACACGTTCCAATAGGACGGTTTGATGAAATGCGGCCCTGATGTATTTATAAATAATATAAGTGGAGTTGAAGAGTCCCACACTGCCAAGTGCCAGTCACATTTCACATTCCGTTTCTTGACTTTAGTTTTTAGTTTAGTTTAGTGTTTAATAGGAGCATTGATGTTAGGATAAATATTTATTTCAAAGTCGACTTTACACCATACACTGGAATAAGTTAAAGTCAGGGAAACTTGCAGGCTTGCACTCATTGCAGCACACACTCAATGCCACATAGAAACACATCAGCAAGCAATGGTCATATTGACCATTAGAATCATATACATGTGTGTATACTGGGTATTGGGGATACAGATGTAATTTTGTTTGAAATTGATGTTTTTGTGGGCAAACTGATACTTAAGTATCATTCTTTAGATTTTAAGTTATCAGTTCGTTAAGATACAAAATGTAGAAAGTTATAAAAACTTACATTTACAGCCCTCTTTTTGGTACTTGTTACCCACACCTCCATACGGATGACGACTGCTCTCAATAATGTTGCGCACTAGTGAGGCCGCTCTACATGGTTACGCACCGTAGATACGTACGCAGAATGTTACGCACACAAGCTATTCTACGAAGACCTGGAAGGGCCAAACTGACGACGTAAAAAAATAAAAAAATATTACGTACGTACGTAGTAATTACTACGTACGTACGTAATATTTATTTTTTTTACGTCAGTTTGGCCCTTTCAGGTCTTCGTAGGAGATCGACGAACCCATCGCGCCGGTACTACTACGAGCGCTGAGGGCTCCCTTCATCATAATCGTGAAAAATACAAACTGGATGCTGACGGGACAGTCTCGATAGCAGTTATCGACAAAAAGGACCCAAAATTTCAGGAAACCCTCTTCAAAGGTCACAAAACAACCTGGTAAGTTTTAATCACTCACGGGTACATTACTGTAAAATAGTTGGTATTTTCTGTCGCATGTACTAAAGGTATGGGGGGGAAAATAAGATAAATATTTTAAATACTTGCTTTCAAATTCAGCCCTTAAAAATCTCACTCCTACCTCAAATGGCCGTTAGGAAGAACTTTTGGTATTTTCAGCAAAATCCAAAGTCAAAATCTTGTCCAAAACCGGAGAAATCCCCGCCGATTTGTTTCGCGATCGCGTGTTGTTTACAAACTGCCGATGTCTTAGACTAAAATCGGCCAATACAATTTTTGTCCACGAAGAAACTCGGGATCGCAAGCGCACATCGATCTTTACGATCGCGCACACAGAAAATCGGAACTTTTCCGTGTACGCCATAGGGACCGAATTTTTGAGGACAAAACTCTTTTGGGGAGATGTCAGCGCCCGCGGCGACCAGGAAATGTACACAATGACTCCGATAGCTCGTTTCGCGAGAATCAACAGTAAATTACGGATTTGATTTTTGAAAATATCTTTTCCAACATTGGTGAGTTGAATTTATTGTATTTCTTGCATATTTTGGGGTCGGTTTTTGAAAATTAAATGCCGATTTTGAGTGAATATTGGTGACTTTTGTGCAGTGGTGTTTTAAAAAGATGAGGTGTATGACTGCCTACATTATACACACGAAGTATAGGAATGTACCTATGAGTGCTCATAGCTACATTCCTATACTTCGTGTGTATAATGTAGGCAGTCATACACCTCATCTTTTTAAAACACCACTGCACAAAAGTCACCAATATTCACTCAAAATCGGCATTTAATTTTCAAAAACCGACCCCAAAATATGCAAGAAATACAATAAATTCAACTCACCAATGTTGGAAAAGATATTTTCAAAAATCAAATCCGTAATTTACTGTTGATTCTCGCGAAACGAGCTATCGGAGTCATTGTGTACATTTCCTGGTCGCCGCGGGCGCCGACATCTCCCCAAAAGAGTTTTGTCCTCAAAAATTCGGTCCCTATGGCGTACACGGAAAAGTTCCGATTTTCTGTGTGCGCGATCGTAAAGATCGATGTGCGCTTGCGATCCCGAGTTTCTTCGTGGACAAAAATTGTATTGGCCGATTTTAGTCTAAGACATCGGCAGTTTGTAAACAACACGCGATCGCGAAACAAATCGGCGGGGATTTCTCCGGTTTTGGACAAGATTTTGACTTTGGATTTTGCTGAAAATATAAAAAGTTCTTCCTAACGGCCATTTGAGGTAGGAGTGAGATTTTTAAGGGCTGAATTTGAAAGCAAGTATTTAAAATATTTATCTTATTTTTCCCCCCATACCTTTAGTACATGCGATAGAAAATACCAACTATTTTACAGAAATGTACCCGGGAGTGGCTATGAGTGGCAATGGCGTGTACCTATGAGTGTATAATTCTTTGGATGTAAGTAAACTGCAATATATGATATTCAATTAAATATAGCCAAAAATGCACAGTGATGTAGTTTAGGTATGGGATGTGTGTTGGCTGCGTTACTACACAGTCGGCAATGGCGTGTACCTATGAGTGCATAGAAAGTCGACAACAAAAACTTCTCTCCACACTCGCATCATTCATATAATCACATGTATTTCAAGGAGTGGGACCGAAGGATAAAATTCCAATTCTTCGATGCCTTTTAAAATACGTAAAGGAGTGTAAGTGTAAACTGTTGAGGAAAATTTTAGATGAGTGCTATCTACTTTTCATCAAAGTAAACTGATAATGCTTTTAAAAATTGTTAAAATTGATGAAATCTACCTGATTCTGAAAAAAAGATTTCGTCTGGTCAGCTTATGCAATGTTTGATGGTATCTTAAACTAAGAGAAGTAAAAAAGGAAATAATATTTCTCTTCCCCCCCCCCCCCCCCCCCCCCCCCCCCCCCCTTCTGACGAGCATAAAAGCGTAACCCAAACCAGGGGCGGGTCGGGGGCGGGGGAGGGGGGGGGCTTTGGCTGATTACTTTTCTTTTCTTTCTTTTTTTCTTTCTTTGCTTGGAGATTAAAATGACAGCCCCAAAATGCTGATGACTTTTTTGTCTTCTTTTTTTTTTCTTGTCAGAATTTTTTCTGAATATTCAAAATCCAGGATCCCCCACTGACCCCATCTACTACCTACCCCCTAGGACTGATCCAGAATTAATACCTGAAGGGGGAGGAGGGGGCTGAGGCCGCCTAAACTTCAGTCTAAACTTTCGAGCAGTGGCGTAACTGGACCTTGGCGTCAAGAGGGGCAAAACTTGTGGGAAATGATGGGTGGAAACTGCTTGGAAAGAAATTTGTATTTTTTTTTTCTTCTCGCCAGCCCTTCAAAATTCGCTCAGCGGGGGCTGGGGGGTAGTGGTGGTGAGAATTTTTTTTCCGCCAGCCCGTCCAAGATTTTTTTTTTGCCAGCTAGCCCTCCAAGAATTTTTTTCCGCCAGCCCTTCAAAAGTCGCTCATGATGGGGGTTACCAGATTTTATGGGGTCCAGTTTTCCTCCATAATTCTCTATCTGACAAGATTGCAAGTATAACTTATAAGAAGGGGTGGGATATTTTTCCTCTGTCATAATGTGGATCTGCCTCTGCTGGAGACACCCATGCACTGTGACTTTGACATGAGAATGACATTTCCGTCTCTTTCATTATTACACAATTGTAAGTTACACCTTGGAGTGAATTCGGCAATGTCATCTTTGTTAAACTACGTTGTATGTAGTACACTACTTCGATAAAGCCTACAAAAATAATCATCGAAACAGATGGGCCTATAGAGTGACAGGAGAAAGAGGGAAGAGGTCAAAAATTAAGAAATGGCCGAAAGAGAATTTCTTGGGGTTTTTTTCTCTCCGTTTCCTAAAGAGAATTGTTGAATTGAGAGAGAATGAAAGAAAGAAAATAAGAAGCATTAATTAACATACAGTAGTCAACCCATAAAGAAAACTATTACTTTTTTTTACAATTTTATCCAAAAGGAATTCTTAATTTCAAACAAAAATTTGTTTACAAATTAAATTCCTCCCATCAAGCTTCTTCGTTTACTAAAACGAAAATCCTTGATTTTGGAGACGAATTTATTAGTCAGCTTCATTCTCCCGTGCAAGTGACATGGGGCCCACCGCGCATGGTGAGCGGAAAACAGCCGTATATTATTCTGGCTTGGCAGTCTTGACCGTACTTGAAATTAAGCGTCCGCTATATACCCGAGATCAATATGTACCCTGTTAACAAACACATAAGGAAACTCCTTGGTTTAATGACTAATATCTCGTTTGTCTATTAAAATAGGCTATATAGGTCTGAGATCTTGCAAAGGTTTTTCCTTTTGAACCCGGTCCAACCACCCACCCACCCCCCCCCCCCCCCCCCCTGAATGAAAAGGAAACATGTTTTCTCCGATTGAAGAAGGAGAAGAAGAAGAAGAAGAGCATCTTTGTTTTTGTTTTTTCTGTTTATTTTGTTTTAGTTTTAGTTTTGAATGATAATATATGTAATTCGTTAGTTTTGAATGTGAAGGTATGGCAACGTTTCAAGCCTTTTAAGCTTATAGTGCTATACCTCTGTATGGTGCTCCATTATTCTATGTCTGTGTTGTGACCATAGTTATTTTACGATTCTGTCATTGTTATTTGTTTCTTTAAATATCTTCTCTTATGGATGTGACCGCTCCAAGGAGTTATTTCAATGTACTATGTAATATGATGAACCATTCAGAAATAAATAAATAAATAAATAAATAAATAAATCTTCCTAATAGTCACTCTTGAAGTACATCCCGACTGTGACCAGGAGGTTATTGTTCACGGTTTAGAGATGACTAACATAAAAATACAATTTCTTTCTCGTATGCTGGTATATCGGGAACTGAAACAATATTATTATACATACTAAACCATGTAAACATAGGCCTGGCTAACACTGAAAAAAAATTAGCCTCTTTGTGGAGTTCTCAAAATGGAGAGACAAGAGTGAATATTGTACAGTCTCAGGAAAACAGAGATTAGAGGCATCGTCTCTGGATTCTAAATCCAGAGAGAAAAGCTCGATAAAGCGCCTTTATCATGACTAAGCTCCAATAATCTTCTGGGAGAAAAAGTGTCTAAAACATGACTGTTTCAGATGACATATCTAATTCCATCCAATTAAAGGGGGATCAACTCGCTATGGAAGCGCCGTATCAGCTAGGAGTCATAATTACTGGGTCACCATTATGTCCGATAAAAGTTCCGAAACTATTGTCTTACTAATTATTTACTTCATAATGATTTAGGGTAAATTTCAAGTTCAGTCAGTAGCAAACCCAAGGGGAACGAGCCTCTTTTCATCTACTCATTATACGGTAGACATATGACGAGGATGGTAAATTGTAAATACACCCACTTGCGTTTTTATTTTTTTTTTTTTTGGGGGGGGAACAACCGGCCAGCCCCCCCCCCCCCCCCCCCTGAAACCAAAATGGCATACAAAAATGCACCTAATGTTTATGCACAGTCTTTTATTCCTATATCTCTTTAGCCGCAGGGCGCTGTTGTTCTGCTCCCATACTTCCTAAATTATTTGTTGGTTTAACCTTGGTTATGGTGTATTTTGAGTTTCTTTACTCAGAATCAGTGTCATGTGGTAGTTGTTGTCAACCTGCGAGACAATTTTGACAATAGCTGGTGACAATGCTTTCCAGGCATGTGCTCGTACACTCTGGAACGAGCTTCCAAGATTTATTCGTACATCCCCTTCTTTGGAGGTTTTCAAGAAACATCTAAAAACTCGGCTTTTTACTCCCAGTGTTAAAGATCGTATGCTCGATCTGTAATGAAAAACACAAGTCAGAAAAATTGGAACCAGCCGGATTCGAACCTGTCATCTACTGCTTGCCGGGCAGCGACTTAACCACTTCCAATTTTTTCTGGCTTGTGTTTTTCATTACAGATCGAGCATACGATCTTTAATACTGGGAGTTAAATGCCTAAAAATTTATTTACAAATTAAAATTCCTCCCATCAAGCATCTTCGTTTACTAATAATATTGTTCTTTTACTACTTCTTTGTTATTGATTTAATGCGCTGTGACACAACTTACAGTTTGTAAGAACGCTGTAGAAATGTAATTATTATATTGTATTGTATATACTTCTTGAAGGGGGTTTGTCTTTAAAAATTGGAATATTGTGCCCCCTCTTTAACAGAATCCTGGATCCACCCATGAATACATCAATCGATTAATCAAATCAGTTATGATTGTGACTTTGCCATTAGTTTCCATTCAACATTTGGCACAGACTATGATGACATCGCTTTCTCCTTTTAATAAAGATGCAGGACAGGGATTCATGATCAATTTTGTATAAAGCATATTCCGATGATATAACTATTTTGATAATCACCCATTTTACGTTGAACAATATAAGAGACGCTAATGGTATCGCCTTCTTCATATTCTTATTTTGGTAGAATTGCGGGACAATGACTAATGATATATTCTGTATAAAACTTATTCAGATGTTCACTATTTTGATAATCCTGATCCTTTAATGTAAACAAACATGCCTGATTTGTAATTATGATCAGACGCTAGAGAATATACAGTCGTTTGCTAATTATCACAGGATGTACATGTTAATTAAGCAATTTAGTCTTTATGATTTAGTCTTTATGATTGACCTTCATGGCTGGTCGGTTGACAATTACTCGCAGACACGATCGCAAACATGATATTCTAATCAGGGGCCGTGTATACAGGCTCATGCACGCTCTGGGCGAAGATGCACCCCAAGTGTCAATTTTTTGTGCTTAAAATGGGGGGGGGGGAGGGGTATCATGATCATGTCAAAAACAAAATAGTAGTAAACACAGAGTGTATTACACTGTTGCGTTTTCGATGTATAAATGAATATGCAATAATGAAAGGTGGGTTTACACAATATTTTGCCTTTGTATGTTTTACGATTAATTCCCATCGGTCGTATCCTATTGGTCCTACAATCACACTTACATAATGTTTTCGCAATATGCTCCTTTAGTGGTTATAAGTGGTTACGATTTATGTAACTATGACCTAAACCTATAATCCTGACCATAAAACCAAGTCCAACTCTGACCCTAAACAAAAACTAGGCCAATTCGTTTACGTATAAAGAACCAAGGATGTGTAAAGGACCAATGTTATATGTCACATATTTAAAGAAAATTACAAATGGCATTAAATATTGGCATTTTAACAAATGAAATCTACTCTATTCAGGTTCTGAAAAGTAATATGAACACTAAACATATGGTTTTGGTGAGCTGTCAGCTTTCTAGAGGGAATAAGGGCAAATTAGTTTCAAATCGTAGGCAGACGTACGACTTTTGTGACGTCACTACGACTCGAAGCCGATTTGGTCATTCCACTGACTAGAAAACTCGGCAAAGGCCGTACTATCCATTTTTGATAGAGGGTCTGAATAGTCATACAGATAGTATGACTATTCAGACCCTCTATCAAAAATATTTTTCGTTTTTAAAGGAGAATTATCCCCACGAGACTTTTATCATTGACCTAAAACAGAATTCTAAACAGTTTCTGATAAAGTAAAAACATCGTATATTCGAGAATCGAGAGGATGGGAATTGTCGATTGAATCCTCCGATTTTTATTGTTCTCGAGAGTAAAGCAGCGTCGCCATGTTCCCGGTGCGATCGGGCTGTGTGACGTAGGGCATGGAGTTGGCCGTAGCGCATTGTAATTGGCTCGCAATAGTTCACCAACATTATTTTAAAAAGAGTTTATTATTATTAATAATAACATAAATTACGCAAGAGTTTCATAATTAAATTAAATAAATCAATTTATATTATCTACGTAACTATCACATTTGAAAAAACATTTATTAGAGTAAAATAATCATCGTAAGTAAAACGTGTTCCAGGACACACTAGCTTGATTATACGATTCGCCCGGGCATAAGCTTAGCCCGCAGATCTACGTGATAATCGGCCTCCGTGAAATGATCACTGCAGATCACATCATTTTTCCGATCAAGTTTGAAGTCTTTTCCTTGGAATTTTTCCACGTTCAATATGGTCACCCAACGCTTGAACAATTGCTGACATTTCTGCGGGTCTGGGAACCGATGGAATGATTTCCCTATCGTTTCTTGGAACAGTTACAACAGCCGAACGCTTGACAATACACCATGTTTACCGTGTGTATATGCAGCGCGCGCTTCATGCAAGCTAGCTACTAGCTAGCGAGTTCTCCATCCCCTACGTCATCACGCGCAAGGTTTTATGGGAAATTTAGAGAAAATGGACGCCGCCAGTAGGAGTAGACATCGTAAAAAGTGGTCTCTATTTTCTGCTCTTACAACGGCATCAATTGGTCTAAAACGGTGATTTTTATATCAAATTAAATGTTATTTTATTCACTATGACCCTATTTACATTTAAAAGCCTGGGGATAATTCTCCTTTAATTATGATTTGTCAAATGATATTACATTTTCTTCTGAAATCGTATCGCAGACCTATCGATATGGGAATACGGATAGATTGCTTGAAATCACAGCGACTCATTAAAAGCATTTTTTCATGGAAGACTTCGCTCTAGCGCTTCCAATATACATCTGTAATGTTTTGGTAATACATCTCGTCAGTTTTCTGCTAGCGGATTAAACCTGTGGAGTCAACAAATGAGGTGAAAATAATTCAGATCGTCCTGCTCGATGTAATCTAAATTACTCCAAATATCGTTATCTTTTCCTTTGAGTTTGTAATATAATATGTTGATACTGCGTCAGTGGAAATCAATAATTTTAAAACGACATTTTGGAAGTTGCCTATGCTGGATCATACAACATTTACTTTGTCGATAGTCTAGTCATTAGTGTACAAGGCCAGGGATAAGATGACACGACAAGGCAGGAGAAGAAGAAGAAGAAGAAGAAGGAGGAGGAGGAGGAAAAGGCAAGAAAAGACATAACGTCGAAATTTTTCGAGAAGTGTATGTATACATAAAGGCGAAATATACATGTATATAAAGGATTTATGAACTAAAGAAAGGAGAAGTTGTATTAAAAACTAATGTCTGAAGTTTCACATGACTGTAGACTACTATAACGGTCCGCTAACTGGATCGGCCGAAAGTTTTGCAGTGCCGTGCGCACAAAAAATTACCGCCCTTCAATAAGCTCGGCCCATCCATGCCTCGCCCCGTTCGTACCAGTAAAGCGCGCACAGTGCATGCAGACAAAACAGTCGTGCGAGTTATTTCTTGCAAAACAAAATACGGGATCCGTCCAATCTGCGAACGTGTTTCCAAATTGCGCATCCTGTGACTGAAGATTAGAAAGACAAGCAGACAACACGCTGGTACACATCACAATTTCTGCTCCGTTGACGCCGCGCTCATCCTACATGCCTGCCAACACCGGCAACGTGCAGGGTACTAATATGGGGAGCTTAGTAACGTTTGTTGTCTTATTTTCTGTGGTGGCGTTGCACACAAATAAAGTTGCTGGACAGTTTTATATCGGATCACAGTGCTGTTGCCCTACCTTTTGGACCGGATACGGTAACTATTGTTACAGGTATGTTACACATTTATGATATTATCGTAACTATTTTGTTTGTAGGCCTATTTGATGAATCACAAATAAGCATGCAGTCAATCGTTTTAAAGACCGTGCAAAAAGTATCTAAGCCCGTGTTCTAATTTTCACTTTCTACTGGTCATTTAATAACATTCTATATCATTATCCTCCATTTTTAATATCATATATAGATTTTCAAACCTTCTCCAATAACTTTCTGTTTTCATTCAGCAAACTGATCAAAAGTTGTATCTAGTAATAAAAATAAAGAGCTAAGGCGCGCCTCTCTTTGGAAATTCAATGTTGCAAAACCGTTAAAAAAGGAATATCACACAATATGCTTCTGCTGTCAGTTGTAATTTTCCTGACATTCATTCGCTTTGTTACTAAACTAAGCTTTTGTTCAGTTTCTCTCTTTAAATTTGAGTATGTGTTGACTGAATGCGTCCACAGAAACAAGTTGATAGAAAAACACATCGGTCGACAAACGATTTTGCACAATAAATATAAGCTGATAAAACAAAGATATACAATGCAAAAGCAATGTCACGAATACATCTGCATTCATTTAACCCCCCCCCCCCCCCCATCCCCCACATCTAATTGTCGGGCTACAATCGTTCCTCCATCGTCTACGTAGGCCATGTGTTATTATCCAGTAGCGTCACTGGGAAGGGTCTAATTAATATACAACGGAAGTAATGATTTACGGCATCCTTGTAAAGGAGACGGACACATTCTTTGATATAGCCAAACTGTATTAAAATCGAATATACCTACGAATGCCAGAACGAGGAGCATTTCATTATGACAATTCCTTGTCAGCAAAATTTGTTACTAATCACCCTCTGATTTCAAGTTACAGTAACACGTAACTCTCGTTACAGTCGACAGGCAATCGTATTCAGTGTTTCTGCTGGTTCCGCATACTTTCTTAAAAGATCATCTTGAGTGGCCGGTGTAAGAAAAGATGAGATTGACGGTGTAATATATACATGTACGTCCAATCGCGAATTTTTCAAAACGAAAAAAAATGGCGATGTCAGTTTACAAAAACTTCATTAATTCGATACCCGTTCAAACATGCATGGCTCTCAATATTTTGCTATCATACTCACAGGAATGATACAAATAGAGTCTACTGACGAGTTTTAAAAACATAGAACTCAACTGAAACGAAGCAATAATTTGCTCCATGACAGAGTATACTTTATAAGTAGGCGGAACCTCTTCATCGATAACACAACTCAGTCATCCCTTTCTTTCAATAATTCCGATTACATCTCGACCTAATATTCCACTTAATCTTATCATAATGACCTACCAGTATACTGCGCTTTATTCCAAGATCTTTGCTCAAGGTTGGAGTATTGTCGAAATTTCATTCTCATTCTAAATGGAATAAATGTTTGTTTCTATTGCCGAGTGATAACATGACGTCAACAAATAATGAGTATGAAATAGTCATGATAGTGATGCAGTCAATAATTGGTTGATGAACTTGGGTGAACTCCATGTGGACCCGTGCTATGGAAACCGGGATGGAAACAGCGTAAACGTCATGTGATTTCGATCTCATAATCAGGATCCGAACTATTAAGGGATAGTGTAGAGGTTAAAAAGTTACAACGGTATTTCTCATCTTTTTTAACTAGGCATGGAATGATGATATACAAATAGAATGAAAGAAAATACTGTGGGAGAAAAAAGTAGACCGGAAGTTGTTGTTTCATTTTCAGTACCGTATGAACTATTACTTTTATATTTGAAATAAAAACTTGATTATCATTACATAATCAACATGGCGTATGGCTGCTGGGGACATGCCACCAACGAATAGAGAATATGAGAAAGAATAAAAAGAAAATGAGAGAGAAAGAAGAGGGGAAAGGGATCGTGAAAAAGAATCTAGTTGATTCGCATTTCATGCGCCAAGTAAAAAAGGTGCCCCCATCATACAAGTGCCACCTAAATAGCTGGACCCAGGCTTCGCCACTGCACATGATGTAGCATATTATGTTGATATTAACAAATAGTGTTTTAATATTGCTCTGTGTGGCTTTACAAAAATATCACATCGTCTGATCGTGACCACGAAACAAAATTATTAAATACTATTCACCCCTTATGCTGAATAATAAATATTGTCTGACCCATCTTATCAACATATAGGCCTATCTGAAGTTTCTTAATTCTGTGTATACTTTAAAGATTACCAATCCAAAAATATATTTTGCTCTGTATTTTAGGGGCTCCATGTCGGCATACGATATTCAAAGTATGGGCTTCAAATGTTAATTCTATAAGGAGATATTGCAAGTTGAAATACTCTCTAAATAATAATATAACGACTTGCGAGTAGACTAATCGACGCACCGTATGCGTTGTGTTGTGCGCCTGTAATCCAGCAAACAGTGGACGTTATAAACTGATTCAGCGGACCCAGGTTCGAGACTGAGTCACGTCTTTCGGATGGTGACGTTAAAGGTCGATCCCCAGACGTAAATACTCATATCTGATTGATACACTTCTGTAAAACCCAATTGCACCCCCCCCCCCCACACACACACACATGCGTTCGCCCTAAATAAGGCCCGTGCGGAACTGAAGTAGAAATTGGGTTCCGCGCGAAGGTCTCTATGTTTTCCTTTATTTTTTCTTCATTCTCCTTAACCATTAACCCACAGAAGGTCAGGTAAAGTGTTTTGAGGTTAACTTTATGCATTCTAGCTTTGTACACAAGTAATTTTTTAAGATGATTGGTACACTTAAAATGTTAAAATCAGTTAAACAACTGTAAAAAGAATACGTGATCTACATATAATTTCAAATTAGAAAAACGTCTTTAGCCAAGCTGGGTGTTCAAAGCGAACTTTAAAAAAAAATGAAATCCCTGAAATTATCTAATCATTTTCAATCAGGTAAAGGCTTCAAACAATGAAGGTTTTTAGGGAAAAGACAAGATTTGGGTAGGCTATTTTACAACAGTCGTCATATTTGAATGATTATTCTGAGACCTCACGTAGCCTCCTTATCCTCCGGACAAGCTAAAAATGACTCATAAACTTCTCGCCTCAATGGAAGCTTGTTTATGAGGTCGACTTGTCTCGATATAATTTTGTAATCTTTTCAACATCCGTTCTGTTTCGATTCACCAATGAATGTCATCATTCCATGCAATACCAATGTGCACTTTCGAGAGGGGAGTTTTGTTTGTCGGGGGTGGGGGGGTTCATTAATACATGAAGCCTATACTGCATAATAAATTATCCAGTATGTGTATGATTTAACTATCCCTAATCCCCCCCCCCCCCCCACTCAAAAAATTAAACCCCTTCCATTGTCGCCATGCAATCACCACGCAACATGCCCAAGGAGTATGATTAAGGGGTTAAAAGAAAGTAGTTGTGTTCACCTCGGTTCGATACTAACACAGACGCACCTCGTACTCTATAGAGGCAACACAAATTTCTTCGAACATTTATGGTCAAATATTTTTTTATAATCTGAAATAAAATTTTGCTCAGTACAAAATATTCGAGTGATTTGGCATACATCTCGGTTAAGAGCCACGATACTTAACAAAAATCAAAGACGTGGATACACGATTAAGGTGTCGTAAAGGAAATTATATGAGGTAAAAAGGAGCGATGGTGTAAGAAAATATTGAAGAGGTAGTTAAAAATATTGGCAGAAATATAGGGCGTGACCGATATAAACGATATCATATCATTAGATTTTAGCAGCCTTTTGAAGGAAAAAGATCTCACAAGGACTAACTGAAACTGTAAATATTTAAACCTTTTTTTTCTTACAATGACACAGGCATGACATTTCAACAAGAAATACATAATAAAATGGCCCCCATGTTAAGCATGTTCTTGTTGTTTAATGGACTGTTGAGAAAAGAATATTTATCACATAGAGATCACAGAAACCGTAATTATGGCAACCGTGTTAACACTGCGGTGCAGGTACTCGGGCAACCAAGGATACAGAACATGATGGCCCCCATATTAAGTTTGGAAATAGAACACAGCCACTCAACATCGCTCAAGAACATCTAAAATCAGTCTTTCTTAAATTTCTTGGCATCTGTTATGTCACTACAAAATAACATGATGGCACTTAAAAAGAGCACTGTTACCTTGTGATCCATGTTTCTGACCTTGGCCAAGACATGGAGAGGGGCCGGCTTGGGGAACTCAATGCACAGTAAAGCATAAACAGTTACACAAGTTGAGACTGGCATATTATTCACTTCCGGTACAAGTTAAAGAGAAGGTTGAGGTAGGATAAATGTGGAAACTGTACAATTGTTAGCTTTACTAGCCTTTTGATTACTTTATGGAAGAATATTATAGCAGCAATTTTACCTGAAAAGGATTCCTCCGGAAAATGCCATCATATTCCAAATAGATTAGTAAACACGATAAAAACTACTTTCGAAAAATAAACTCAAGACAATTTCAAAAGCCCTGTCTATCACCTTTAGAAATATGCGAACATAACAATGGTGTATTACATAATCCGAACCTGATTTCTATGAGCAGTACAAAAGGCCTTTGAAATTGCCCTTGAGTTTATTTTTCGAAAGTAGTTCTTATCGTGTTAGTAATAGTTTTAGACTTTTAGGACCAAAATTTTAATGCAACACGTGTGTGTAGTACCATAAACCCATAAACCCAATCTGTTTGCAGTGCTTTTCACTAAATGTGATTTCCAGCTAGCTTGGATCAATTTGTTATCATTTTGATTATTCCAAAACCATATAATACACAATAATTCTTAATAACCATGGTCAAACTGTCCCAATAACGACAGCTTTTTCCCAATGCAATTAGCCGTATACTCAACTTCATTAAAGTTCATAATGTTTTGGATTGTTATAACTGCCAATGAAATCTGCGTATAGAATAAGTGAAGAGGGTAAACTTTAACAAAATTATATCATTGGATAATTAATTGAACAAATAATTGCAGCATGTATTGATGGCGGCCAGTTGCGATATCTGCACCCTTACAAATATTTTGGTCAATCAAAATTGCGCCAAGTAATGCATACTTTTCCAAAATGTGGTGAAAAGTGATCATAATCATCATAAGAGTACAAAATTATCATGATCATTACGTAGTTGGGTTAAACTGCCCAAAGTTGATAGTACTTTAGCGTTATGTTGGGCACTTTTAACTCAGAAACTATTTTTCCCCTCTAATTACTAGGACATACATGTTTGTCCAATACATTAAATGTTTATTCAATTTGTATATAAATAAATAATTGTTATTGATATGTTTTCAGACGCTGCATAATTTCATGTTGCCTTTACAACTGAAAGTTAATTGCACTCGATGTTGGGTAAGAAGTTGCCCAGCATGGTGGAATTTATATGTCCAACCAGCATTTGGGCAGGTATTTGTCCAACTCTGCTAATTCTGGCTCAAATTCTTGTAAACAGATAGAGAGAGTTATCATTGGGCAGACCATTTAATACCCAAGTTGGGCACACAATTGCCCAAAAGTTGGTGGGGGACTCGTATACCCTCTTGCTGGGAAATTCTACCCAACATATTTATTTTTACAGTGAACATCATCTGCCGTGTTTTATCATCCATCAGATTAGTTTGTGAAGCTATAGGATACCCGTTTTTATGGATATGATGATTCATACGCATCTCTCAGACATCTGACCTACATTCATATACTGAATTCAAATCTTCTGTTGGCTGTGATTCCATGCGTTTTACATGTGGGAATTTTGCGGTATGAGCTGCCAGGAAGGACATTTCATTTCATCAAAAGCACTGTCGCGTCACACCCTCCCCTTTGTGGCTTATATACTGGGGCCATGGTAGCTAAGTGCCCCCCCCCCCCCCCTCTCCGACTGAACGACATAAAAATGGGGAAAGATAGAGAAAGGGAGAAAAGTGAAAAAGAAGATAAGAACCTCCTCCACACCCTCCATCTGATCGATGGCCTTCTTAATTATCATTTCATCCACCTAGTAATACCGGTCCCCCCCCCTCCCAATGATGCCATTGCCACTGCCCCCCTCTCATATTATATTCTCTTTCCCATTTATCGCCCCATTATAGTCTTCCTAGAATGGAACACAATGTAGTATTCAATCTATCAATCTAAAACATGAAATTCAAGTAGCAGTAATCGGGATAATCCAACAGGATATGATTATGAATGAGACATGATAATCTTACACTATTATCATGATCTACATCACTTGTCGTGTTCATGTATAGAGATAATCCCTTCGCTTTTATCATCCTTTGTTTTTCTCTTTACTTCTGTGTGTCATTATGTGTTTCTGTTTCTCTCACGTATTGTTTTGGCTCACAATCATGTTTGGCCCCACTTGAATTGAAAATGATCAACACGATGTTGAAAGGAAAGCTATGTATTGCAGGCCGTTACGTCGAAAACATATTTTATTTATTATTATTTTCCAAACCAAATGCAGCACACAATAAGAAGATAACATGGAAGATCTTGATGCATTATGTACTTAGGTTGAATTACATTTAATTCACGCAGAGCATTAAGCGTAGGTAATCCTGTGTTTACGAGAGGAATATTTTCTGCATGACTGTAAAAGTTTAATTAAATATCAAATTTAAGTCTCGTGATTGAACATGATTATCTGATAATAATAACCGTTGACTTTTGAAAGAATCCTTATCATGTTTATCCTAACATTTCATACGCATGGCATCTTTATCTTATCTTTATGGGGTTTTATTCTTCGTCAAAGTTTCAAAACTTTAATAAACTCGTATCTACTGTAGATGTTAACATGGTTCGAATGCAATCAACATCAAAAAG
Organism: Heliocidaris erythrogramma; assembly: GCA_025617745.1. Lineage (NCBI taxonomy): Eukaryota > Metazoa > Echinodermata > Echinoidea > Camarodonta > Echinometridae > Heliocidaris > Heliocidaris erythrogramma. The sequence goes on along the minus strand of CM046865.1, from coordinate 21,009,712 downwards.
GTTGGAGAGTATATTTTATGGACATTTTCTTCTCTGGAACAAGACTACCCAATAGAAAATGAAAAGAAATAAATGGTTTCGAAAACATGAGCAGTAAAGTTGTCAAAAACAAATGAATAGTTTCTGAGAATGAAAAGTAAGATTTTAAGTTAACGAACATATTCCCATTCTGAACAAGACTACTCAATAGAATGTGAAAAGAAATGAACGGTTCCTAAATTATAAAAAGAAATCAGCGAAGGTGGTGATTTGCAAATTATTTTGAAGGTTAGTGAAATAATTAAAACTGATGAACCTTAGGATTAGAAATGACGTATACCATGGTTTGCTTTCAAATAAAAGAATCACCTGGTATGACAGAAACAAATTTGTTTGTTCTGAATAATTCTCGAACCTTCGAAATAATTATAACAGACCTTCTGAATATAAACAAACTTTCGGTGTGAAGAATATGGAGCAGCCCTACTTTGATAAACAGTTCCTATTTCCTGGCATGTAATCCGTGGTTTATTTTAGGCCTACGTACATGTACTTGATTATGATCAAGGTATGACGAAATGAATCAAACTGGCCTTTGTGATATTAATTTAATTACTCCGTTTTTATTCTCAAAAAAATAATACATTGTTTATTCCATACCATGATGGTCCCACAACATTGTTTAAACACGAAGTGCAACACTTGAAACAAAATAATTAAAACGTTAATGAAATACCCCCGTTATTGTGCCTACTCTACTGAATCTTGGCAAATAGGCCCGACATAAATTTTACAGCCAATATACGAAGAAGAAGAAGAAGAAGAAGAAGCAGAATGCAGTTTCGTTACGAGAAAAAAATATATACAATCGTGGCTGCTTATTACGTCTTTTATTCAAAAAGAATTATACTTTTATTAAATGAAAACATATCCAAGAATTCGTTCATAGAATATTGTCATGTATTGTGAAACAGTATAGTCTGTACTGTTGTTCGGAGTCGATCAATAATCATGGTGATGACTCATGGGCCTAAGATGGCGACTTGCCCTCCCCAGTGCTAATGAGATAATTAACGTCTCCTCTCGGCTTAGCAACCTATTATATACGTACACAAAGGAGTTCACATGGTCGCCCTTTAAACATCTTGTCGTTATATCTGTTAGACCTCAGTATTACCCTTCCTCAATATTTTTCTTTCCTTCTGAATTTCATTTTTTGATAATCATTCATTCTCTCCATTGAGTAATTATTTATTTCCATCAACGGTTTGATTTTTATGCTTTTCTTTCCATACCTGTAAAAAATAAAACTTTCACTTGCTCTTTCACATTTGTCTTGAACCCCTCTTTAAATTTATAGCTTTCGAAATTTCTTGACTTACGCGATCTCTTACTTTATTTTGCATCGGCTAATCTCAGTAATCCAGTCATTTTTCCATAACCAGCTTTCTTGGATTTACGAAGAATGTTATTCATGCTTATATCAATGATATCTAAGACCTCATAATCACTAGTTTACATGGTTTCCAAATATTGATGTGTACCAGTATGTGTATATGTAATTGCCATGAACGATGTGCTATGCGATTGACCAATCGTTTCAATTACTATTTTCAAACGCTTAAACATGAGTGTATAGTCAACATTTTATTCCTTTATTTATTAATTTTGAAGACAAAAAATCCCTTTAAGCTCCAATACCAGGTTCTCTCTACTCCCAAAACAAATGAATAAAAAGTCTTAGGCCTCCATGCTTTTTATACAGTATAAAATTGCCTTCCCTCTATTATCAAACTGTAAATGGGTTAAGGGTCTTGATCAATGTAACAGACAGTCGAGACTTCATCAAGAGATCCATGCCGATGAATATCTTGATGTGTGTGGGGACAGACAAGAAGGAAGTCGTGCATGTCTGACAAGGGGATACGCGAGGAAATGATTATTGGTCACATGGAAGGATACGTGTGGGACTGATCTTTAGAACGTTGTCTCTTCAGTGCGTCTTGAGCAGTTAAGGCCATGTGCCCACGCAGTGCCTTATTACAAACGTGTGGACCCACATCCACGCTAACTTGTCTTTTAATGTGAAAGATTTTAGAGTGATTTTCCGTTGACAAAAAAAAATCAATCATTGTGATGGAAGTCGTATGTAAAGAAAATGATTTACCTCACATCATCGGGATGAACGAAAAGTGAGTTGTAAATGGCTTCGGGAGGGGCAAGGTCATAAAGTTTATCCCCTCCTCTAGAGAAATGACATGCAGTAACCATGCAGTATTCTAAAGATAACTTTTCTGTTCTATCTTCGACATGACATTTTCGTTATATATCATGGTCGTATCAATGCATATAGGAATAGCTGCAAGCTCTTTAAAAAAACAGATGAAATGCATCAGTTAACACTCTGAGCAGAATATTAGTTGATATTTCTAAGTCCATCACAACCTGCCTTGTGTATCGAACATGCTCGTCATAAACGTATGATTATAGACGAATTAGGCGATAGAAAAAAGCGAGGTATGACTTTGCAGTTTTCCTGGGATGTGGTAAGCTACTTACTACACGTTAGTTTATTTCTTCATGAGCAATGATAATCTAAATTTCCGGGTTCATCAGCCAACGAAATACATGAATAAGAATAATGTGGTATATGGTTTTCATACCTTATTATTTGTTCACTTGTGAATCATACCTATTTTTTCATTAAACGGAAAGAAAGCAGTTCTCTAATAATATGGAAGGCAAGGAGTGACCAAGATGAAGGATAAACAGACAGGATGGATAAATTTGATTAAAAGTCATTGATATATTTATAGAGAGAGCAGAGAAAGAACGAAGAGGAGACATAAGGAAAGAAAATGAGAAGGAGAGAGGGGAGAGGGTGGGGAGAGAAAGCGGAGAAGGCAAAAGTTGCTATGTTGATATTTATAAATCATCGAGGTATAATCTTATGGAAACCTGCCGAAAATTTTGAAGAACAGTAGGACCTAGACGGGGATAAGAACGTTCCTAGGTATTAACTTTGGAGGAAAAGACATTCGTCGTAATAGCTGTGTATTCATCATCAAATTGTAGAATGATTTTTCCTAAATCTTACATTTCGATCGATCTTGAACACTGAAACGCCCTGTCTATTCAAGAAAATAAATCATAGACTCTGAAACAACGCTCTTCATTAGAATTCGCGTGTCAAACAAGCTAACAACGTGACACCCGGAAGGAAATTATGGGGGATAACTGCGGGCAGGATTTTTCATCTGTCGAGAGGTAGCTAATGTTAAAAAACTAAAAACCTTTTGTGCCTCATGCTAATGATATCTCCTCGACAACTCCTGGGGGAAAAACCTGGCCTGGAGAAAAGTGGAGGGAAAGACGAAGGATTACAAAAGTTCCCCAGTACACATGAGCCTTTTCCTGGCAGCTGCGTAGAAGGGGCCCCTAGGTTTTGGAAGATTTGTCGCTAACCCCTGAGTAAATCATCAGATACTGACAGGCTTGTGACACGACAAACTCATCAAAGTATTCATCACCGATATTACTCATGAGGCGGATAGAGATTGAAAATGTTTTGTAACATAAAAGTCTTGATGAAACTACGTGTTGGAATTGCATGTAGGCCTAAGCATTTCATAAGGATATATGAAAACAGTAGTCAGTTTCTTCCCGTGTTTACGAAACGCAGTAAACAAAATAACAGAGGAACAAAAATATTTCTTTAAGTACCCTTAGCAATAATCTTTTTGCCAAAACTGTCAAATATGTACAAGCCAAAAGTCTACCAATTATACTTTACTCTTTACTCCATACCTTGAGGTGCCTAAAGTGCGTACAAAAGTACTTATGACAATAACGGTAGAGTTGCGATACTATACATCGTGTTTGACGTAGAGCCCCTGTCACAATGGAGAGACTTACTCGGATATCACATAAACGCGCATATTGCGTGGACTGCGGTGTACCGTATTCATGGTAAGTGTGTGTGCGGAGCATTTAGAGATTATTTATATGCTGGTTATGCCGTTATGCTGGGATCGTATTTCGATAGATACAAGCCACATTTCTATCCGATTTGTTTATTATGCAATGGATGAGTTGTTTGGACTATAAACAAATTACTTACGAAAAATTAGCTGCAAACCACAAACGCTGAAAATCACCAATATCAATCAAGAATCTACGGGATTCTTATGTTCGAGACTACGAACTTAGTTTCCTGATCATTCTTTCCTATTACTTTTATATCACACAATATTTGTGGAATTCTGTTGGCCAGATATCATATATTTGTAGTGTTGAACTATTATTATTCTACCTGACATTGCATTGGATTTTGTGAAAACTTCGCTTTTGGTTATTGCCAGTCATGTGAGCGTGAGTGACTGTGACTGAGCACATCCCTCTCGAACATAATTATCGATGATGTCTTATTTTGATGTTGCTTTACATCTAAGAAACTAGGGAAAAGTAAGGGTGATCTAATTTTGTATGATGTAACAGGTCAGTCAGTTTGTCAGTTTGTCATTTATCCCAGGGTAACGAGAGGAGATAGTGGTTTTACTTGAGGTTTCTGTCTCCACTTCTTCGCACATGCCAACGCCTTAAACTTGGCAGAAAGTCAAGAGTGACAGTCCCACTTGTAAAGAAACTTCGGAGGTTCCTAGACCTGTATCATCCAAAAGTTAGAATTAGAGCCCTGTCATACAAAGACTTGTGACTGATCGTGATTGATCACAAGTGATTATCCAATCAGTCGCAACTTAACAAACCCCTTTCTTTATCGTACTGAGTTGCAATTGATATCAAGTTTCGATAAATTTGAATCAATTTGAATCAACCGCAACAGTTTATAAGACGGGCCCAAGATAATTAGTCAAGGTTAGGCATATGCGTTCGGTCGTGAAGGGGCTGATGTCACTTGCTTGAATAACAACTTTCCAGATTTTAAATACCACGCCACCTCCCCCCCCCCCCCACCTTGTATTCCTATACGTGTTGAGACCTTGTTTGTTTCAAAGGATGAAGTGCAGGTACTGTCAATCCAGAAATGGATTGAGTCTAACCAAAACAATTATTGAGGGTCCTATATAGACATGTTAATTATATGTCAGCATGAATTTTATGGGTCTTCTTGTTAGGAACAAGGGAGGTTTTTTTGTCTCTCTGAGGTATTTTCATACAAAGCACTACAATGTATTCATCTAGGTTTATATCGCAGATATATAAATTTTGTTTGTTCAAAATCAAATAAAAAGTTATATTTCCTCCTCAAAGTGAAATACATTACATGTAAAATGTATTCTTTCAAATGCGAGAAATGTTCATGCACACTAATATATCAACAAAACAAAATGTGATAATTGTCTACGCATTGATGAACAATGTACAAACAAATCCCTCTATCCAAAGGTATTGTAAATAATGTGATCTACATGAATTGCATGCTTACGTGCCAAAGTGTGACTATCTGGCTAATAAGCGAGTCATTCAAAGTTGTAAACTCTGCCAAGAGAAAAAAATCATCTGTTTCATATCAATATGTATCTTTATTTCATATTTTGTAGTATGCATTGTAAGAGTGTTTTCAATAGGGAATGCTGTTCTGCATACTGATTTGTCAACTTGCATAATGTTTAAACCAAGAGGCACTTTCTTGGGACTCGATGCAGTGAAGGAAGGTGTAAGGGAAGGGGGTGAGGCAGCACAGATTTTTAACATTTCGAAGTGCGCTAGCTTAACGGGTAAAGGCGTATGGTGGTGACTAATAGGCGAGGGGTTTCCGCGTTGTTTCCATCAAGCTCACTTATTCAATTGAGGGGGATCAAATGTTTATGTGTATGCACGTGCAGAGACACGAGCAACATAAACGATTAAAGACAAAAACCGATAAAATTTTAAAAATCAGATAGAATATATATCTAAAAAAAAGTTAGGATTTCAAAAAATCATTCCGAAGAAAGCCATACAGTTACTGATAATCCCGCAAGGAATACTGATGCAATAGACATAATTTTGTGTGCGAAAGCATTTGTTTATATCTTGTATTGCTTTTAAAATGTTTATATTGTTTGTACTGCAAAGAAAATACTGTATTTTTGTTACATGCACAAAAAGAGTTTGCTTCTTAAAAATCAGTCTTCAATTCCAGATAGATTTTCAGTTTTCGCGACTGAAATAATCATAAAGTCAAAGTTGAAGTACTTAAAGTTTATTTGACTATTACGTTCATTAAATGGCTTTTGACGTATTTTCATACAAAAATTGTAACAAGCGATGAAGCATGCTATATTCATCTAATTATTGTTCGGAAAATTTATCAAGCTTCGTGACGTTTACAGCGATAAGTTTCTTGTTCATGTGATGTGAATTTATACACGTGCCACTGACAATACGTCGTTCAAAAAAATGTTGAATTGTGAGTGATGATTCATGACTACTTTATTAATGAAACATGACTGAGCTTGAGCTTATCATAACAAGATGTCATAGTCGTTGGTAGGTTTGTCCCTGCCTTAAAATCAGTGTGTTCATGGTGTTACAAACCCCAAGAGTTATATGTTAGTCTATTTCTTACTAGTTAATCGTTATCTCACCATTAGCAGGCGTTCAGACTTAGCAATCAATATCCCGTTAGTCCCAAAATGGCTTCAATCTCAGCACGTAACGTCAACTTAAATCATGAAAATGACACCCTACGACTGGGGGTTAAATTAGACCTAGGTTATGACGATAAGCTATTCTGCTCCCAGCTGCAAGGAGATAATAGTAAACGCTGATTAGAATTAGTAAGTAGGCATATGCAGTAGTTGAGTGACAGGAAGAGAAATTGGGAGGGGAAGAAAAAGAACACACACTTGCAGACACCGAGAAAGAAAAAACGGGGAACCTTGCGAGTCATAATGACCGCTATTCATAAGGACCACTATCCATCTATCCATAACGCGTGACTAAATGAATAGCGGTTTTGTATGAATAGCGGCCCTTCTAAATAGCGAGCAAACCATAGACAAATTACCTCGCTATTCATAAGGACTTCCATTCATAAGGACCACTATTCATAACGCGTGTTAAATGAATAGCGGTCCTTATGAATAGCGAGCGGACCCGGATAAAACTACATCAGGGGTAATGTTTGAGTACTGCTTATGCAATTAAAAATTGTGTAGAAGATAGCCCGAATGGCAGATTCATAGCAATTATGACAACACTGTGGAGTGTGAATGAGGATGGGAGTGCAGTAATGCAGTCCAAAATTATTGCTACACTGCCCTAGCCCCCCCCCCCCCCCCCCCACACACACACACAATAACTGCCCCAGATTATGGTGTTTTTAATCATCACAATTGACAGAATGAATTTAATCTTGCTGAAATTCACAAATAATGAAAAATATTGATTATGGTGTTTTTCACACAAACAAAAACGCGCACAATCACACAGACACAACCACTGCCCCAGATTATGGTGTATTTGAATATCCATGATTATCTACGGAATAGCATTAGCATGTGGCTAGAATTATTGATCCCGGTATCAAACACTTACATTTCTAGTCTAGTCATATCTGAAATGCGAACATATTCAAAGCGAAATGCTCTCCATGTTACATTGCAGCTTGCTACAGTGATATATTTTCGCAATGGGAATAAAAAAAGGTGAAAATTCACAACTATTTTCATCTTTACCAGTACAATTAAAAACTATCTCTTAGATCCAGAACACATCTAATTTTCAACTCAGAATCATAAAACGGCACCGCTAATGACTGTCACGCATAATTTCCCAATACTTCTTGAGTGTTTATCATCCCTGAAAATTAGATGACGAATTTATTTGAAGCAAAACGTAGAGGTGGAAGAGGAAGAAAATGTGATTAAAGGAATAAAAAAGTGATAACACAAATGGAAGAGTGCACAACAGATGCTTTGAGTCTGACTAATTTCTGAAAATATACATTTAGGAAACGGTCGTAGACAATACACATAACTGTTTGACTAATCGCCTGCGGTTGCTCCAAGATTTCGTAGCTAATACATTCTATTTCTGGATCAACACATAATATCTTATGTTGCTTCGTATTCACTCGGGGCAAGGTTCGTTAATTATTGGTCTGCTATCCCACCCTTAGTTAGAGAGCGTAACTAGAACATTTAAAATGTGGGAAGAAGATGTGTCGGATTACATTTGCCGACAAGTTTGCTATTAGAAAAGCAGATTTAGAGAGAGAGAGAGAGAAAAAAAATGTTCGTACAAAATCAGCATGATTATGCCAATAGCTATATATATAGATATATATCAACCTGCGTCGGCTGATGAGAAATACACAAAAGTCAATAATAAATGAATGAAACAACCGTTAAGAGATGTAAGAAATCAAATTTTCGCCCATAGGCGAATATAAATATATATATATATATATATATAAAAGAAATATTATTTCTTAAAATTTGCGTTCAACCCCCCCCCCCCCCCACATACATTTTTTTTTTATTTGTTAGTCCTTCCACAAGGTTCCTTTATTAAAAATATCATACATGAAAATAGATAAGAAAAGGTATGTACATGCAGAATTTCAAAATGATATTCTTAGCCATTCTAAATACAATAGGAACGTACATTTGCAAAAATCAGTTATATATATAGCAATTTCTTTTCATACACACACACATACACACACGCACACACACACACACACAGCTCTACATGGCTTTACTTCCGAGGACAGGTATTGTTCCTCTATTGTTCCTCGTCCTCGGACAGTCGACGGAATAAAGCACAAATTCATTGTTCGACGTTCGAGGACTATTGTCCGGCTTCCGAGGACCATTGTTGTCATGATTTTTTTTTTTTGTTCTCTGTCCGAAAATATCCTCGGACATACTGCTAAACAGACCCACACACACACACACACATTTCCCTGTTGTATTATTAAACCACGCTCCCCCCCCCCCCCCCGGCCGAATTATAGTACCCCTTTGAACTTGATCATTGCGTGGAATACATGCGGATAAAAATAATGTAGAAACAAAGTGATGACTTGTCACGTTGGTGGAAGTGGTTCTTTAAGTCTGCCGGAAGTTGTTCGTATAAGAAGAATACATTTTAAGGGTTGGAAAGAGGAAGTGAAAATAATGTGGGTTTCTCCCTATACTTTTTCCTCCTGGATTTAACTCGGGACAATCCCAAACACAAAACACACCCATGAGATCTAACCTCGCAAAACGAGTTTTTCAAAAAGGTCTCCAGTAATATAACTCTATAGTTAAAGACACGCTGTGTAGTGATGTTAATTTTGGTCATTTGGATATAGACAAATTTCAAATCCTTTTATTTGATATCTTTTGAATATACAGACACTTGTTTCCTAATAATCAACTTTGTACAAAAAAATTACAGGAAAAAGAAGAGTCGTTTAGGGGATTAGAAAATGAAATAATTTTGAGAATAATTCCCCTTCCATGTGTTTATTGACGCAATTTTTAAAGCCTTTTCTGCAACTGAAAACTAGTCCTTTAAAATCATCATGTTCTTCGTCGTAAACCAAACCGTCGGCTATATCGTTAATGGAACGCATTACCCCAGCATGTATAGGAAGGATTATATGCCAGCCAAATTTGTGGTATATTTAGGACTATGATATAGGAGCTAAGTCATGGCGAGGTCGCTTCGTCTAAATATAAAGATCTTTAGCTACTTCACGTCGAAGGGAATTTATTTTGGCGTGTGACCAGTCTCCTGAAGTCTGATCGGTCATTTGGAGATGAAATCTTACCCCAGTTGCGATGACAAAACTTGGGAAAAGGGAAAAAGCAAGGAAAAACTGAAAACCACCAGATGATTTGGAATGCGTCATTGGACCCCCTTGTGACCCGTAAAAATTGTGTTGGTTTAAAGTAGAACTTTAATGATTTTAAATATTGGCTTAATACTTATCATTGCATAGATGGCATAAATTAAACAAGGTTATCCAAATTCAACGCTTGGAAACATTTGAAGTAATGATTATTATCAATTATAAAACGGTAAAATACAGCCCCCGATATAGCAGCTGAAGAGCTCCTCGAACGCTGCTGAGATATGTGACGACACACCATGGACCAGTCCTGTCTAAGCAGACGATGTCCCATAACATCTTACACATTTTTCAGAGCCTATTTTGTCATCTCCTCTTCACTTATTTCTCTTCCTTCACTAGCGTCAGTCTTAATGTTAGTCTGTTGCCTCACTCTTAACTTCGTGTATGGTATTATTTTGATGAAAAATGCAGCGTTAAAAAAATAAAGGAATCAGTCACTTGTAAACAAAATAAGACGCCATTGTATTTTCAGCTGCTTGCACCGGGGCATGTTCGGCGTTTCAAGAGGGAACGAATACCATCCTGCTATTATTCGGAGGGCTTTTCAATTTGAAAGTGGGGTTTATTTCATTGATCATTGACCCTTCTCCTGTGTATTTACAATCAAACGGTTTTAGCTATCAGAATCAGTTTCACTTTCCCTTTATAATGGTGTGAAGTAAGGTCATGTTTAAATACACCAAACTCTTTATAATTTGATAAATAATTGCATTGCAATTACGTTCATTCATTATAGGACGTCGTCTGCTTAAGCAGGATCGATCCCGAGTGTGACGACATCAAAACATCGCTATATTTCTGGCGAATCCTCGGATATTCCAGATGCTGAGAAGAGCTTTTATTTGTGTTGTTTTTATAATCATCAGATACGCAGTTGACATAAAACTTATACGATTGCCATCTGTAAGCTTCCCAGTTTCTCGTGATACATTAATTGCCATATTTGTGATTTTCTTTGAATACCTACTTTAAATATAAGATGTGACACCGACTTACGGCTATAGGTATTGCAAGTAGAGCTAGATCGTCCATTTCAGGCTTGTAGATATAAAAGGGTGCACTGTTAAAAAACTGTCTGTAATTTTACAGCAAATCTGGCGTCAGCAGAGTTGCCATAACTTCTGATGTAAATATACAGATTAGTTGTAACTTTTTCCTATGACATTGATGTACAAATAAATAACATCAGATTAGCTGTTATGAGTAAATACAGAACTACTCTGTATTTTCCCCCTGTAAAAATACAGATATTTTCTACAGTGTGTATATTGCACTAAACATGCTAAAAACAACCTCTCATACGGGTGATTGATATCTTTTTTAATGTACAGACGTAATCGATGTATAGGCCTACATCAATTTAAAAAAGAACACTCATTTCCATAATAACAACCATTGTCATACTGCTTCCGACATTATCCAAACAAGTTTAATAAAGATATTAATTTTTTCCGGGTTTCAATGAGAGCCATGATCTGATATAATTGTACTTTAAATTGTACATAATAATAATATGACTTACCACCCTCTATACTTCATTGTGTCGACATACGACTACCTTGGTTGTCATTGCGTGTCAAACGAGGTATTAGAAGGCCCCCTCTTCATATATCCAGGTTGATAAAGCAGCCTTAATGACCTTTTGTCGTGTTCCGCCCTCGGGTCCGCCCTTTCCGGTCCATTGTAGTGGGGAGTATTTGGTTTGCTATTTGCCCCTTCCTAAAGATTATGTATGATATAAACAATGCCAAGTATGGAATGTACCATCATTTGTAAAAGTTTAAGACCACTATTCCAAAATGCAATAAGTCAAAGAAAGAAAAAAAAAACTTATTTTTCAGACATACAATTATTTTCATGGCATAACCTATGTATCATACTTGAACTATAGGCTTATACCATTAGTATTGTGCTACTGATCACTGTAGTAAACATGTTATGTAATTATTCAATAAGACAAAAGAAATAATTCCAAATTATTGAAATACCCACAAATCCCGAGGTGGTCTTAAACTTTTGCAAATGATGGTAGTGGTAAATTTTAGCTTTTCTGTTTAATTGAATTATCACACTCCCTTTCTATCCTTTTTAAAAAAATATTTGTTCTCATTTTAAATGATTTTTCTGCACTATTTTTATTTATTAACCCCCCCCCCCCTTTTTTTTTGGGGGGGGCTCTTCTCATTTTTTCCTTCACCTGTGCCTGTTTACTCTATTCTGTAATGTTATTTATTTAAAACTTTTGTGCTAGCGCTCTAATCCAATGAACCCTTTCCTATCACCTCAGTGTTTTTTTCACCAGAAAACAATTTTAATTCGATAGTCTAGTATTGATATTCTTAGCTATATGAAAATCACAAATTTACAGTTGGTCACTGGAAAAAATTTCATTCTTTCTTACATGAATCTCTTCCTAAATTATTGGACATTGGTTTATGGGCATGAGATTTATTCGTGAGTCAACCTGAATCAAAGATAAAAACTATACTCATTGTTATGACATCGTGAGCATGTGTCATATCTTGCAGTACAACCTGTTTGTCGCAGATTGACAGGTCTAATCCGTCCGACTGTCCGTCATATTCTTTAATTAGACTGTTAAACATCAACCTCAGCGTCTCATGAGAGCCGTCATGGCAGATATTCATAATAATTCAAGTATGAGCTCCGATAAAGTGGAAGAAATAGGAAGAGGAAAGAAGATATAAGAATATTTGATTTGATTTGATTTATTCGTCAGGTATATTGCAATACAAACATTACCAGGTACCATGACAGGATAGCCCATGAAAGCCGAAATGGCTCATTTCCAATGTGGTCCTTATAAGAATATAAATGAGAAATGAATGGTTTGGGAGTTGTTTGGGTTTTTTGTGCTACGAAAATATAAGTTGTTTTGTTGAAGTGATGCGGTTGCCAATGCAGGGGTTCTCGACGCTTTGGAATGAATGAATATAATGTATGTCAATATCTCATTCATCATAATGATGGGAGGTTATAGAGAAGGAAATACTAAAAATGAGAAGAAAAAGGGAAAGAAGTCAAACAAAAATGTGAAGTAAAAGGAAGATAGTTGAAACGTACATCATGGAATTCACCAAGAATATGATATAATTATGTTTTAATCTCTTTCCTTATCTTTTAAACAGGTACTTCAACGATGTAAAGACATGGATTGAAGCGGAATTCTACTGTCGATCATACGGAGGGGGTGGATGTTTAGGTCAAACTGGTCAAGCTCATCTTGTATCTGTTCACTCACAGGATGAGAATGACTTCTTATTTTCATACTTCGACACAGTCAGGAATAAACTACCGCCCGCTATCGGCCCAATCAGGGTAAGTGTAATGTAACCCCCCCCCCCCCCCCCTCCTTGGCGTATCCACTGCTGGAAAGATGGGTCAATGCTCTATCTTCACCGACAAACCGACTCTGACGTGCCTCGGTTCGAAACGGTGACGTCAAAGGTCTGCCCCAGACGTAAATAATCATTTCTGATTGATGCACGGCTGTTAAAAAGCTAATTATTCCTATCCAACTTCGCTTGAAATGGTAAATTTTCACTTTTAACATGCTGGATCTAATGTTAAAAGTGTTCATTTACCATTTTGAAAATGTTATGTCCCCCTTTTCAACTCTGATATGATAAGCGCCTCTTCCGCTTCTGATAAGTGCCCCTTTTTACCTATATTTCTGACAAAAAGAGCCATGTAAGGCAGTGGAGCTGGAGGCTAGAGGGGCACAATGGAAATCCCAACTCCCCAAGCAAAGGATTTCTCATTTCGCTTGCTGGAATGTTCCCATAATTTACACCAAGTAATGGCAATAATTTCTGAAAATTTCCCTTATACTCGCTTTCTACGCTCGCTCTTATAGTAAATAATGAAAGCAAGCCGATCGCATAACGTATGATGATATCGATGTAATCTTAAAGGAAAACGAGACAAGGTTAATGTACGAATTCAAAGATCCTTCGACATTCTCCCAAAATGAATTTGCTGTTACTATTTTCATTATATCGCTGTAAATAATGCACAACCCAAGGAATTCAGTATTAGATTGCTCGCCCATCAAGCATTAGGCTTTTACACAAAACTGCTAATCGGAGAAGCTGAAGCAGTGTCCAGAACCACAATGAAAATGCAGAAGATGATGATTAATTATATATTGATTAGACTGTTAGGGTAATACCAATGTCACAAAACGGTCCTTTTCCGCTTTAATGTTCATACCTTGCAGGTGCCCTTTTTCCCCAAAGAAGTGCCCCTTTTGCTGGTGCCCCCCCCCCTACTTTGAAAGACGCTCCGCCGCCCCTATAGCATGCATTGGAAGGCGAGCAAGACAACTGCATGTGCAGACATCTGGGAATATTTTATTTTTAATTCTCGAGATCAACGGTTATTAGATTTGTAATTAAAAGCAGGACGATGGTCCGTGATCCAGTTGTAATTAATCCCACAAGAAAAATAATTTAATGTACATGGATAATGAAATAAATTACAATGTTATAGAATTAACTTGACAGAACCATAATCACTACTGATGCAACACCAAGGTCATATTAATGCATAATTGTACCTTGTTGTATTCTGTTCATGCATCACCGAAATTGCTAAGAATTAATTATCACATTTGGCATTATTTGTTAAATTGAGTTATGTGAATCGAATTAATCAATTTGATCAAATAAGTAATTCCACAAAATTTACAAACATGAAAGCACCACGAAAGTATCAAACCAATCATATATGAATTCAATCGACCAAATAATAGAAGGTATACATTAAAATAAATCACAAAAAGTCTATTAAAAACTGTAAGGAACTCAAAAATTAATTGTAATGTTCTATCAATGATCAATTAAGGAACGGTTGACATTAACTTATTAAATTAAAGAACTAGAAAATCATCAGCAGGTTGCAGGAACTATACCTCTCCTGGGAGGTATACGCGTAAGGCCAACTTTAATTGATTTTGATTTATTTTTTCCGTTTCAAAATAATCATACATGATCATACATGATACATTCTGATTCACTGATTAAACATAAAACAATGTAATAACTTTGTATCAAACTAGCAATCCAAAGATAATTGCATTAAGAAGAGTAGGCATACAAAAATAATTTACACAAACGGATCATTATTGACGTAACATATACAATGAAACGGAGCGACGTGCCTTTTCATTTTCAATTAACATATCGGCATTGCTTTGTTCTTTGCAGGATGAACGACTATGGCTCGGCTTAACGGATAAGAAACAAGAAGGATTTTGGACCTGGTCCGACGGAACCCAACTCGATTACGCCAACTGGAGGGCTGGTGAACCCAACAACAACGGAGGCAACGAGGACTTCGCCCAGATGAGTATCGAGATCAACCACGAAGGAAAATGGTTCGACATGACCGACGCCCACGGCGACTACATCGTCCATTTCATATGCAAAATGCCTCGGTAGAAAGCTGTCTCCCGTTTCCGAACTGACTAACTTCCAGAAATCAAAAACATTTTCGAACAGAAGAACTCTACGAAATTACGGAACATTACCGATTACAGGAACAAGGACGCTCATGTAAATTGTATAGTTAAAATTCTTCTGTAGAAGAGGTTTTTATTCCCAAACTGACCTGCACAGATAACAAACATATTCCGCAGTAAACGTTGTATCTCACTCTTGTTATCGGATCCCACAATAATACAGCGATTGTATCCAGCATGTTGGATGTTTTAAATCTACCATTCTGAAAATGCTGTAAATATCCTTGACCCTTTTAGGTATTGATTGAACATGTTAGTAATGGGAGTGAAAAATCGCGATATTATAGCAAAAATCGTGATATTTGGACAGCTATGTAAATGTGCCAAATGAGAACTTTTTAAAATCACAGAAAATTACAATGGCGCTCATTATATCCAGTATTTTGGGCGAAAGTGCAGCACAGTAAAACAAATTACTGGATAGGAATTTACATTAAATTACTGGTAACCCGCTGCACAGTAAAATACTGTATTTTTCACGATATTGTACTGTGTATTCTACAGTTAAACAGCGGTATATAATTGTAAAAATACAGTATTTTACTGTGTAGCTGGGTTGCCAGTAATTTACTATAATGCCCACAGTCATTTTTTACAGTGAGCATACACTTTAAAAACATATCGATCATTATATCATGTCGAGATGTATGGCATAAGTATGAACTATTGTCAAACTATGTTGCATGTAATCATTGTTGTTTACAAATATGCTTTATTAGTTTTGGTTTGAATGGAGTTTGAAGACCCATCAACAAAGCATTGATAGCTTGTGTTTTTGGCTTTGTGTTTTGACATCATGCTCATGTGACTTTACAGAAGATATAGATATTTTTCGCCAGCTGTATTATAATATTTTGTA
The DNA here is from genome assembly GCA_025617745.1 of Heliocidaris erythrogramma. Lineage (NCBI taxonomy): Eukaryota > Metazoa > Echinodermata > Echinoidea > Camarodonta > Echinometridae > Heliocidaris > Heliocidaris erythrogramma. Next base: position 20,993,479 of record CM046865.1, on the reverse strand, counting down.
AAAAGTAAATAGATTGCATTATTCTCTTTATATAGAGTTAAAAACCATTTGTTAGACAGATATGTGTAGATAAGATCATGTATGGGTGAAATTACCTAGTACTAGAATAATTAATTTGGAACCTTTAAATTTAGAATACTAATTTTAAAACCATTTTAGAGGCAGTAATAATTCAAATTAGATTGAATTTAAATTAATGACTTGTATGGCATAATTACGTACAATATTTAATGTACGATGATTAACCGTGCAATATTAACAGGCAAGGCCGTACGCAGAATTTTTTTCCTGGGGGGGGGGGGGGAAGATGATCGCTTTCAAAGGAACCCATAACTTGAAGTCTAAAACCCGATTCAAAAAAGTATGATTTTGAAATTCCCCCCCCCCCCCCCCCCCCACCCCCACCGCTGCGTACGGCCTTGTTAACAGGGAATTATTTCAACAATTTTCACCAGGTAAATCATGTAAATAAACGGTATTTGTACACTTCTCTTTATGTATGTACAGTAGTTTGTTTTTTATTGCAATTATTCTCTTAATAAAAGTAAATATCGTAATTTTTCCACATTCAGAATAGTTAGCATAATATTGTTGATATTTCATAAGTATGGCCACTTCACTTATTTAGTCTTTTATTCATATAATTCTATCTTGCAAAACAAAAAATATTTGATTACAAAACTATGCTATTATGTTATAAATTTAAAGATATGTTTACTTAGGTTGGGTATGTGTGTAAAATTTCAAACAGGCATTATTGTGATTATGGCATTATCAATCATTTGCAGCAGTTGGACAGATAAGAAAGAAGCGACTAAATTATTGCTTGAAACTCTCACCGTAGATCCCTATGTATTTTGAACCATTCTAAACTTCAGGGATTTTACATTGTTTAGCTCAGGTTTGTTTCACAGTCCTTCAGTCTAGCAAATCCGTCTAAACACAACCAAAAACAAGTTACATACCCCTTAATCAAAATGGCGTAACTTTTTAACGAAAAGGTTTTTAGCAAAATAACTTAACAGGAGTGTTCCTACACTTATTGACTAACTTTTCTGTGAAAATGAGATTGATCCATTGAGTCATGCATGAGTGAGCAAACATTATAGGCAAAATTGTCACTTGTGACTTTTGATTTTTGCATTTGATGTTTGCCCACTCATGCATGACTCGATGGATCAATCTCATTTTTACAAGGAAGTCAATAAGGATAAGAATAATCTTGCCAAGTTATTTTTGCTCACAACCCTTTCTTTAAGAAGTTACGCCAATTTGCTTAAGGGGGAGTTACGTTTTTGTCGTTTACATGATCTGAAAACAAAGTTGAGTTCACAATCGTATTCAAATTTATGGACGCTTCGACGCCAAGAAATCGGTGATGTATTGTAATCGCCTGTCCAAGGATATTGTATTCGAACATTAAAATGATGCAGTTAGCATGAAATACTCGTTGCTATAATGAGCAAGTATCTATAGCAAGCGTTCAAGTCGCCACTGATAATCACTATACATATGGTTATGATGTAGTAGAGGCATGCATTGCGGTTTAATTTGTGATGTGGTCTATTGGTATTCTATGCAAGTGATTGTTATTACCCGCAATTGTTTGTTTCTCATATTTTTTTCTATGGCATACTATTATCCTATTACATGTATTTGAAATTGACTGTAAGATCAATGACTTCTTAGAGCTTCCTAGATGTATCATATTCAAAGCTGTACATATGCTCTGTAATAAATGTGTGCAGAATTATCTCAACCAGTTTGAATGAATTGAGTGGGAATTCGTAAACTACTGTACTTGCGAGTAAAATATGGGAAAGGTAGGAGGCGGACAGAAAAGTCGGTGTATATAGAGAGGAATGAAATTACAGTTACATGTCGTTTTTCCGAATGTTCGTTAGTCCGGCGTTTCGTATTTCCGAAAATGAAACAGGGTTCATAATTCCGAAAAATGAAAAAGGGTATACACATTTCCGAACGTTTAATTCCGAAAGTTATGTAGGGTTATGTTGCATTTTCGGAATGAAGAACCCTATTCATTTTTCGGAATAACGGACCTTCGACGTAATGCATCAAATATTCGGAATGATGAACCCCCTGCTATGGGAAATTTGTGTTTGGGAATTACGAACCTTCGGAAAAAAGAACCTTCAGAAAAACGAATACCCCTCGAAATTACAACCAGAAATGCAAAAAAGGAAGAGTGAAAGGAGTGAAAGGGATAAAGAGAGAAAGAGAAAGAGAGGGGATGAGCAATGAAATAAGGGGCAACCTAAATTATTGAAGTAAAGCGTTTACAGAAAGTGGGAGTGTATGAGACACAGAACATAAAGGAATAGAGAAAGTTATGGAAAGAGAGGGGTTGGCATGGTTACGAAAGGGAGAGGGGTAGTTAGAGACTAGAGGGGGTGGCCAACCGTGAGAGAGCGGAAAGAGAGTGGAGTGAAGTGAAACACAAACTAAATAAGGACAGAGAGAGAGCACATATTTAGAGAAATGGGAAGAGAGAATATCGGGAGGGGAAAACCCACAATATTAAAACCAAAAAGAGATGGGAAGAGGAAGACAGATACAAGAAAATCCATGCTTGTATTTCAGAGAGATAAAAAAGAGCAACATTGTATCTCCACTGATCATAAAATGCAATCTCGAATTGTCACGTCCATGACCCATCATGGGCCTTCACATATCAATTACTAGTAATGAGAAATGGGATCATATTTCTTTCTCTTTTTTTTTAAAGCAAAGTTCAAAGTTCATAATAATCTTCAGAAAAGTGGGTCAATTTTCAGTGCAATCGATAGTGCTTTAATTGTAACAACTAACAATACATAGAATCGAAAAGGACAGTTTAAAACATTCACATGAGTTGTTTACCTGTATGAGGTGACTATGGAGGAGAAATAACTCAGCTTGGACAAATCAATAATTAAAATAAATAAACGTGTAAAAACACAAGACACAAAATGATGAAACAAAAATGCAAAATTAATAACCATGCTTTCATGGAGCAATTTTATTACAATTTCTTAGAAAACATATATGGCTACATCATCAAAATGTACTATGGCAAAATTGTATATAATCTGACTGACCAATTTATTGACAGTTAAGTGAATGACAGTAATGGTACATTTTACAAATTAATGTAGAATGCAGACATGATTTCTGCCGAGTCCGAGACTGTGAATATAAAGGACACTTCCCTAAAACAGACATATGAAAATAATCAAATTTTCATCAATATGCATTACACATGAATGAGAAATGAAAGAGTCAATGGATATGGTTTTCATATTCATAAGTGATTGAAAACATTAAAACAATTGATTGTAGAATTACGTGAGATAAGCGTTGTACAGTAGATTCAGGTACCTTGGTGGTATCATAAGAAACAAAAATGATTGTACAATGGCATAGTGGCAAATAGATAAAAATTGGTATATTGGAGCAAGTCATTGCAAAAATCAAAGTGAAATCATTGATAATTTACATTATTTGGTGTTATGGCACAACATAAAAATTCAAATCACAATACATGTATCTGAAGATTTCATTTTAACAATGTTGTAAACAATTTCTGTAAATAATAAGTCCAATAATTAGGTATAATGATTAGGTAAAATAATAAAGCAGTGTGTCTTTTCAAGGAATAAGTGACCTCTACAATACACTCTAATTACAAACACAATTACTACAAGTAATAAAATAAGCTATTAATTAAATTGCTTTGGTGGAGCCTGGAAAACGTTCATGGCTACACATTTTGCAAAATGGCCCATACACTTTGTGCATATGACTGAAATGAACTGATGAGAATACATGTACTTTGGCCCACTTATCCGTTTAACATACTGCTATGTCCAAGTTTTCGAGGTTACAATAACACCCCCCCCCCCTCCCCCTAAAGAAAAAAAAAAGAAAATCCACATGGAACATTTGGTCAGTATTTCTTCCATAGATCCTTTAACAATGAGGATATTTTCATATACAAGTACAGTTAATTGCAAGCTGCTCTGCATTTGACACTTGTTGATAATCACGGGTGCCTCACTTTCTCTTTCTCTCTCTCTCTCTCCCCTCTAACTCTGTACCCCTCTCTCTCTCTTTCTCTCCCTTCTCCCATCTAACTCTGTACCCCTCTCTCTCTCTTTCTCTCTCGATAATGATGTTTCAGGCAAGAGTAACATAAAGCTAAACTACATCCTACAAAGTAAAATACATCACTTCATGATGGACCTAAATGATGTAAAGTATAAGTTACTATTAAAAGTCTCAAAGCATGGAACATAGAGATAATCCACTACAACAAATTAAAAGCACACTTGGCAAATATAAAGATAGTTAAAACTGACAAAATGATCTTTAAAAGCAATATTCAATTAAACAATCATAAACGTTTTTAAATATGACATACATGAGACCTCAGGAGTAAATGAAGAGAGTTCTTGAAATATTAGGCAAAAAGAGAAGCCAAATAGCAATAAAGGTGATCAAAATATTCACAGAAACTGCAAGTAATCAAATAACCTGCATGTCTAACAAATGTTTCTTGGAGCAGAGTTTCTCTAATATGCTTTAGTAATGACAGAGCGCTGAAAGAGAGCCGACCAATGTGATTGATCCATAAAATCGTTCAGCCAATTCACAATTTTAAATTGTATGCACAATTTTGTGCACTTATTGTGTTGTACATGAAATTCCTAGCATCTTTTTTTTTCTCTGTAAGATAAAACAATCCTTTTGTCCCTTAAAATTCATCAAACATATAGGACGATCACGCAAAGTGTTGTTGACATAATAATCAGACTCATTGCCATCTGACACTTAAAGGCAAAATGTACTGGTCATCAGGTCATTTCTGTCACATCTTTCATCTAATTGAGTTATAGAAATTGCACAACTCTTCATTAAAAAAAACCCCTACAGAATCAACAAAATTTACTTAGAAATGATATTAACAAATAGCATTTGATAGAAATGTATGTTAGCCATGATTTAATGAGCAAAGAATGAAGAAATACTACATGTATTTTTCAGGTCCATTAGAAAAATATGTAGTCCCAATCACGCATATGTATGTAAGTGCTCCTCATTAGTGTACCGGTATGTGATTTTCACATAGCTTTTTAATAAGTTTCACATTCTGCTAATGTACCATAAACAATGTAGAATGACTAAGCCAGTTTCTCTAGAAATTTCAGTTCTTGTTCCATACTTACACTTAAAACTGAAGATAGAACAAGACCTGCTTGAACTTTGAGTGTATCTTTTGTTAGGGAAAGATACCATCTGGCTTCATCCTTGGAGCACCCCAAAATAACTGCCTGTGACCTTTTTCAAGTATCCTTGTGCTTTTCCTCCACATTTAGGTTTCTCTTCCACAGCATGAAAGAAAAGCGCATGACTCACTGAGATAGGAGGGACAAAACCCTGGAGGTACATAGTGAAAAATGAGACAGCATTTAATATACATGTTCCATAACATGAACCACGGTGATACAAGCAAATATTCCTTTGATACCTGAGATAGAACACTCTAAACAAGATGAATGTGGCTGCTTCTTGTATACATGTATGCCTCCGCCTAAATTCAGTTGACGGCTGAAACGGTTCTTGAAATATTGTGATAACCAGAATAAAAAGCCAACAATTCCATGTTAATTGACCTCTTCAACATTTGACCTTACACCTTATAACTAGACTCCTTATAACCCAAAAGGCTGATCGCTATATTTCCTCCAAGTCACGAATACAAAATAGTTGAGACATGGTGATAACAAAGCTAAAAACATTTAATTTCACATAAAATTCCCTCTATGACCTGTCACCTTGACCAATATGAAGAAAAATCTAATCAATCTTCTATGACCAGTCACCTTGACCAACGTGAACAAAAAACAAATCAATCGTCTCACTACATGTACTGATAATCTACATGAAAAATATAGATATATGTCCATTCCCACGTTCACAGGTGTATTAGGAAAATACCAAAGAAATTCCAAAAGAAATTTACCATCCGTTTTTTTGCCAATTAATTCAATCCTATGATTTGTCGCTGTAATATCTCCCGGGAGGGGGGGCACTCAACCCTTTTTAGGATGTGGGTGTGCCTCTGCCAATCTCAAAACAGGGGGCTAAGGAGCTAAATGGTTAATTGAGGAAGCTCATTTTTGAGGGTCTAAGGAGCGAAAGGGCTCATGGGCAGAGCTAATTTTAGCTGTTCCCGATCTCACTACTCTGGTACACATGCGGTGCATGTGCTGAGCTGAGTCAGCGGTCGCGGCTAGCGGTGTACATGCCGCGCCACTGCACTAAATTCAGAACTCGATGTCGCGCATGCAGATTGATCTCGCTGAGCCGCCGCTAGCACTAGGGGCACTAGGCCACCCAGCTCCCCCACTACGCTGGTCTGGGAGGCTAGGGAGCGACCGTTCCCGGACAATGGGCTGTGCGCATTGTTTTCTCATATCTAGGGAGCGAGTCGGAAGCCAATCGAGGTGTGGTTAGTGAAAATCGCACATCATGGGAGCGGCCCGAGAAGGGTGAAAATGGGGGACGTCACAGCGGCACATACATGTGTGACATTATATGTGAGTGCCCCCCCCCCCCCACCCAGTTTTAAAAACTGCAGAACAGCTACATGTATTCAATCATTTTGAACCGAATCTGGTCAAGTTGATTAGAATTCATGTCAACTTTATTATTGTAGATTCAAACTAATAGCAATATCTGAATGACTTTCATATTTTTTTTCTATTCATTTTGAATAGATTCTCATAAGTGTCCCTCATACAAGTCTTTCTATTCATATCTGAATAGAAATTTTTGAGAGTACATGTTAACTCAGCAATGCAAATTAACTTTTTTTTTTAAATCAAAATGGGTCCAGATTGAAAATTATAGGCATGAGCCCCATGGTACGACTCTTTTCTGCATCTTGAATAACTTTTGGTAAGTAATTTTTAACCATCTTTAATTGTCAGCCAGCTTAAAGCTGCAAAATAAAGACTTCGCCCATTTCTATTTCATTAACTTGATCAATTCTACTTAATGAACAAAATATTTCCTTCCATGACATTATTCTATCAATCAGAAATATTGATTAAAGAAATTAAATTAAAGATAAGGGTATATGATCCATGGCAAGATTTCAAGATTTGAATGACTATTTACTAAAATTACACACAAGGCATTATGATACATCAAGACTAGTCAAGCAAAAAAGAGGGCATTTTCCACAAGCAATACCTAGATATTGACGAAGAATCTCATTTGTGTTTAAATTAATCCATTAAAAAACATCAACTTTTTGGCCTGACAGAAAATACTGTGTAAGTTACAAAATGGAGGGAAAACTGTTTTTTTACATGATCAAAAGGAGAATTCAGATTCAACTTGAAATTTTAGCTTCCTCCAGTACTTACTGGCACGATGGGGCCTAGCCTGTTCAATGAGTTTCCTTTCTGTTCCGTCATATTTCCACATGGAAAAATATTATAGAAGCAATGGAACATGAAAAGGAGTGCTCTTGAATGCCCTCATATTTCATATGGTACAAGAAATAGTATAAACTATAAAGCATGACCAAACTTCTGATACCACATAATATTTGTGTATTCCCATTTAATCATATGAGTGTGGTGCTTCTCTTTTTAGTAACATTCAGTAATTTACAATTATGAATTTTCAATGATCAAAAAACATCATAATAGACCAGTTCGTAGTTAGCGCATGGTACAAATGACCCCAAAAATCCACAGATATTTTAGACATGGAGGGTCCCTTTATGTGCACTTCAGAAAAATAACTCTGGGAGTGATAGAGGTGCCTCATGAATAGCTTTTGTTTCCGCCTTTAAAAAGAATACTTCCACCTGGATATCATGGAATGCACCATTAGTGCATAATTGAATAATGATTACAGGACATTCATGAGCACATATCAAATATTAGTGTCAGTGGGTTTTAGAATTTGGTAGAGATGACCTTTATCTGCTCATGCTCAGATTGCATCTACGAACTGGCTTATACACATCACATATCGTTCCGGATGACCTCTAGTCAGTGCTATTGCATGACCAGTTTAGAATGTCTCATTCAAGTTTGTAACAATTTCTTATCAAGTTCAAGTTGATTCATCAATTTCAGACATACACTGTGAGGGTCCTTCAAGTTGTGTGCTGTCTTACATGTATTATATCCCACGCTACAAAGGGGAAAATACATTTAGAAAAGAAGTATTGATAATTTCATCAATTTCAAGGATATAAATGTAATCTGAAAATTACAGTTATGGAAATAATACAGTAAACAAGAAAAACAGCATTACAACTTTCCAATAAAACGAAAACGAAAGCTTAGATTTGGCTCGGCCCATCTTATCACTACATGTAAACTTTTTTTACTTTTAGAGAATATTTGTGTCCTATAAAAAAATCTTTAAGATCACTATAAATTTTTTCTATTTCTAAAATGAACCTGGGTACAACTATTCACTATATAAAATTTTAAGTACGAATGAACTGATACATGTACATACCCATGAGGAATGTATGGTTTCAATTGATTTCATAAGTTTCAGTCAATTACTTCCTATATTTCAGAGATGAAAATAAAATAAACCTCCTTTCATAAAGGCAGGCTGTTTCTACTTAGTATTTGCACAAGTTAAGTCAATAATTAATATAATTAATGGGCCTCGAAGTGGCATCACAAGAAAAAGGGATAGAAACTTTTATAAAAGAGACAGAGAGCTTCAAGATCAGATATAATTTGTAGAGGGAGGAGAGAGAGAGTGAGAATCTTTCAAAGCATTTCATCTGAAAATAATCAACAAGAATTTGTTAGGTATTCCCGTTTCAGGTTTCTCTCTATAGACTTCTCATTAATGTCCTTTCATTTTACAGGACACTTCACACAGTATTACTGATTATAGATGCAGAAATGCAATTCACATGTAACTATATCATGCCATGTCAGAATTGAAGGAAAACAATTCATGTAAAAGATATTTGTGTCACTGCAAGTTGGGCATTAACATAAAACTGAGAAATGGATAAATAAAAGCAATGAAACCAACAAACTTTTAAAAAATAATAGAGATGGAGATGGACCACAATTTGTTTAAATGAAACAAATCTGTGTTGGACCTTTCACTAATGTACTGTAGAATTCAAGTTTACCGACAAAGTTTTGATTGTTATCTGAGGATCCCCCCCCCCCTAAAAAAAAAAAAAAAAATTGTATACAGCTAGATTGTATAAAATTAACCCCAATAACTTTACCTGGCATTCTATGGGTTATCGGTTAAGGGGTTCAAAGAAAATATAGGATAACATATCGTCGCCTTCACCACGAACCGTCCTCTAGCCAAATTTGTGATTTTTTTGCATTTTTCATATGTTCTCATGGTTACCTTGCATCTGTGCAAGTTTCAGAATCTGAAAATGCGTGGTTACATAATAATGACATTACTGTAAAGCGTCCTCTCATCAATAAATGAGATTTATCTGCACCACGAACCGTCCACTCTCGAATGCGCGGATAGTCGTCTATACATGCGCGCTCAGGCTATCAACACATTGTGAAGGATCTGTCTTTGTTTACAAACCGATTGTAGCTAAAATACCCTGTGTGAAAAAATGATATACATATTGTATAAAACTTTAAAACCAATGCTATCAAGCATTCACATTTATTTTCAATATCATCTACTTTAAGATGCAGAAAATTCTGTTTCAAAAGTCCTTTCCTTTAAATGCGTTTTCTGCAAAACCGTGTTTCGCCTCGAAACACGCAGAGAGGACGGTTCGTGGTGCGGGCGACGATATATGACCAACGTGCAGAACCCAAGTCAGATTTGGGTTCCGCAGGTACCCATTTCTATGCATGTGCATTTTTTATGCATGCACGTTCAGTGCCGGCCGAGAAGCGATATAGTGGAATAATCCCGATCACGGTATATATTGCCAAGATCTATACACAAGTCTGATTCGCAGTATGTATATACCTGAGTCTTGTAATCACAGTACACATCAGTCTGACTCTTTCAAACTGAATCTTTTAACAATAAGTAGTGGTATTTTGATAATTATTTTATCTTTATTTTAATGAAATGATTTTCATCATCCTAACAAATATTAATTTCAAACTTTTTATTGGTGTTTGCAGAGATGCACTCCTCACACAACCACTATTGGCAGTCACAACTGTTGTCACAAATACTTGTCGGTGAAATAAAGAAAAAATGATTTTCTGAACAAAATCCCAGGTCTAAGTATGTATCATGATTGGATCTGGTGTTTATGTACATACAAAAATATACATCTCTCACCTCATATGTGATGGTAAAATAAAAAAAAAGCATGTACTCTACAAGTGTCAGCCACTAGCCACGTATTATGTATGTAGTATACTCTACAAAATTAAGCCCTGTGTTATTCTTCCTAGTGAGCAACCGCAGTCAACTAGTTGATTATTCTGTCAATTTGAAAAATACTCAAACTGTCTTCTGACTCTTTTTTTTTCATGCCAAAAAACTAATTTTGTTTCTCTATTTTGTTACTGTTTTGTTCACGGGAGCTCTTTTGGGCTTTGCAGTTATAAAAGTGTGATTTTCTCACATTGATTTTTCATGTTTTTTACTGCTTTTTATCAGAGCTGTTTTTCACGATACCAGCAAAATTTCTTTTAGTATTTGGATTAGGTTAACACCTATGGTGATTTGAGGATTAAAAGAGGGTGGCATTTGGCACTCAATAATTCAGTGGACTAAACTTATGGGCCCGTATTCTGAACTCCAGTTTAACTTAAACCATGGTTTAAATCTGTGGTTTAACTATGGGTAGCCAAAAATGTCAAAACTTTGTTTACACTGTATGTTCCTTATGTTTACGGGACTCTGGTCTCATGCTTTAACGGTCAAGAAATCTACTGTACTTCTCATTCCCAGACAGCTTTTAAAAGTCTGAGTACCAAAAATGCTGATAAATTGAATATCTACTGTTAGAGATTTGTGTCACATTTGGCTGCCCATAGTTAAACCACACATTTAGACCATGGTTTAAGTTAAACCGGAGTTCAGAATACGGGCCATGGACTTTATAGGCGGTTTTACGCCTAGCTTACTGCTGTCGGATTTCGAGAATATGGGCCATTAGCAGGGTTTTTTTTGTCTCTGGTTTGGATTGCAATCATGATGGTCTATATCTCTATGCTATTTGGCATTCAATATCCTGATTCTTTCTTTGAAACATATTATGTAACTCATAAAACCTGTCTGGAAATGCAATCTGCAATAAGTAGTAACTTTTGGTGTTTGCCTTGGAAGGTCATTATAAACAGGTTTACATGGCAACAGCCATTACCCTTGTCAACTAATGCAATGTTAAAGACACATCAGACTGACAACCACCCTGTCAACCACCCTGTCAACCACCCTGTCATAGGTCTATCTCTTCCAACTGGCACGATGCATGTGAATGTTGCTTGACTTGGATGGATATTAATATGACAACATTAATACTGCTCATCCCATTGAGCACATGGTCTTGAACAAACATGTTTTACGCTACGTGTCCATAAATGGCAGCAGTTTCACTGGCCTATGTGTCAATGACATGGTCAATGACAATGTCAATGACACTGACATTATCATTGACACCATTGACGTTGATGACAATATCAAACATTGTCAATAACAATGTCATGACAATATTGATGACAATGACAATGACAATGACAATGGCCACAGCAATGACAGTAACAATGACAAGTTGAATATCAAACACAATATCGATTATGGGATGTCATTGACCGTGCTAATGGAAATATCCATGACGATGACAATGGTACCTGCTACTTTTCAGCATCCTGTCATAACTCTACCTCCTGTGATTGGCGCCACACATTTTTGGCCTGCTCATGCTCCCTGGCCTTGTTGTAGAGGAGGACCCCAAACACGACAATCAGGGTTCCGATCCCACTGAACAGGGTGACAGGATTCCCAAAGGTCAGGATGGACAGCCATATGAGAAGAGCCCTCTTCACTGTGTTGGCAACGCTGTCAATGGAATAACAAAGGGAATCAACAAGTTTGAATTGAAAAGTTTGGAAGTTCCACAACCAGAAATCTTGATGTACTTGTATGTAAGTACCAGTTTGAGGGTGGCTACCTAATCTGTCATTCAAGCAAGTATTTCAATTTAAAAAAATTCAGTTGAATGAAACTACTCTGGAATTTGTCTTTGCAGACCATTATCTTTCAAAATCAGATGATATATCATGATATATGATTCTCTACTTGTATTGCTTATAAGATCTTAAATAATATATTTGATGTATCATATACTTTAGGGACTAGCCTTTGATAGGCCTTTGGCCATTGTTTGTCCCTCCACATTTAGATATTTTTTATGTTCATTTGTAACTATTTTAATCGTATATTGTGCCTTTCATTGTTGTTGAATTTTCATGTTTTTTATTGCTGTTAATATTTCTATATATTTCCAATGTATTGTATTCTATTATTGTCATTTTTATCGAATGTGGAATAAATTGCATTGAATTGAAAAATTCTTTTACAGCCAATATCTAAAACTATCCAAACAAATTAATATACATGTAGTTATCAATCTTGATGTCTAGATTCACTGATAAGCACATTCAGTACAATACCATGCGTGCCACTTGACATGAGCAACAGGCAACTATGATGGGCCTGAAAAGAGGTGGTGCACACATGTTGGAGCCCTAAATACATCACTGTTTAATAGGTAGCGTGAAAAAAAAGACCTGGAACGGGGAGGTGTCAAGGCCTGAAATCATGCAATGGCCTGAAAACTGGCATTCCTGAGATAACTGAACAGTTTAAAATAGTTGTAGCTCCTTCAAGTAAACCATTTCAAATCTACCTAGCATTATACAAATCCACTGATTCATCTAATGCATGTAAGTATAAATATGTTAACAGTTTCAAAGTTGGTTTTTTTTACTGATACAATAACTATTTTATTAGGGGGAATATAGAACATAGGACCTATTTTGGTGGCATACCCACACCGAAACAAACTGAAAAGTTCTAGATCATTATACAAATAGGAAAGAATAATGAACCTCTCTCTCTCTCTCTCTCTATGTGCAAATTGTAAAATATGTGTCTCCCTCTATAGTGTACTGACCTGTGAGTGACTGGCGATATCCTACCCATGAGGGCATAAGCAGTAATACTTTGGAGGTGGAAGAAGATTCCATCGACCATCAATGCCATGACGAGCACATGGTCTGGAGCACCATCTTTAAAGGGGATTTCCTGTGCATGTTTTTTTTTTTAATGAAATAAGGACTTTATATATTTACCATACTTTAATCATTAACACTTTTCAACATGAAAAGAATAATATACATGGTAAATTTTACATTTGTAAATTTTTTTTCACAAGCATGATATCTTTGAAGGTGAAAGAAGATTCCATCGATTATCATCGATTCGGTAGCCTAGCTACAGCCGGGGTAATAATACTTCGGCGCTTAGAAACATTTGTATTAAGCGCATTAAAAATGCAATGTATTATTATTATTATTATTATCAATGCCATGACAAGCATATGGTCGGGAGCACCATCTTTGAATGGAATTTCCTGCAAGTGATTTTATTTAAAAATCAAATGAGGAATTCATATATGCACCATATTTCTTATCAAAACCAGCACCCAGGTTACACAGGCACTTCAAGTTTGTTTGACAGGAGTTTGTATCGAGCTCTGACTATTTATGTACATGTATATCTTGCCTCTACAATAGTATTCCTTTGAAAGATGAGACAGATTGTAACCCTTTCAATGCTGTAGTATTTCAAGTTCCTCCAAACCACATGTTTAGCAGGGTGAAACAAAGAAAAAATTTATGCCCACTGTCAAAATTACATTCTAACCACAACCCAAAGTTAAAATTATTGCTGGTACATAATATTACTTACATTCATTTCATACTCTCAAAATAATGAATAATTCTGCTCGCAGTTTTCAAATGCTAACAATGACCGCAACGCACAAAATATATTTGCTCAAAATACACCATTTACATTTTCCTTACTGTGAATACCAAGTACATGTAGGATGTGACAGATTGTAACCCTTTCAATGCTGTAGCATTTCAAGTTCCTCCAAACCACATGTTTAGCAGGGTGAAACAAAGAAAAGATTTATGCCCACTGTCAAAATTACATTCTAACCACAACCCAAAGTTAAAATTGTGAATAAAAAAAAAAATCTTTTCTGCTGGTACATAATATTACTTCCGTTCATTTAATATTCTCAAAATAATTAATAATTCTGCTCGCAGTTTTCAAATGCTAACAATGACCGCAATGCACAAAATATATTTGCTCAAAATACACCATTTTACATTTTCCTTACTGTGAATACCAAGTAGGATGTGACATGTACATGTAATTATGGCACAAGTGTAGAAGATTTAGAGTATGTCAGATGCAGGTTTGCTTCCATACTAGTTACATGTTTACTTTATTGATTTGATGTTAAAAGGTATAACTGAACAAATGTTTGTATTATAACGGGGAATGCGGCTCCCTTGACAAACAAATTACATATTCCACAAAGGCAAAGCATGCAACAAGAGACATCAATTGCTGGAAATAAAAACACAAAAAAATCTTTTATGATGTCTAGTCATAATACACTCTGGAAAACTCCACATGAGCTCTATAACATGAAAAAGAGCTCTGGTAAAAAAACCCACAAACAATAAAAACATAAAAATCGTGATGAAAATATTGCACTTTCACAACAACAAAGTCTAAAGAAACTCTTGTGAACAAAAAAAAAAAAAATTTACACTGTAATTCACTGCAAGTTCATGTATGAACTGTAATTCTAAGAGTGATCTGGGGAGCGTTTCATCAAGCGTTTTGTCAGTGATTTTTACCGACAACTGTTATAAGCTACTGAAATCCTTGCATCTGATTGGCTGAGAGCAAATTTGTCAGTAAAAATCACTGACAAAACGCTTGATGAAACGCTCTCCTGGCCTCTTTACTCACCAATATAAAATACCAGGATGGTATAAGAAGTATGACAGCTGCAGTGCTTGTGTAGAATTGTAATTCAGGGGGGCTGCGGAGAAAAAGAGTGGGACAATTACATGCAAGGTTGCAACCATATGTTTACAAACATCTGCTATTTATAAATGAATGAAAATCACTAAAGATCATTAATATCTTGAACAACAGCAGTAGAGTGTGCTCTTTTAGTGACAATTACATGCAAAGTTGCAACCATATGTTTACAAACATCTGCTATTTATAAATGAATGAATATCATCAAATCACTAAGATCATTAATAACAGCAGTAGAGTGTGCTCTTTTAGTGACGTTTTCGCATTATCTTTTGATCCATAATGCTAGGAAATAAAGAATACACATGGGAAGAAAACTCTAGCAAATATCACTGAGAATTTTGAGTCTATTTCCCATGGAATACGTTGTGCTTTTAACAGAAAAGAGCAATTTAATTGCAACTGATCAATAAATTTGGTGTGAAACTTAAAGGGATACGCCCCCAGGCGGCCGCGGGGAAAGTCAGGATTGCGTAAGCCCCATTCACTCGTATACAAAGTTTGTGCGTCAAACGCGTCCGTTGGACTACTGGGATTACATATCAGACTGCACTAGGCCGACCGAATCTCGCACGAGAGCTCGAGCTCAGACAGAGCGTGCATGTTGTGCGGCGACTAGTCTGTCCGAAATGCTCCCCGAGGGGAAACGGCACGATCAGGTAACGATCACGGTGCCCTCTCACAGAATAAAAATGTCCACGATCTGTGGTTGAGTATCCCTTTAAAATCACTATTTACCTGTACGAATTGGCAATTTTTCTGTTAAATTTTGCAATTTTTCATTCACATTGGTCCATTCAATAAACATTTTATATTTCTTTCAAACTGTGAAGGAGTGGAGAATGAGAATAATTATTGCATATTTGAGGAGGGAAAACTGATTAATTTAGACCATAAGAAAACTCTGAAGTGCTATGGGTTAATCAATAACATAAATTTGTAGTTTATCAAAAGAAAAATGTGTGAAAGTATCAATGAAGTAATTTTTCACCATGTAATTATCTCAATCTTTATGCAATTTTTTTTATTTTTTTCATATTTGTGTACTGGTCCATGCAGCAACAGCAGCTGAATGAAAAATGAATGGTATTTAATGTGGCAAAAGTTTTAACCCTTCAAAAAATAATATACATGTTAATTCTAAAGTATCAATTGATATTGACTAGCTTTAATACTTCTCGGCAGATTTTTCTTCCTTTCTCGAAATGAAATTCTAAAATTTGAGTCTGAATTTAGATTATTTCAATTGATCTGCATGCTATATTGGGCTGCACGTCTTGTTTTTGAGGTTGGCAGAAGTCATTCTTCCCAACCTTTACTTCGTTCCCTTCACTGGCTGCCCATTCAAAAACGGTACATATCTGAATAACTGTATATATATACACCTAGTAGAAATCTCAGATCCTCAAATCACAACCTTCAGCTCAGCTACCCAATGACCCGAAATTTGTCAGGTGATAGGACTTTCACAGTTACTGCATCTAGGCTATGGAATAATCTCCCCTTGACCATTAGACAGTCAGCATCCATAAAGACCTTTAAAAAAGCTGTGAAATCATATTTATTTTAAATCCGCTATCAAACTTTGTAACAGGTACATTCATTACATTTTGTCTCCATAAAACCACCTGGTAGTTCCCACATGGACGATTGAAGAGTTTTCTGATTTGTGTTTATATACAAATTATCAAATGTGTTCTATAATTTAAATATTTTGTAAACGCTCCGAGCCTTATGGGAAGGGCGTACTAAATGCTTATTGTATTGTATTGTATTGTATATTGAGGATCTTTTAATCTATATGTTGACATTAAACAAAGTGATCAACAGTTCTCCGTATATCAATCGTTTTGCATGTCCTGTTCAAATACATTATGGTAGGACTTCACGGTATATAAAAAAAAAATCTTTAAAAGAACGACTGTCTATTCTATTGCCAGGGGAAAAGAGGCTGGGATGGAATCTATAAGAACTAGAAATGTCCATTGCCGTGCAATGCGAATGCATCCCCGGCACTGGCAGCGATTCGAAGGAGGGACAAAGAACCTCACCCCTCCCCTCCCTCAAACAAATGGATGGGGTAGAGATTGCCGCCAGTGGCGCGGACTATTTTCAACACTAGGAGCTGCATCACCAAAACAATGTGTGTAGATATATAATGCATCTCTATAGAAAATTCGAAAGAAATCTGTCAAGAAATGTGACCTCAAAGCACACACAAGATATCCACTAAAATAGGACCTTTGACCCTATGAAAGACAGAACACTGGGGGCAGCATCACCAAAAACTGGAGAGGTCTAGAGTAACCTATGATGGACCTCCATACAAAATCTGAAAGAAAGCAGTCAACCAATGTGTCCTCCAGAATGCATGCAAACAAAATATGACATTTGACCCTATAAAAAGCGGAACACAGGGGGCAGCATCTGCAAACACTATAGATGTGTAGATTTCACTAAGACACACCTCCATATAAATTTTAAAAGAAATCCGTCAAGAAATGTGAAAGTTAGAGCGCACAAAAGACATTGTTCCATCCTTTATAGGGTCAAAGATCATATGAGGGCAGCATTATCAAAAAGTATAAATTTGTAGATTGTACCAGGATACATCTCCATACAAAATTTGAAAGAAATCCATTACGAAATGTGGCCTGTAGAGTGCACTCATGCCATCCTCCAAAGTATGACCTTTTACCCTATAAAAGATGGGACACTGGTGGCAGCATCACCAAAAACTATACATGTAGGTGCGTGGACCAAGATACACTTCCATACAAAATTTGAACAAAATCTGTCAAGAAATGCAGAAGTAAGAGTGCAAGAAATGGACAAATGACCTTTGACCCTATAAAGGACAGAACAATGAGGGCAGCATCACCAAAAAGTAAAGATATGTAGATTATACCAAGACACATCTCCATACAAAATTTGAAAGAAATCCATCTAGAAATGTGGCTTGCAGAGTGCACTCACGTCATCCGCTGAAGTATGACCTTTGACCCTATAAAAGATGGGACACTAGTGGCAGCATCACCAAAAACTATAGGTTTTTAGATTACACCAAGAGACACCTTCATGCAAAATTTGAACAAAATCCGTTGAGAAATGTGACTGCCAGAGCGCACACAAGAGTGCACACAAGACATCTATCAAGATATGACCTTTGACCCTATAAAAGACGGAACACTGAAGGCAGCATCACCAACAGACACCTTCATGCAAAATTTGAACAAAATCCGTTGAGAAATGTGACTGCTAGAGCGCACACAAACTATCCCCCAAAATATGGCCTTTTACCCTATAAAAGACGGAACACTGGGGGCAGCATCACCACAAATTATAGGTGTCCAGATTTTACTAAGATACACCTCCAAGTTTGAAAGAAATCCGTCAAGAAATGTGACCGCTAGAGCGCACACAGGAATGTGACGCGGCGGCGGAACGCTGCTGAATCCATAGTAATGCCGGAGATACAATAATATGAACATGGTACATTGATATAAAATTTAATCATTTAAAATGTGTTATAAAATGGGTTCAAGAATGTAGCCATCCTGATTGGTCAAATAACACCACGTAACCTTGCAAAAAAAAAAGTAATAACGCACGGCAAAAAGGCTCTAAAGCACGGCAGAGCTGCGTGCAAACTTAAAATGCAATGAAATCGCGTAGTTTAATTGTCATTTTAGCGCAGGGATTACATGCGCGTTTCAGTGCGCGCATGTGACTTTTGTTGGCTGCGCTTCTGTGATGTCATCCAGGAAATCACACGGCAGCCTCCATGACTGTGCAACTCTTGGCATTTCTATGGGGTTCGTAACCATTTTTATAGACTTCATAATCATATTGCCGACCCGTTTTATAAAACTACATGTAATTTAATACTACATGGTTGTAAGTTCGTGCGTTAGTGCGATCTGGCAACATGCAGGTTTTTATCGTGGTGCACTATACGCACGAGGCGCAACCTTTGTGTTGCCAGATCACACCATGTATTAATAGTATATAAATGGACAATCATTGTCAAAATTATAACAGATTTTAAAGGGAGCTGGATGAATATTATGCTTTCTTCAGAAGACCTCCTTTTCTCTGTAATGGTAGAAAAGGTAAAATTTTCTGATTTCTCTCAAAGATAATCATTTTATTCTCTTCTATTTCTTCCAGAAGTCAAGTAGTCCAGGGGCGGTATTCTGAAAACTAAGTTATCTTTTATGTTAAGGAAAACTATGTTAAATTGTCATAAATTGAAATTGCACGCAATAAACACTAATCATTGGTGCTTGCGCAGGTGTCTCTGTTAACTTTACGCGTGCACAGCCATCTTTGCGCAATCATTAACCAATGACTTGTCCTGATTTTGATTTGTTATGACAATTAATCGTTTAATAACTAACACAAAAGTTAACATAGTTTCAGAATACGGCCCAAGGCTTAACTGTCCTTCTCTCACATTTTTTTTTCCTCAGATAAGATACTAGAAATAGCAATGATTTTCTTGAGGCACCCTGTACATGTCAATAATGCTACTGCAGTCTGCCAAATGTTTGCATTAGTTTCACTTACTTGTTACTGAGATTCCATCCCAGTAAGGATGGTAGTAGTGCATTATTAATAGCTGTTAATGGGTCTCATTACGAGGAGTACTCACCTATATTTGTACTTGCTACTACTGAGGAGTTTCTTTGAAAAGACGTTCTGGAGGCTGAGTGGAGAGAAAGTGTCAAGCAAATAAAAAAAAATAAGAACATGGTCACTGGGTTGACAAGGTGAGAATGGTTTGACAATGGAAACTGGTGTGCTTGCATGTCAAGAGGTAAGTGTCTTCCATGCTTGTGAAGGTAATAAAACTCAAAGAGAAAGTATGAATTTAAGATAGGAGAGAGAGTGAGAGTGAGAGAAAGACAGAAAGACAGAGAGCGAGCGAGGAAGAGAGTAAACTAGCACATCAATGATGTGGTGCTCATCCGGCATCCAGCAAAGAAATTCAAGCAATTTGTACTTTGAACAAAATACACATAATGGACTTCTTTCAACAATTTTCTTACATCAGTAACAGCATTTCACCTTGAAAACTAGGGCCGAAAGGGTGAACTACTTCTCTATTGCAGCCTGTAGAACTCAGGAGTAGTACCACGTCCACACACACCGATGGGTGCTATGCCAAAACTCATTATTGTGTAATACAATATAGAGTGCATACATGTACATTGTAAGCCATTTTTGTGATCTTTTTAATAAATTTCGCATAAATTATAAATAATTTTCTAGACAAAATTTCAAAATTCCGAGTAGAAGTTCAATGAACCTCATGAAAGTCTTTCAGATGGAAAAAAAAAATCGAAATCACTCAATAAATAAGAAGCAATATTTGTGATTTTTGAATAAATATCGCATAAATTAGCATAATTAATTTTGTATACAAAATTTCAAAATTCCGTGTACAAGTTCAATGAACCTCATGAAAGTCTTTCAGATGGAACAAAAAAAATTGAAATCGGTCAATAAATGAGGAAGGAGAAGCAATTTTTGTGATTTTTGAATAAATATCGCATAAATTTAGCATGATTAATTTTGTAGACAAAATTTCAAAATTCCGTGTAGAAGTTCAATGAATCTCATGAAAGTCTTTTAGATGGAACAAAAAAAATTGAAATCGGTCAAATGAGGAAGGAGAAGCAATTTTTGTGATTTTTGAGAAATGCGCATAAATTAGCATATTTAATGTGTTTCAAAATTCTGTGTAGAAGTTTCGAATCCCCCACCTAGTGCTATCATATAAAGCAAACGGAATTAAAATCGGGTAAGAAATGGCGAAGAAGAAGCATTTTGAAATTGTGGACGGACGACTGACGACGGACGCCTCGCCACGGCATAAGCTCATCTGGCCCATTCGGGCCGGATGAACTAAAAAATGACATGTAAATGTACACAATTCCAAAGCGAGTACAAAATATGGAACTCATATACTGTACATGTAAATGTAGATAAAAACATGAATTTTAAGATCGAGAATGAGAAGAAGAGAACTTTAATAAGAGTTAAGGCTAGGACAGATGTTTAGTTTGAGAAGATTTTAAAAAAAAAGGATAGATACATGTAACTCAGAATTTTAATTTGTATCAAACCAATTCAAAGCAAATTAATTACCACTTTGGTCTCAGACTTTTTTGATGAACTGGTCAGGAAAATCAAATCCCTATATATTCATAATCTTGATCAACACTGTATAACACCTTAAAGGCCATTACTGCAAATACCTGCTATTTCTAAGAGTAAGCCTACAAGTTTGCACTTTTGTAGACCTGCATGGACATCTTAAGTTACACACTTATCTTGTCTAGTGTCAAGTACAACATACGACCTCAACCAGCAGAATTATTGAACTTTGTTGTCAGCTTAGGCACATGTAACATGTACATTTATTAGAACAAAATGAGAAGCAAAGATTTTCTAAACTGGTCTGCAGAAAAGCACTTTGATCCACATCATGCTATCTTTTTCAGGCCTATTTGTTTTATCTTTGCTTTTGGATAGTGAGTCAGCATAATAAAATGGCATGTGTACATGTATATCACTCTAACTTTTCACAAGTAAGTGACCATCACACAATAAAAAAACCCAAACAATTACATACATGTTTGTTGATGTACTCTGCAGTTGAATGACATACATGTACTGTCCTAGATTTTACACAATTTTACGGAATGAATCAAAGAACCCATTCTGTGTACTCTGCCTCACCTCTACATTCAATAGACAAAAGACGATTGATGCACTGATGTGATAGATTTGTACAAACCCACACACCTTCAAACAATAGCTACATGTACATGTACATGTAGTTGTAATAATTATTATCTTGCAAACAATTCAGTATTTGCCGAGTTGGAATCGTCCACTGTCCTTTTTGAAAAGGGGGGTACAATCAATACTCCACATTTTTTTATGAAGAATATTTCACAAACGTGTGCAATTTTAAATATATAGGCAAGCCCGCTCACATTAAGCAGCAGGACATGTTGTTTTCTACTCAAACTAGTAACACTTATTCTGATACTCTATGGCCTTCAAACACCTAGATATATTTTTTCTGCACTTGCTACAGTTCACACAAAATGACTCTGACATTTTGGAGTTACGAGACCTTTCAAAAATCTTTTGTATTTCCTATTTTTTAAAGTTTTATCTTTCCTTTTTCTCTGAATATTGATTCAGATAATAAAAAGCAATATTACAAATGACAATTTAAAAACAGAATACATATATATATATGTAAGAAATTTGTAAGAATTTTATAAAACTTTTGATGATTTTCGATAAGGATTACAAGGAACTTCTTGCACAAAATAAATTATACATGTATGATTTACAAAAAAAATTATTCATTGGATTTATAGGCATATTCAAGTTAAGCTCTCATTATTATGATGGGGAGATTAAGAACAATGTATCAAACACATGTATTGTGTACATGATATGATTACTTGGGGTAAACATACCAGTCATTGAGCAAGCTTGAATAAACTTTGCAATCTAAAAGCTGCTACAACCTGCACATGTACTTGGATGAATGAAGTACATTTGTAACTCAATGAGTTTCATAAAATCAATATCATATTAGGCCATGTGTTTTGAACTGGGCCAGTTTTGTGTTACATGTGTTTGGGCAAATAAATTGCATCTTTTCATTCAAGTTTATAATTCTCGTACACTTCACCGACCATATTTCGCTGAAGGAAAATAACAGAGGATTCCAAAAATGCACTTGAAAATAACATAGGGTATAATGCTCAAGAGTTATGGAACTCAAAATATGAAAAATGCATACAAAATATTTTGAAATTTTGATGAAATGAATAAAGAGTTTGCTGTATCCTACGCAGCTAATTCTACTCAAATAAAACCTATCCATACATACATAACATCATAGGGTTCAATAAAATTAAAATGATTTTGCGCAAGCCTTTTCAATAGTGATTTTTATGCACTAAATATTTCTAAAACATTTTATTTGGAAGTATAAAAGTTTTAGTAATGACCCTTCACATTTCCCTTTTAAAAGTGCCTTAATACATGTATAAGAAAGTTATCTATTATCACATTATCTGTTACAAAAGAAAATAATCATCTGGTCATTATACCAATTTTCCTCTTATTTTTGGGTTGTAAGCTAGGACCTGTACCGGCTGTCATTTATAGTCTCGACACTTCTAATGGAAAATGAAGTCTTGTTTAGGATACAGAATTTATTAAATAAAAGTTATTACTAGCTGATTAACAATGAAATAGTTTAAATTCACACAGATATAACCCTACAGTACACTTCATACAGGTTGAAGTTTTAAAAAAAGTTTTAAAAAGAACCCCAGATTTTGTGTTAACTATTCATGCAGTATTGCAGGATTATCATACCAAGGGAAATGTCCTCTACTAATTAGAGTATTAGACCAATTAGAATAATACATGTTTTCTTACTTACACTTTAGTTGTTTTAAAATCTAAACCATTTAGTTTGAGAAACAGTAATTTCCTGTTAACTGTTAAGAATTTTACCTAAATGACACCCATGGGGGGTAATGAAGATGTAACTCAAGTGCCATTTTGATAACATGGTTAATTAATAAGGACTAATTAGTCCCAAAATTACAAGGATTAATGATTTAGAGGCACAGTGGATAGTATTATAACTAGAATTGAATTCGTCATGAGGACGAATTAGGTGGTCTGTCCTTCAATTTGTACGATCATGATTCAGGATGATCATAATAATGGGGAAATACTAAACTGAAGATAGGATGTCAAGAATGCCATGAATGGAGATGCTTCTTGAGGACAGAAAATGTGTAACAGTCATTGTAAAATGATTATGGTGATGATAATGGTGATGATTATGATAATGAAGATGATATAATGATAATTTAAGATAATTGACGAAGCCAATTTTTAGAAATTGTGATATCAAACAGGACTATCTGATATTGCAGGATACTTGGGAGATAAACCCCGTAGCTCTAATACACGATAGGGAATCAAAATTTCCATAGGGTTGTACACAAACTACTGCACACTACTTTCTAATAGACATAACATGCAAAATAAGGCATTTTATTACATGGTTTGTGATTGTTTATGTTATAATAGTCGAAGAGGATGGTAAAATGAAAGGCAAAAAGAAGCAAAAAAAAAAATATAAAAATATGGACCCACCGGGGATCGAACCTGGGTCACCGGAATGGGAGGCAAGTGCTATGACCAATAGACCAAAATATTTCCCATAGAGATAACACGTAAACGAAAAACGGGATTCTCAAATCCCATTTTCTACTGAAAAATTGGGCATGATCCCGACATCTGATCAAAAATTGGAGACCACACTTGTAAAAGCTTATAGTCTCAGCTAAAACATATTAAAATCTGGAAGGAAATAGACCAAAAATAACTGAGATACTGCTCAGAGAACGATGTCATGTAGATTCATGAATCGAAAAAAAATCATCTTCCATAGACATAACACGCAAATAGGGAAAAATCTGACATGTCGTCTTTAATTGAAGATTTCAGTGTGATGACGTCATCAAAATGAAAAATGGTGGTAACTGATCTCGTAGAGAATTGTCTCAGCTATAACATATCAAAATTTGGAAGAAAATCGATCACCTATTACTGAAATATTAGCAAATGAATACAAAAATGATGACGTCATTTTTTCAAAATCATTTTTTTGAGTTCATATGCAAATATGATGACGTTAGAACATGCGATCGGCAAAAATTCTGCATGAATTCCAATCTACAACTCACAGGCTTTCATAATATGTACAGAAATTTGGGGGTTTCCTCGCGTTCTGACGAGCTATGGCGGATTCTAGATGGCATGTTTTTACCACTTTTTACATTAGAATGCCCATTGACGTGCGCACGAATTTGAAAGTTTGACGCGCGCGTACGACATTATGGAAGGTCGAGATTGACTGTAAATAGTTGGAAATTGTCAAGAATAGTGTCAGGAAGACAAAATATGCGAAAAAACGGCGTTTTTACGTTCTCTACGCGCTGTGTGCGCGCATAACGCGCGCACGGACGCGCACGGACAGAAAAATTTAAAATGCTTAAAATGTCCTGAACAATACTCTAATTTGATTAAAAAGTGATTTTGAGCATTTTTAAATTTTGACGCGCGCGGATTGTGATGACATTTTATGTTGACCCTTGACCTGAAGTTAATGTATGTCAAATATGGTTCGTTGTTGATGACTCGTTATGAAGATATGATTGATAATGGGATTTCACAAAATGGCGCCTGGATGACGTCACGATGACCTGATGACCTTGAAATAGATACCCAAGCTTGATCTGATATGTCCTCATGGCTGTAGAGATTTTGATAAAATCTGACTCAGCCGATATTGAGGAATCATTGTAACAAGAAAGTGGTGGAAAAATAAAAATAAATAATAATAATAATAATAATAAAGAAAATTCTGACGAAATTAAGAGGTGGTCTGTCGACTACGACAGACCACCTAATAAAAGTTGTTTTATTTGAATTAGCCCTCATAAACATTGTTAGAAGTGAATACAACTTGTCCCAATCACATTTTAGTGATTTTGCTCCTCCTGATCATCCTCCACCCCACATAGTTCGTTAATCAAAGGTCCATTAGTACAATGCAAATAACTATGGGAGGGATTCATGGTATGCAATGTGCCGACCTCTTTAAAAGCTTTGATTTGATACCACATTTAACAAAATAGGTGCAAAACTCTCGTGCAAATGTAACAGATCCACCAATTTTCTGGCCCAGTTCAAAACACATGGCCATTATTAAGACATTAAATAATTTCTTACCAAATGAAAACAATTTATTCACAACAGATATACATGTATGTACTGAAAGAGCTGCA
The DNA here is from genome assembly GCA_025617745.1 of Heliocidaris erythrogramma. Classification (NCBI taxonomy): domain Eukaryota; kingdom Metazoa; phylum Echinodermata; class Echinoidea; order Camarodonta; family Echinometridae; genus Heliocidaris; species Heliocidaris erythrogramma. The sequence continues at coordinate 20,967,428 of CM046865.1, read as the reverse complement.
GTCCTGTATTACGGATCAAAATTGCATTTTTAGTGATTCCCTTTTTAATTATACTAAGAATTCAATGAGCCACACATATGGTTAATATGTGTTTTATGCCAATAAGCTTGCACAATAGAAACAAGATACCATTTCACATTCCCTGAAACAAGCTGTATTTAAGAGTACAAACTCTACAGCAGATGAACCCTCAATATTAAGAAATCTTGCACATTGAAATTGGGATTTTCAGTCACAGTGAAATGCAATACATACATGTAGGAACAGATTGTGTCTAAAAATAGTTTTCTTATCATTTAGGGGGCTTCCTTGAACTTCCTTCCTAGTTTTTTGTTGGGTTCCTGTCCAGTATTAGAGCACTGGTTGACCTACATTAGAACTCCAAACTAATTTGTATGTAGGGGATCATTTATTGTCTATTTCTATTGTCTATTAACAATGGGTAGGGGACTAGGGGTACGTATGTTCCTTTTGCCTTCGTATAATACACACTTCACTGAACCCCATTTCCTGCTACAGCCCCAAGGAAAAAAGTTCAAAGAAAGCCCTGTCAAGCTCTGCCTAACCTATCACATAAAATTAGGAATTAACCCCCCCCCCCCCGACTACACCCCTGAAAATATACATGTACATGTAGGCCTGCATTGTCACTCTGTGTATACACCTGTATTGTAGCAGTCATACGAATGTCAATAACAGTTGTGCACTCTAGTAAATCTGTACTGACCTCTAAAGTACCTATGACTTTTGCATTTATCATTATTATTATTTAATTAAGTATTTAGTGTCGCTTGTGCCTGGGGAGAGGAAAAGTGAACTGAATCACTGTAACCCACACGTTTCTCCTCCCGATATATCTGATTGGGATGTACATGTACCACTACACCGGGGTGTCCCCCTACTCTTCTTTGAATAGTGCAGTGGGTTCATAACGTGAAAAAGGTACAGTATATAATAAGCAAATAATTACCGTTGGTGAAGGTGATGGGACAAACTATCACTTCCGAGGCGATCTGGATGTAGCTATCTAGATAGCGTTATATACCTTCAGATCGCCGAGGAAGTGATAGTACGTCTCATCGCCTGAAATCAAATGGTGATTATTTGCTTTATATTCCACATCTGAAACATTTAACTGGTACGAGAAAGACAATTATTGTCTACTTCTCGAAAAAGACATTTATGGTTTCGGCCCGAATAAATTCACAAAAGATGTTAAAACCACCATACACCCCCATAAACCGTACCCCTACCTGGGTGTGCACAATTGTTTTATCATTTTAAGCGCGCGATTGGGCAATGCGCGCTTATTTTAGTATGCCTATGGAAGGTGATGGTAAAGGTCAAACACTTTTCATTTTGACTATTCGTAGAGGTCACACACTTTTCAACTGACTATTCGTAGAGGTCACGCACTTTCATTTCGCGCTACCCAAAATATTGATAACGCATTGTGACTCTATAATGGACTGAAGAGATCAGCAAAACTATTCCGTCAAGGTCACGAACTTTTCTTCTCGGGTCGATTGATATGGGGGGAAAATATGTTTTATCACGTGATTACCTTTTGACCAATCTAACAGCAAGATTCTTAGTATGTGGAATATAACAATAAATATATGATAACCATCTATGAATACACACTGTGAATCACATCACTCTATATAAAACTGCTGCTCAATGCAACTAGGGTCCAACAACAAGTACGCCTCTAACATTCACAAGGACCCCTAAATTTGATGAATTCCATTACAATTTTTATTTGACGTACATGTACATTAATTTTGTAATTTTGGGAGGGGGGTCTTTGAAAAATTTCCATTCAAAGTGACAAATACAATGGTATAAAAATCAATAACCACAAACTAGTAAAATAATTTTTGAGCTTTCTCATTCCTTTTATGTCAGTTTGAAAGAACATCATATAGTAGAAATATCCAATGAAAATTGTTGCTCCACAAATGCCATCATATAAGAAATAGCCGAACATGTTTGTCCAGTCCAATGCAGTATGTCCCAAAACTAATTATAATCGGACTTTCAGCATCGATAGCTTTCAAAATTATGAATTCATCAGAATATGGTGCTACATGTAATTATCTGTATTTCAGTGAAAACACCATCCAATTTGGTTCACTAGTCACAAAGAAATAGGGATTTTTAAAAACATATTAAAGATTTGACAAGAGGGAGACGCACAAAGCACAATTCCATTCTCCTTTCAAATAGTTTGAAAAGGAACTTACTGTTTTGTTTTTTCCTGCTATAATTACTATGGCAATGCTTCATTTATCATCATAATTATCATCGTTGTTCTTGTTATATTTTTTTGTTTTGTCCAAAACGAAATGAATCATAAATGTAAAAAGATAAGCAGTTTTCAGAGTCTTTAACATGTTGCATACATGCAAACCCTCCATAGGTAAAAATAAGAATCTTGCGAGACAAAATTAAATGTACAGTGTATATTGTATGCTTTCACACAGCAGTTTTCATGAAAAGAGAGAAATCTAGGGCTCTTCGCATTAATAGCTTGAAGGTGAAAGATAGGAATCATTCCTCTAATATAGGAATGGTTGGCACTTTGATGTTGGTCATTTGTAAACTGAAAGTGAATGATTCAACAAAATTATGAACCTGTAATAATAAAATGACTTGTCCTAATCTTTTTAGGGAGATATTCTTTACATTATCATTTACCTTTGTTAACTTAAAATGGTATGCAAAGAATTTGAATAATGTAAGTAAACAAGTCAATTGTGAATAAAATACTCGCAATTCATGTGGATCGATGCCAAGAACATTAAAGTGACAAAAGATGGAAGAAAGAGACCCATGACATGCTTTACAAAAAATCTTATTTCTTTGTGACTAATGGACCAAATTAGATGGGGTCTTCACTGACTGGTACAGAAGTAGTTATACATGTAGTTTCATAATCCAGTACGACTTGTCATATTGCCAAACGATTTATTTTGTGATCGATACCCAAATGCTGATTATAATTTTTTCTGGGACATACAGTATATACCCATTTCTGTGTGTAGCGCATGTGCTTTTCAGCGATTTTTTTGTAATTTCTTGTCGTTTTGATGATTCCGAAACCTCACGGTATACACACCAATTCTTACGTAGACATGATCAACCTTTCCCATTTACTTTGGGACAGGTTCTTTCACAATGTAATCGCATGACCAGGGGAGCGTTTCATCAAGCGTTTCGTCAGTGATTTTTACCGACAACTGTTATAAGCTACTGAAATCCTTGCATCTGATTGGCCGAGAGCAAATTTGTCAGCAAAAATCACTGACAAAACGCTTGTTGAAATGCTCCCCTGAACTCAACTTAATCTTTAAGCCCAAACATATACCTGTGCTTCTCCATCACCCCGAGCAAACTCAGGCTTGAGACATCACATGACATCAATCAACGAGAAGTGCCTGTGTTAAGCAAACCCTACTTGCTCGAGGAATTAGCTCGAGCTAGTTGTGATCTGGCTAACTCCCACCAATCATAATTTTGAAACCTTGGGCTAATGAGGGCAGGCCTACAATGCAAACATAAACATTGACACTTACCAGTCTACAAGATTGGTTGCTATGGCAGCTGTGAATCCTATCATGGTGAAGCTTAGTTCATAGCAGCTGGTCAAAGCTAGACCTCCTACGACAGGAATCAACGACATCTTGACCCACATGCCCGTCCTCTCACGGAGGACGACACCAGCCATGACCACAGTGAAGAAGGGAGCAGAGCTCTTGATCGTCTCGGTGAAAGACACGGCTATATGCTTCAGCGAGACTAGGCCTAAGACTACAGTGGCAAACCTGAGAAATACAGATGGAATATTCATCAATAAAATGAATGAATGAATGAATTACACAAGTACAAAGGACATTTAGTCCTCATGAATTTAATGTTATTGTTAATTTGCTTCAGCGAGACTAGGCCTAAGACTACAGTGGCAAACCTGAGAAATACATATGGAATATTCATCAATAAAATGAATGAATGAATATTAAAACACAAGTACAAAGGACATTTAGTCCTCCGGAATTTAATGTTAATTAATTAATTAATTTGCAGGTACATGCACACTACTGCTCAAGAGAAATTGCTTTTCGGTTTTTTGGTAAACGGGAGGCCCGATCGAAGCGTTTGCTAGCGGTGCTTCCCTTATAGCTTTCGTACTGGGAAGCTTCCCGCTACGAGTTTGCTTCACACATGGTCACCAGCTAAGCCCAGCCAAATCAATATCAATTGTAACGTCAAACTCTGAAGCAGCTCGGATAACTATCCCCTACGTACCGATTTAGCAGTTCCTGCTCCTATTTTGCCTTTTACACCCTTCTGTTTTCAATGTCAGTGTTATCTTTTACATGGTGTAACTGTATTTTTTCACAGAATTTTGTGCCTCCTTGTGGCGTATTTTGCGTATTTTTGTATTCGGCATGAAGTGAGCCAAACCCAATTCTGTTTCATTTGTGCTGTGACAGTTTTCTGTGTGCGATACATGTCAACGGGGCTAGTGTAACTTAGATCTAGTGTAAACAACAACGCCTTTTTCGGTCAAGGGGGCACGTACCATACATAAAGTGTTCCGTTATAACGGTGCGCACAGGAAGAAAATCACAATCTTGGGGAAATTTTTTGTTCCCTTAGCCGAGCATCAGGACACAGTAAGGGAAATTCTTCCCTAACCGATCAATTTCTTTTGAGCGGTAGTGTATATTAAGCCTGAGTCATATCGAATATTTCATAAACCGGGATTCGACGGCTTTGATTCGATCGAATACCAGTTAATCGATAAATGATGTGCGGTGAAAACAGAGTTGCACACAGTTGCACGCAGTGTATGCACCATGCACCAGTGACCGGTCCGCTGGCATCGCGGGCATGGGCTCTCGCTGCTCGAAATTAACAATAGCCCGCTAGCCAATGGCTAGTAAAAATCACAGCGGACGAGCCAAAATCTTAAGTTTCTAGTCCGTATGGCTAGCTAAAATGTCACTAGTGTCGCATGAAGCGATGCTCATTGTCGACACACCCGACAATGATTCAAATTCAAAGAATTAATAATCTTACTTTGTCTTTGGAGAGCTGAATGGAACACGTTTGTTCGATGCCAAAAAAAAAAAACAATACGAAATAAACTTTTCGTCGCTCAATATAGACTCGACTTCATTCAGCTTCAGAGATCATTCAGAAGTAATTGTCAATTTGATGAGAGTGTGATATTAGTTATTGCGAATTTAGTAGGAACACTCGTACTCATGCCCGTATTTATCATGTTCAATTATACAATTGTCAAATTGACAATGCAGAGAGAGTGCAAGAAAATTATCGTAAACTTCAGTTCGTAATGACAAAACGACTTTTCCATAGAGAAAGCACAGGTAAAGCGCGACGTCCTCCGCGAGCGAATTAGCGAAAGTTAGCCAACAGTTTGAACTTTGAAGTCGCCTTCACATTCTCTGCTAGTATATATGCTGTACGTTACGGAGTTTCTTTTTTTATTTGATTTTTTCATGGCGGCTACGGTAGTCAAAAATCTGGCGGACTACAAATCGATGCACCGAATTTGCCAAAACGTATTCGGGAGTCGATGTCTTCGATCGAACACCGGCTAACCAATCGATTCGACTCAGGCTAAGTGTATATACCCTTATCAGTCACACTTAAAAAATACTTTGGTTAAACTATTGTGAAGCTGGTTTAGCCTTGACTAAAGACAGTGTATGTTGTTAAAGAGTCAAAGTACAGATTGTGCTCACAGACTACATGTTCATAATCAATCACACTTCACTGTCTTTTTGCATACTAGTTCGTGTTTAATTGCAAACATTCATTCATGCCTTGCTTTGTTGAAACAGAAAACTACCCCTCGTAAATGTTGATTGATAAAGTCCAAATATTTATTGAAAATTGTACTTTTAGTACTTATCACAAACACAAGCAGAATTATTCTGCAAATTACATGTACCTAACAAATCGTCACCTATATAGAGCCTTCTCATCATCATTAAAGTTGGAGTGATATATGTATAAAACATGAGAGAAAGAGAGAAAGAGAGAAAGAGAGAAAGAGAGAAAGAGAGAAAGAGAGAGAGGGAGAGAGAGAGAGAGAGGGAACGAAAGAGAGAGAGAGAGAGAAAGAACGAGAGTGTCACACATAATGCATGTTTTACCTCATTATTCCTAGCAGCACCATATTTCTCTTGAAGTTATGTGGCTTCTCATCTCTAGCTTTATGTCTGTAGAGACAGCATGGGACATGCATCTTGATAAAGCCACACACGGTCGTCATCACCATCTGTATGGAACCTATCAGAAATATGGAAACCTTAATCCACTGCACATGTAAACAGCCTTCTCGCCAGCACATAACACCCTTGGTGTTGAAACCAAGGGTGAGGAATTTTTAAAAAATATAAACATGTGTATGTATATTCCCCCCTCCCCACAAGGGTATGACAAGGGTAATAAATCAGTCAATGCCTACTTTCAATCTCCAAAGGTGTTTTAGTCCTCCCAAACCACCTCCCTGGGATGTCAAAAGGCCATACTTCACTCAATATGGACCAATAAATGTGTCAGTGCATTCAATTAGATATTTTGATCTAGTTAAAACATGAAGAAAACATTCAATTTCACTGCTTTAATCACACAAGGAGAAAAAACATTAAAAATCATACACAAGGATTTTACAAACTTCTAATGAAAAAATAAAGTTAAAAGAGAGACCCTTGTCATATTCCTGGCTGAGCAAATACATTCACTTATAAAATGCACACAGCCTTTGCGTTTCTTTCACACTTGAGGTTTGCCCTGCCCCTGCCCCTCCCCCTTTCAAAATGACCTCAAAACCAGTCCATAAACTATCAAGATCATTCTACCCAAGTTGGCACCAACCTGCAATGCACATACATGTATGTACTTTATTTTATGTAAATGTACCAGTGGTCTAATATAAAAATAGTTTCATGCCTTCTGTAGAATCAGTGTGTAAATGAGGTAAACTGAAAAGGCCTGTAGGGGAAGGGCATTTGTCTTTTTGGTTGTTTGTTTTGGTTTTGGTTTTTTGTGATATAACCAGGGTTGGCACGATTTAAATCAACTAGATTTTTTATTTTTGATATCGCAAATTTAAATAAAATACAAAGAAATTATACTTAAGTAACTCTGTTGTTGAATTTGTTGATGAGACAAAAAAAAATCACTCAAAAAACACTGTCTGATTTTTAAAAATTCATCAAAGTGACTGTTTTTGTACTCCAGTAATGTCTATGAGATCTACCATGAAGTAATCTGTTTCTTTTCTGTATGAGCAACATTTAGAGCTATAACTAAAAAAAAAATCTAATAAATCGCTTTAAATCAAATGAAAATGATTTTTTTTTTAATTCATTTTTTAAATGATTTTACTCCAACCCTAGATATAAATCACTTGTGTGCATGCTGGACTTGAGCAAAATTGACAACAAAAACCGAGTTAGTTAGGCCTACATACATGTAACAAGAGGGTGGACTTACCTAACATTCCTGGGTTGCCTCCTAAAGAACTGAGAATGTATTTATTGAGGAAAAGTGTGCAAAAGCTGAAAAAATACCAAAGTAAAAGATAACTGATAGCGGTTGCCGTGAGAAGATTGTCCTGGGAATCTTTAGTCCTTTGTATACGGATCCCTTGGACTGGAATGGCTCTTTTGTCCTGGACAAGTTCTCTGTGAAAGGACGATTGTCTTGTTACAGGTGGTTTGTTGACCTTTGTACCTGAATGTTCTGTGGAAGCGAAAGAGGAGCTACTTTGAATCACTCCATCATCATCCGAGAATGACACCACCGTGTCTGTAGAGGCTTTCTCCGTCGGATGATCAAAGGAGTTGGACTTTGATAAAGCTTTCTTGAATGATCCAGTAGAGTTTGGTAAACTTCCAGAGAGAGATAGGGAAGGCCCATCCAGCTGTCTCGTCCCCGTGGCGTTATCAGCACTGTGGGATGTACTGCTGCTATTTTCCGTTGTCGAACGGGTCCGTATCCGGGTCTGGATCGAATCGGGACCTCGGTGTCTGGCGTCCGTCTCGAAGAATTTACCAGCGTTCTTGATTTCGGCAGGGGATACAAGAGGGCTCTTGGATCCTGGTTGGACGATATCGAAGAGAGGACTTGAGGGGCCATGTTGGCCAAGTTGATGATTCATTCTAAACAACCTCACAGCAATATCTCCATCCTATATATCTATGCACATGAAACTCCAGCCAATCCAAAATCACTGATTCGGAAAGAAGCCATAAGCACTGTATGGATTCTGAACCGGGCCCAAACAAAGCTTGTCTTCACACTGAAAGTGAAACAGTCCGGAGAGTAGAGTCTTCAAGTCTTGGCTACAGAAGTCACCACTACTTGTCCATTCACACTTCCGGACCTTGGCAAACTTTCAAAACTGTTCAAAAACAAAACAAACATAAACAAGAAAATATTTGTCAGATGGGGAAACACAGAGGTCGAACTTGCTACATTTTTACTCTGGACATCAACCATGATCATTTATTTTTTTTCATGTAAACTAGACTATCTAGCTCTACATGTATATCTTGTCATCTTGCCTTGCCCTTGTCCTTCCCTAATCCGTAGCAATGCTCATTTTACTTGAAGCACTTCTTTTGGCTTGCCTCTAACTTGGTGAACGCTCTCTTTTCCTTCAATTGTAGAGTTTTACAGTTATCTACGGTAGATACATCTATGGCTCTACAGTCTAGACGGTTACATGTCTTTATTCTGAAGGTACATAATTCAGATTTGCATTTACGAAGATTTCACTGTAACGGTTCATAATTCCCACCCCCCCCCCCCCCCCCCCAAAAAAAAAGGGTTCATAATTTAGATAATAACTAAGGGTTCATAATTCTGAAAATGAAATAGGGTTCATAATTCTGAAAATGAAGTAGGGTTCATAATTCTGAAAATGAAGTAGGGTTCATAATTCTGAAAATGAAATAGGATTCATAATACCGAAAATTAAAAAGGATTCCTATTTCAGAAGGTTCGTAATTCCAAAAAGTTATGCAGGGCTCTAGATCTATGGCACAGACGGAATTACGAACCTTCAGAATTACGAACCATTTTTAATTTTCGGAATTAAGTACCCTATAACCTATTTGAATATTTCACTTTCGGAAATAGATCTGCGAACCGTCTTTTCATTTTCAGAATTATGAACCATATTTCATTTTCGGAATTATGAACCCCCTGATACAGTCGAGGCGCAAGGCCAATATTGGAGACCGTTTCATATTTGGGAGACTGTCTCTTTTGTCAGAGATTTTCGTCAATACTTTTGGTAGCCTTTTAACTATTTGGGAGACAGTCTCCCATTTAGGAGACCAATTTTCTTTGTTTACATTTGCTGAATATGGATAAGATTCACTCAAAATGAAAATGTGATAAAAAGATTCTTCATGAAAATTTAACCCTTTTGACTATCTACTTTTGATTTCATAACAATTCTTGTTATAATTTATGCAGAAAACAAATGGGCTTCTGACCTCAGTGAGGCATAAATTTCTGTTTCAGAATTATGAAAATGAACCCTCGGAAAATCGAGAATCCTAGTCTAGATAACAACAATGTGCTTGCACAGTAAAAAAAAAAAGCTATACAGTCATAACTGCAATTCGTGGAATAAGTCTCCGCTCATTCAGTGTGTACGCACACACTTGCATGTTTTGTCTATGGGAGTGGAATGCTGTCACCAGCACTGACGAAATATTAAGACGGCAGTGAATGGACTGGTGACAGATTTTACGATAATGCTGTCATAACACTCGACAGTGCCACTGACAGTGTCACTCAGTGAATTGAATGGAAATTCTGTATCCAATCTGCCTCTGATGATTATAATTACAGACAGACCGAAAAATCTTTCTATTTCGTCCGGGGATATGCTCCGCTGAGACTACGTCTGGCTTCACGGAATCCCTCTCCTACATACATGTTTGTAGACCGAAGTCTGCCCCAGCCACTCCTGTTGGGATCCATCGATAGGTGTTTCCCTATGGTGCTACAAATATTCGGCACGTCGCGGAGGAGCTACACACTCATGTGCATCACTTTTGCTTTGGCCAAAGTTCGATGAAAATATCACAAATACCACATCACATAAAATCACCAACTCTACTCATGTACTTACATGAAAATCAAAAAACTTGCAATAGGAGTGATGATTTATACATTTTCAATATTTCTCTGGCAAAAAATTGTGATAGAATGTCACAAACGATCTTTTCTCATTGCTGGTCTCTCGAAAATCGGAGTGCCAATCACCATTGCGCACGCGCAGTAGTGCTTCAACATGGGAGAAAAGATCTTTCGCGATCGTTCTCGCTATAAATTTATAATATTCTCCTTTTTTTTTTCATCGGAAAATATTAACATCGTAAATTCATCCTCCTTCACTTAAGTTTATAATTTTTTTTGCCGTTTAAGTAAGGTTTTGTGAGATTATCTTAATGTGGTATTTGTGATATTTTTTAAAGGAAATGTGGTGAAACAACAAATTTATCAGCTTTGACTTCCTTTGAGTTCAGAGCTCCGCTGCTGAACTGGGACCTACGTATGCGTACATGCGCACATGCGTTCACTAAAGCCAGGATAATAATATCCAAAACCCTTTGGAAGCGCATAGAGACGTTATATCATGTGATATGCGCTATACAAGAACAGTGGTATTATTATTATTATTATACTTGTATTCTGTTCACTTGCGACAACCCCATTGACAACACGGCAAACCAGGGTTAATTTGCTGTAAATTTTGGATTATTTAAAAAATCAAGTGAGTGCATTATGATGATCATTACATTCCGTGTATTTTTTTTTTCATTTACAACTTTATATTTCAAATTACAGGTCAGGGTGAGGTACCCAATACTTTTTGCCATAGTGGAGAGGTACTCGACTACGGTGCCTTTACTGCGGCAGCAGTCCTTTGAAAGGTTGGGTGCCTCTTAAATCCAAGCTCGTATTTAAAAATTATACCATGAAATATGACATAACTTCACTTAAGGATACTTTAGGTACTTACAATACTTTCCGAATAACTGTTGTCTCTCTTTTGATGAGGAAAATATAAAAAAGGCCTATTAATTTCCCGGCTCCTGTACTAAAAATTTCGTAGGCCGGTGTATAGTTTGCAATGCGCATGCGCGTCAGTATGTTTTTATGTGCGTTCAAATTCTCGCTCGCGAGAGACGAGAGGGAAGATTACATTGAGTGAAAAAAAGTGACATTTGATCGACTCTATACATTTCTGAGGAAGAGCTGATCTGCGAAGGTCTATTTGTGGTCTAGAACACTCATAGCTACATTCCTATACTTCGTGTGTATAATGTAGGCAGTCATACACCTCATCTTTTTAAAACACCACTGCACAAAAGTCACCAATATTCACTCAAAATCGGCATTTAATTTTCAAAAACCGACCCCAAAATATCCAAGAAATACAATAAATTCAACTCACCAATGTTGGAAAAGATATTTTCAAAAATCAAATCCGTAATTTACTGTTGATTCTCGCGAAACGAGCTATCGGAGTCATTGTGTACATTTCCTGGTCGCCGCGGGCGCCGACATCTCCCCAAAAGAGTTTTGTCCTCAAAAATTCGGTCCCTATGGCGTACACGGAAAAGTTCCGATTTTCTGTGTGCGCGATCGTAAAGATCGATGTGCGCTTGCGATCCCGAGTTTCTTCGTGGACAAAAATTGTATTGGCCGATTTTAGTCTAAGACATCGGCAGTTTGTAAACAACACGCGATCGCGAAACAAATCGGCGGGGATTTCTCCGGTTTTGGACAAGATTTTGACTTTGGATTTTGCTGAAAATATCAAAAGTTCTTCCTAACGGCCATTTGAGGTAGGAGTGAGATTTTTAAGGGCTGAATTTGAAAGCAAGTATTTAAAATATTTATCTTATTTTTTCCCCCATACCTTTAGTACATGCGACAGAAAATACCAACTATTTTACAGAAATGTACCCGGGAGTGGTCTAGAACACTCATAGCTACATTCCTATACTTCGTGTGTATAATGTAGGCAGTCATACACCTCACCTTTTTAAAACACCACTGCACAAAAGTCACAAACATTCACTCAAAATCGGCATTTAATTTACAAAAACCGACCACTAAATATCCAAGAAATACAATAAATTCAACTCACCGATGTTGGAAAAGATATTTCCAAAAATCAAATCCGTAATTTACTGTTGATTCTCGCGAAACGAGCTATCGGAGTCATTGTGTACATTTCCTGGTCGCCGCGGGCGCTGACATCTCCCCAAAAGAGTTTTGTCCTTAAAAATTCGGTCCCTATGTGGCATACACGGAAAGTCCCGATTTTCTGTGTGCGCGATCGTAAAGATCGCTGTGCGCTTGCGATCCCGAGTTTCTTCGTGGACAAAAATTTTATTGGCCGATTTTAGTCTAAGACATCGGCAGTATGTAAACAACACGCGATCGCGAAACAAATCGGCGGGGATTTCTCCGGTTTTGGACAAGATTTTGACTTTGGATTTTGCTGAAAATATCAAAAGTTTTTCCTAACGGCCATTTGAGGTAGGAGTGAGATTTTTAAGGGCGGAATTTGAAAGCAAGGTATTTAAAATATTTATCTTATTTTCCCCCCATACCTTTACTACACGCGACAGAAAATACAAACTATTTTTGCATTTTGTATTCGTAGTGGTCAATATGACCACTATTCGTGGTGTGGTCTAGAAGTGGTATCGCATATATGATACTTTAATTTTAAAAATATGTACCTACGATACAACTATACATGGTCATTTGCCCATATAAATTGTGAATGTGAGACCCACGGAATAGTGGTTTCACTCAGGATGCTGACACTTCGTGGCAGCGTCCCTGGGCTAACGGTGTCTATGGGAGGCTTCCGTCTGTCTTGGAGGAGAACCTCAAAAGTAAATAAATGTTATAAAACTCCTCCAACATGTCCAAACAGACAGATTTTTCTGTCTAAATTACAGACTACTTTACTTAGTTTAAACTTAAAGTTTAAACTCTTAAAGTTTTATTTTTAGGCAACAAATTTTATTTTTAGTTAGTTAGTTACTTCATCATGTTCATCAAGATCAACATTCTTAGTTCTAACTTATTAAATAGTAGTCGTAGTCAATCATGCCTATTACTAAGTACTTTTAATTATTAACATGCTTAAGTTAATGCTAAGAAATAGAAGAAAGTGAAAATGAAACAATACACTTCATGCCTTACTCATAATTATACTTTTATAGACGTGTTATTTATAGCCGGGCCTAACATTTACATCTTGGCACAAATTATCTTTCATTCGTATCTGTACGTGCCGCATCCACTGAGCAGCGCATCCACGTTTGTTTACGTGGCGCATCTGATTTTGTCTTTATCACTTCACGTCTTCAGTCTTCACTGTCACAGCAGCAGCTGCCTACTAGCTAGACGAGTCCGCAAACTCGCCGAGACAACCTGCCGCATGTAGCGCGGGTGGACGTGGATCCATAGCGTGGATCTTGGAGCAACGCTGAAACTGTGCTGAAGTCAGCACTCTGTCTCTAACTTGACAAATTTCTGGTGACTTTGGGAACCATTAATATTTCTAATAAATATATGGATATCGCATAAAATTAAACAAAATGCCAAACCAATATACTTACGAATTTGATGAATAATGGAATAATGTGAGCTCGCAATTCGCAACAAATTAGTAAAACTAAACTTGGTAAAACACTGTGTCTACGTACGTCTGTGTTGAATGCATTAATGACGGATACTTGCTAGTCTTTTTACGAGCCAAAGTGATTACTATGAAGAGATGCGCCTGATAATTTGATGGTTCACTTTTACCATTTCCATCACATAAGAAAACGAAGTAAGAAAACGATAAATTTCTAATATAAATATTTGAAAATTTAACTGAATGTCTAAATCTACAGATACAACAATTATCACTAATCACAGAAAATGAAAGTCGTATGATGTGATAAGACTAATTCTATATTCTGCGATGTCTGCTTTTTATTAAAATCTTTCACTCATATTATGTTTTTTACTACATGTGTATAGATCTACTACCGGTATCCATTTTTTTTAATTCTTTGTTTCTTACATCCATTTTTTTCTTCATCTCCCTCTTTGTTTCCTTGATCTCCCTCTTTCAGCATGATATTGAAGAAAAAAAAGGCAGTTTCCGTCCATAAATCTCTGACAAGCAACAAAAAAAAAGTTTGCGTTCTAGAAGGGGGGGGGGCACAATCTAAGAAAGGGGGGGGGGGCATAATGCATATTTTTCTTCAAGGGGGGGGGGGGAGCATGATTGCTTCCTATATTGGTGAATACACTATCGATAAGGGTAGCAGTGCTTGATGTAAAATGAATAAAACTAGCAGTAACCTGTGACGGGCAGGGGGTATAACGTGGGTTCGGCCGATGTGTGGGGGCACTGGCATAGGGAGATCTTATGCAAGGACAGGTGAATAAAATGCTTCTAAACGAGGTCGCCAATTAGATGGGGGAGGTGTGGGTTGAGGTCTATATCTTTTCTTCCCTATCACTTTCTCTCCTTCTCTCTCTCTCTCTCTTACTCCCTCTCCCCTTTCTCTTTTCCTTCCCCTCTTTGTTTTCCATTTGATAGGGAGAATGTGCGCCCCCCCCCCCCCCCCCCCGGAACTCCACAACTTTATATCATCAAACAAACAGCTACCATTTTTCATTGGAAATTTCAGCATCCACTTTAATTAACACATCAACAAAATTAAACTGGGAAAGAATACGGAGTATCAATTTTTTTTTCTTTCTGGTATGAGTTCCTAACTGAGAAAATTTTCAACTGAATCATGAATATCTATGGCCGAATGCATGATTTATCACCTTAAAATACAATAAATAAAACAGGAATACATGTATATATAATGATTTTGGTGGAAAATATATTTTGCCATGAATCAAGGTCAAATATGAGGAGATATTCTATATACTGTACATGTATTTGTATATACAAAAATCATACACATATTTTCCAACAAAAAGTCAATGAGAAAACTGGTCCTTTTATGAATGAAAAACTCTTTATTGTTTCAGAAAACTAATATATATGAACAATCCTTCAGCTGAAAATATAAAATAAATAGTTTGGACAATATATACAATTTCAGTTTGTTTGGCACAAATCAATATATGTCATCTGTAAGTTATATTACAGCTTTTTCTACTTCCGCTGATGGCTGCTTTCAAGTTCTGAAGACAATCACATTGTACATGTATTTCTAATATCATTTTATAAGAATTTCACATCATTATAGGATAAAAACAAAAAGAGCTGCTTTGTGACAGAAATATAGGGTGTTTATTACAATCCAGTAATATGAAAAAATTTGCATACTTTTGCATAGATATTAAAACTCAAGGGCATAACAGAAAGAGACTCATATTTATGGTTGGTGAACAATAAAACCTAGTACATGTATTCTATTTTTTTTTTTATAATAATAAATAAAATAATGTGGTTTGGAAATCCAATTTTAAAAGATAGACATCTTAATCTCAGCATCTGATTTCAACTGGATAGAGAACAATTACATTCATTTAAAAAAAATTCTTTGACCCAAGTAAATTACAAGTCAATTTAGCGGATCCAGAAGCACAGGGGCATGTGCACCCCCTCCCCCTCCTTTCTGGACAAATGAAGTGAATCTGTTCCTCTTTTTTAAAAAAATTGAGGGGCTGGGGTACTTGTAAGATATTGTTGACACACAAATTCTGATGAAAGTTTTGATTTCTTTTTTCTTTATTTTTCTTTTCATGTCAGAGATTTTTCAAACTTTTTCCTGGCTGATGAAAATATGGAAACCTTTTATTCATTGTCAGCCATTTTGTAATTTGCCAATGTGTCTTCTTCTTCTTCTCCTTCTCCTTCTCCTTCTTTTTCTTCTTTATAGTAAATTATATTAAACATAAAAATGTGACACAGTACATGTAACAATTTTTCTTATTCTTCTTTTCGCTTGCTTGTCAGAGATTTGGGGGACTAAATTATCCTTTAACAACACACAAAATGACTAAAATGTCTTTTGGTTTCAAAAGGTATTACAGTATTCAGCAGGAACTTTTTCTTTTATGAGGACCTATAACAATATGTTATCTACAATATATATATTGAGTACTATCCCGATGGAAAAGGCACTTAGGAAAAAATTCATGATATTTTAGTGTATGACCAACGGGAGAGTTGACCGCAAATATGTAACAATCAACTCACCAAATTGCCAATTTGAGCTTCGCATAGACTTAGTGATCTCATTTTTCAAACACCCATAACTTTCTTATTCCTTGTCCGATTTCTTTCAAATTTTCACCATCCTGTTTTTCTTCTACATGTATTTCTTCTTTCACACAAATCACCTCATACCAAGGTTGGATTGCTCTTTAATTACCGGTATAACAGAAGCACCACGCAACCACAGGAATCTCATTAGGGCAGTGGGAAGTAGGCTTAAAGCATTATACTTCACATGATTTAAATATTTTCTAGTTAGATGATTTTCATATTCTAATTCTACACAGATCATTTGTATTTATTCATAAATGTGATCTGTAATGCTGGTAGAATAATCTCTTAAATGGTAGTTGATGCTACTTCTTTCAATCAGAATAAAATTCATATAACTAATTGCAAATATAATATGACTAATAATATCTGCTTTGAGACACCTTATATTTTTCATCTTAGTTGACTTTTTTACGAAAAAAGAACAAAATCTCAACGATTGTCAGCACAGTTAACAACCTGGACGGATTACAAAATTATCATCATAAAAAAGCACTGAAAGTCTTTACTACATATCTTAACTTATATGAATCTTTCAACAGGAATTCAAAATCTAATTGTTGACATTACTATATTAATTGAAAGACACTTTGCCACCAACACTGTTACAAATAATCAGATATAAAACATAATTGACATTTACAAGTAATTATTGTCAACAAAATATAACTAAAATGGTATTCATCTAGGTAAGAAAATCCATCTTTATATCATAACGATGGTGAGAAGATTTTTAATCACAGCAGGCATTAGAAGCACTACAAATCATGCAAAGTGTATTGAAGAAAGCTACTGAAAAGATATATTTAGCTGAGAGATCTGAAGATTTACTGCACATTCACCATTGCAGAATGCACAAAGTGTTGGTTTAGCATTATATGTCACCTGCTAATGACAAGGGCATTTACCCGTTGACTACTGAATTCTCTCATTCTCATTAGCTTAATACAGGGAGCACCCGGTTCCCATAGGAAATGGGTTAACACCCTTCTGTCTCTAAACAGACAATATACTAATATTCATTTTCTCCTAAAAAATCATATTTTATGTATTGTACATAAAAAATGATGTATGGCATCATAGAAATGTGTTTCTTACATTCAGTAACTATGGAGCACCATTATTAATACTTTTTAATAATATCTGTGGAATTGTAAAACGACAGCATCTACTGTGTTTACGAAATCTATTTCTTTTTTATATAAAACTGCAAGGCACCATCATAAAGGCTTTGTACAGCTATAGAATTGTAAAACAACAGGATCTACAGCGACTGAGCTTAAGGTATGAATTCATTTATTCAAACACTGAGGTAAACCGTCATTAAGGCCTTGTGTTGCTGTAGGATCGATCTAACTCAAGAGTCAGTTCTTCTACTAATTCAGCACTTGTATTCTGCAAGAAGAGGAGAGCAAGAGAGAATCAAAAATATGTCAATGTTAAAGTGTACCAATATCATATTCAAAATATAAGCTTCTTATACTACTTCTATGAAAATGTATATTAGAAGTTTAGATGCACACTCAAGTCTCAACAATCATTACAGCGACTTGTGAGCGGACTAGTCAACACACCCATACACGCTCACATAGAATAGGGCCCGCACGGAAATAAGTCGGAGTTCAGGCCCGATTCATGAAGGTTATGTTATCCTTTATTTTCTTCATACTCTTTATCTGTTAACCTACAGAATACCAGGTTAAGTTTTCTAAGGTAGATTGTATACATTTTAGCTGTACACAAATTATTCATTATAGGTGACTGGTACCCTTTAAAGATTTATACACCAATCAAGATAACAGTATTAATATTGGGGCACCGGGTTAAACTGTAAGAGCTGTAACACAATAGGGCATTTGGTGACCCTGAGAAGAGTCTTTTAAATGATTTCTATATATTTGCTTCTTAAAAATAATTCAAATACACAATGGGTCTCCAAAAAGTACGGCTTAAAGAGAAGGGCCTCCCCCCCCCCCCCAACCCCTCAAGATCATATATCCTTTTTAGAACATCATTTCTTCAAAAGCTATTAACCCTGTCAGGACCAAAGTCAACAACAGTATGTACAAAGTGAATAGTATTTTAGTCTTGTGGTAATGAGAGGGTTAACTCAGCAAATAATAACTTCATGGATTGTGCTTTGAATGCTTGACAACCCTGACAAAGTGATGTCTTACCAATAATTTCTGCATCTTGTGATCTGTAAAGTTTGCATGATCCCTCTCTGCTTGTACCCGCATGGCAAGATTGTGCATCTGAGTCCTGGTCTCAAGCTGGTCTACTTCAGCTTGGTTGGCGAGCTGGTTCAAAGCCTGACGACTCGCCTGGATTACATAATTATGACGAATAATAATTTGATATAATGAACTAAACTCAAGAGAAAATAAAACACAGCATAATAAAGAGAATGACAACATCATGATTGCTGGATTGTGGGAGCAGCTATAGACCAAAATACAGAATGAAACAGATTAAAGCCTCAGTATTCATCCTCCTGTTAAAAGCACATTTATCAATTTGGCTTTAGGGCGATTCCATGCAGAGTGTCCATTTGACATTTATCCACATATTTCATCAATAAATGAACAACTTCTCCATATGACCATCATTATATGGTAGCTATACCAGATAGAAATATCATTCATTGCTTAAATCAAGAGATTTTTCATTTTGGGATGAAATACTGTAAACATGGAAATTTTTCGCGGTACATTAATTTTTGCGGGTTTCTCGCTATTTTCGGCAAGCGCAAATACTAGAACTCGCGAAAATATTAGCATGATTTCCTATACGGTTTGAATAACGTGCTTCAGCACATTAATATATGTGTGTGTCCAATTCATTTTCAAGCATGTGTGTGTAGGTGCGCATGAAATACGCATTTGAATGGACAGCGTGTGTGTAAATTAATAAATGGAGTGGGTGTACATACGAGCAAGCAATTGTGCAACGCAAATTTAAGAACCGCGAATATGTTTTAGGGTCGCTCAACGCAAAAATTTAATCGCGCAAAAATAACAGCATTTACAGTACATGGATAAAAGTCCTATGTCATATGGGACACATTGCACGGAACCACCGCCCATTAGCAAAACTAACCATTGCAAAAAAATATATTCAAGAAATCTCTTTCTACCAGATACTCACATCACCTGGTTTAAGGGAGAGAACTTTAGATAACATGCCTTGTCTAAGGTTATAAATGTCAGACCAGACTTCAAGGTAATTTAGGTGTTTGTGAATTTGTCTTGTGTTCTACTTTTTGGTCTTTCCTACGGTTCCAAACGTAAATAATTAAATAATCAAGACCAGTGTTGTACAATGCGATTCACAAATTTCTTTCAAAATTCTCTACAAACATCCATTCAGCATCATAACTCTTGATCAACAAACTTTAAAATCAATCATTGTTTTGAGTAATAAACTTCAGACCAGCTTACCCTAATCATATCTTCGGCTTTCTTGGTCTGTGCCTCCGACTTCTGCCTTTCTTTGGAGAGCTCCCTCTGCTGTTCCGCAGCCGTCTGTTCGAGCAGGGCCTGTTTCTTCTTTGTTTCACTCAAAGCTTTCTGGAGACTGCTGTAGCGAGACTGAAACCAGTTGTGGGCCTCCTGCAGGTGGTTTGAAATCTAAGCGAGAGAAATGGTCCAAACAAAAAGAAAGGTAGAAGAATCCATAAGCTGCATAGGATGAAATACATCCGTTGCCCCATAAAACCAGGCAAGCTAAAACTTTTGTGAATAAACAGTCATTTTCAAAGGAAAACTTGGGGGGCAAATTTTCACAAGTTGCAAAATTTCAATGTCGTTATTCAATCATTTCGCACCATGAAACTTTCAAGAGTCTGGACCACTCCAAGAAGGGTCATGCAAGATGATTGGTCTACATTATGAAATACTGAGCATACTTTAATGCTTGATAAGACAATTAATTGTCTGATGAGGATTGTCCAACTTGGCACGAACTAATAAGTGCAAAATGAATTCTCTCCATGAAGATGCTGTGAATTACATCATTCTTCAGCAGCGCTTCTTGGAAGAAATGGCGATAAATTTAGAAGCATGTGAGTTACATCAAAATGAATACCAGACAGTACATGCAGTCCACATACCTGGAGAGATTCATTGCTGGCTTCAGCTAGTTTCTCCTCAGCAGCTAACTTTTTCTCCTCCATTTCCCTCAGTTGTTTCTTCAGCATGGCTTTTTCCTTCTGGATGCGACTGCCCTTCTCAGCATCCCTTTCCAACTTTCGAACTTTATCTCTGGTGAGAACACAATAACATGAAACTTGTATCGTCCTTTAAAATGAAATCGTGTTCCACCGGGCAAAGTTCATGGGATCTCCAATTACCATTCTTACCTGCAGATGTGAGGTGTTTGTAATTAAAATTTTAACCACTGGAAATAAAGTCATAAGGGGAACACTGCCAATACAGAATTCAACAAATTTACATTTTTTAAACAATTATTTTACTTCTACAACTGCTGTAGAGGTACAATTGGCAGAATTAAAGTGGAGGTGAAATTAATAAAACAAGAAATTTTTACCTTGAATGATCAGATTCTTCCTTCTGTATCTCAGAGAGGGTCTCTAGCTCTCTCTGAAGTCCTGACATCTGGTCCATAAAGCTGGCAATGGTCCTGGACTGGTCTCGATTCTTGGCGGCATACTCTGACTTGGTCTGCTCCATCTCTTTCAGCTGGTCCTGGATCTGTACCAGTTTGGCCTCTAGATCCTTGTTGGCCCTCTGTGTGTTCCTGAACTGGTCCAACTGGGTCTTCTGACTTCCAAGTCTTATCTGTCAATCAATGAACAAGATAATTCAATCAACATTACAGCTGTTAATACTTGTACTTTGAAGTCTCTTGTGAATTCTCTCATTCCATCAACTCACTCACTGATAGTATAACCATTACATATCATACATTACAATCATTACTTAGTGTCTGACTTCAAGGAAAAAACAATACAAGGTGGATTTCAGAGAATCAAAAGATGCCCAATATCCATACATGGGTTTTGACAGTTTCTGATGTACTTTCTCTGGTACACTCAATATTTCACTGTCCAGGTTCAGATTCAGATTTATTTAACCATAAAAGAAACATACAAATGAAATATAATACTAAGTACATATTAAATGGTAAGGACCAGAAAAAAGCAAACAAATGCTTGTGAGGGTGGCCCCTTAAAGCTATACAGAAATACAATTTTACATAAATTAGGGGGAAAAAAACCCAGAAAAACACATACATCACACACACATACACACACACACAGTCAAAATGTACCGAACCTATTCCATAAATATTTTCGACACAGTATTTTAAAACGAGATAGAGTTGAGCTCGATTTTATTGATTCGTCTAATTGATTCCAAAGTTTAATCCCAACATAAGATAAAGAATTCAGAGACATTGTCAATTTAAATTTAGGTACATGGAAACAATGACTTTGGCGGGTTGAGTATGTATGGATATCTGAATTTAAAACAAACATATTACAATATTTCTCTGGAATCAATTTGTACTTTACAGAATACATAAATATTAATGTATTAAGCACAACTAAGTCATATATTAGTAGAATATGTAGCGATTGCAAAAGGGGAGTACTTGCAAAATTAAAAGTTGATTTCGTGATAATTCTAACGGAATTTTTCTGATGTATGTGCAATTTTTTAAGATGAGATTTATAGGTATTTCCCCATATATGGCTACAATAACTTAAATGTGGGTGAATAAGAGTATTATAAATCAATTTCAACACATTACTGGGCAATACAAATTTCAATTTGGATAAAATGCCGACACTTCTTGCTACAGATTTTGAAATTATAGAAATATGAGAACTCCAATCAAGATATTCATTGATTATTACACCCAAAAATTTCACATTATCTGTTTTCTGTATCAAAATATCATCAATGCGTATTTCAGGTAAATCTGTGGGGGCCCTTCTCTTCCTTGTTTTAAAAATAACATAATTTGTTTTTTAAAGATTTAATGATAATTTATTTACCTTAAACCATAACGAAACATTGCAGATTTCCCTGTTTATCGAGGAGACGAGAGTTTGTAAATTCTTATCGCTTAAAGTAGCTACAGTGTCATCAGCAAACAGGGAAAAGTTTAGAATATTAGAAGAATTAACAATATCATTAATATAAATAAGGAAGAGAAGGGGACCCAACACTGAACCTTGGGGAACTCCATAATTGTTACATTGTATAGAGGATCTGACACCATTGACCATCACATATTGTTTTCTTTGATATAAATAACTAAAGAACCATTGCAAAGCAATACCCCGAACCCCATAATACTCACGTTTATTCAATAAAATGTGATGGTCAATGGTGTCAAATGCCTTAGACAAATCCATAAATAAACCAATACAAAAATTACCCTTGTCCATTTCCTTTAAAATGGTCTCGGTTAAATTAAAAATTGCTAATGATGTTGAATGCTGTTTTCTGAAACCGAATTGTTTATCAGTCAAAATGTTTTTACTTTGCAAAAATTCATACAAACAGTGATACATTATTTTTTCTAAAATTTTGGCAAATACAGGTAGAATGGCAATTGGTCTATAATTTGACATATCATGAATATTACCTTTATTGTGAAGTGGAACTATTTTAGCAAGTTTTTATTTTTCAGGAACAATTCCTGAATATAGTGATCTATTAAGAATATAACAGAGTGGTTCAACATTACAATGAATAGAACTTTTAACTACTCTGGATGATATGCCATCATGACCAGTAGATTTTGACGTTTTAATATTAGATGCTATTTTAATCATTTCAGTTTAATGAAGTTGGTTTCAAAAATAGAGAATCTAATGTTCTACTCGATAAGTAAATACCATGTGAACAATTAACAATAGGTATATTATCAGATATATTTTTACCCATTGAGAGAAAATAATTATTAAATTGCTCAACAATGTCTTTCAAAGAATATAACTTCATATCTCTATTGTACATGGAAGATGGTAATCTTTTATATTTCTTATTACCCAATATATTATCCAACATTAGAATTACATTGTCCAACTAACTTCTTTGCTCTAGACTTTGAGTTTTTTTTTTTTTTTTTTTTAATAATTTGTCTGAGTTTGCTCAATCAAAATATTACACATTTCACATTCGCTTTGCATTAAGTTTTGCTGCTACATACATGTCTTCTAATTTGCTCAAGAGTTCTTTTTCTCTTTGGCTGACTTCTTTGCTCTGTACTTGGAGTCTGTATAAGTTTGTCTGAGTTCACTCATCTCAAGGGTGAGCAAGGGTGAACCTCAAAGAATGGCTCATGTCTGAGTTCACTCAACACTAACTTGAGCTATCAAGAAACTCAGAATGGCATAAACTTACCTTCAGTTTGGAGTGTTTCTGTTCCACGTCCTCTAGTCTGCTCAAGAGTTCTTTGTTCTCTTTAGCTAGCTTCTCAGCTCTGGACTTGGAGTCTGTATGAGTTTGTCTGAGTTCACTCAACTCAAGGGTGAGCTTCTTGTGGTTGCTGTCTCGAGTTGATTTTAGCTGTTGCTTGAGTGACTCAATCTTTCCTGCCAACTCTTCTTTGATTCGAAAAGATTCTTCTTTTTCATGTTGTCTGTAACGTGAATAAATAGTGTTGTTATTCATGGTACTTTCAAAATAGCAAAACATTCACAGTTTCAATCATATCTCAATTATATCTATCTTGGTTTCATTATGGTTTTTGCAAGTTTCCTCAAGTTTCCTCTTGTTTAGGGGGTTTTCTAGGATTCCAAAATTTAAGTCTTTTTATGACCAGAAAAAAACAACAAAAACAATCACATAAATAATGCAATCAAATATTGACAACACATATTTTCTACCAGAGGTGGCCAATGAAGTTACCCAGGAATGGAACACAAACTATCCATTATTGCATTCATTATGAATAAAAATAGATGGGGTCTCCACCTTTCCTCTGGGGAAAAAAAAATAAATTAAAAAAAAATGCTTTTTCAATATTTTTTCGTATTCATTTGAATGCTCTTATTCAATCCTTTTTAAGGTACTAAAAATCAACTGATAAACACAAGACCAGCAAACTTAAAGGAACAAACTGACAATGAAATGAAAATCCCACCTGGTGTCTGAGAGTATCTGGTATTGAGCAGCTCTCTTGTCCAATTCACCTTGTAGACCTTCTGTACCAATCTGTTGCTTGGAGATGGTGGCTAAGGCTTCTTGGAGTCTTGTGGCCATCTTGGATTGTGACTGAGCAGCCTTGGCGAGATCTGCATTGAGGCTTGCCAGCTGGTACAATATTAAGGATACATATTTTTATATTAAAAAAAAAAATTATATCCATTAAGGTAAATGAATTTTCAAACATTTTGTGCCAAATTTATCCACAACTGAAATACTTTTTCACTTGAAAATGTTAAAGAGTACCTTTAAGGATGAGAGGTAAAAAAACACAAAAACATATGTTCCGGCAACCACTGCTTCGGACTTTATTTTGTCAAAGATATAGGCTTAGGGTTAGGGTTTTAAATGGGTTTTAGGTAAGATTTAGGGTTAGGATTAGGGAGTGGTATATAGTCTTTGGTCCAAGGTTGATCTTAAGAATTTGGATTGATCGCAGAGAAATTAGTGCCAAAGCATGTGTTGTATGTACAACCTTAGAATACGTTTATGTTCTTTGACACTTGAATTTGTCAAAATTATTAGGTGGTACCTCCTTTATACATCCTTCCACGAGGATGGAGATTAATACGCCATGTTCCTAACCTGAGTAGAGTCAGCTGTTTCCATGGCAGCAAGCTGTTCTTGTAACCTAGCCACCTCCCTCTGCATTTTTTCCATAGATCTTTTATGACTTTGCCTGATTACGAAGGGAAGGGCACATATTTGGATTATGATTACGACGTGTTGTTGGCAGAATAAATAAACCCTCCTCCCCCTTTGTATTCAATTGTCTTCATGAAGAATTACAATCTCATACGGATGAACACATTCAGTTAGACAAGTTTTAAAAAGGCAAATAATACACAACGCATCCAGTTTTGACAACCCTAAACACATCCACATCACAAAGTAAAACAAAAGATGACAATTACAGTCACTTAAATGAATGACAAATTGACACCTGCTTCACCGATCTAAAAATACGACAAAATATAATTAGACACTGTTCAGACAGGACGCATGAAACTTACAAACTTACAAAAATCACTGAAGCTAGGAAAAGAAAGGGAAATTTCAATATTTTAGGGGGATAAAATGCATAGCTGAGGGCAACAATGGTCCCTATGCTAATGTGCTGACCTCTGAGTTATAAAATAGAGATATGTGAAGCGCAATGCTCTTAAAGCGGTCTACCTCTTTGTATCTGACTGGGGTATAAGATGTTGCACAGCAATCTACCTTTCTTGTCTGAGAGCTGCCAGCTCGTGATCCCTCTGACCCATCTCTGTTTGGAAGGTTTCCACGACAACCTGAAGCTGACCATGTGATGTCATGATGCTCTCCAGGGTGGCAGCCATCTTGTTGTGGTCGCTTCTTGCATCATTGAGATTCTTCTGAAGAGTGGTTGTCTGGGGAGGGGAGAAATTGAAGAAAAAGTTATAATGTAGGGCTCAAAACTCAAAGAGTTCTGATACACATGAACCACAATTTTTTTTTAGAAACATTATAAGGACACAGGACTCATGAACACTTGAAATATGTTTATTATAAAATACTGTTGTGAAAATTGCTCATTTATAATAATTATAATAATAATATTCAGGATTTATAAAGTGCCTATTGCATCTCTCATGTCTCTTAGCGCTTTACAGATATACATGTATTCCCCTGTTCATTGGATTCAGGCTTGCCCGCTCACAATGTATGCAACTTCCCCACTCCCTAGGAAGCATTCCAGCCGGGCAACTTTTTACAGACACAATGCTGAACAAACCACAATGGCTTTCACATCCATTTAACACCTGGGTGCAAAGAAGCAATGTAGATAAATGTCTTGCTCAAGGACTTCGGTATTAAAGGTGCCAGTGATTGAACCAACGACCTTCGCATCTCCAGTCCAGCATTTAAACCACTCAACTACAACACCACACGTCCATAAGGAACTATATTGTCATATCAAACAATTCCCAAACCGGGAAAAAATTACTTATCTCATTTGGCTTACCTTCTGTTTTTCTCTGAGTTTGAGAGCTTCAAGTTCTCCTCTGAGTTTATCAACATCTTTCAGGGCATCATTTCTAGCTTGCAGTGCAAGTGAAAAATCTTCCTCCTTCCTGCTTGCATTAGCTTGCTCCTACAAGACATAATATTATAACAACAAGAATCAAAACAATATGAAGGAAACAGAATAAAAAGAAATAATAAAAGCTCCAATTGAAAGAATACATTACACTAGGAATGATGTACATGTAGAAGGAGATATAGTGAAAATACTACAGTGAGTACTGCACGATTCGTGCAGTTTGTCTTTATGACAGTTTGTCCGTACGACATATAACATTTATCCACAAATAATAAATCTCTCGGATGTACTCTAGGAACCATTACCCTAAGCTAAAAGTACATGTAGCATTCTATATACAGCACTCATACTTGGTTGTGAAAAAAGTGGCAGTAATCAAAAAGTCTTGTAGAGAAAGAATACCTTTTTTGTATACTATTATGGACTAATCAGAAAAAACCTCAATCTTCTATGTAAGCCTATACAAAACAAACCCAGTTGTTTTGTAAACAATACATGTAGTACTCTAATAGATATCAGAAAAAGAAGAGCCTGAGGGAAAGTTATTCACAATCAATATTTTGTCAATTTCCGAGCTTTGCATACAAGAGCAGTTGATAAAAGATTTTAAGAAGGGGGCTTGAAAAACAAACCACACCGACATACCTGTTTTAAAACATTTTCCATATGCTGCAGATTTTGCTTTGCTTCAGTTAATTCTCGCTTTGCCTGTGTCATCAAAATACAAGAATACAAAGGAGACATTAACATTTACATAAAGATAATATTATTAGTCTCCGGTAAATAAAGATTTTCAAGCCTTTTTAAACCTCCATGCAATGCCAAGAGTGTGGGGATAAATATATATCTGTATCTCTTATCTTTTGATTCTCCCTTTTTTAACATCTCTCTCCCTCCCTACCTACCTGTTACCCCCCCCCCCCCCTTCTCCTCCTTCCTATCACTCTCTCTCATAGCTCACTTTCTCGTTACTCCCTTTATACTCTATCTTGCCTCCTTTATAATTCCACTCAGAAATTGTGAATTCAAAATGATGGATTTATTACAACTATTATTCATTAATGTTTCAATTAATTTCTTCTCACCTCTCTCAACTTTGACTCGAGGTCACCATTGATGTTTTTTAACTTGCTTGCATCTGCGAGAACATTTTCCATGGTTTTCATGTCCCTCTGTAGTTGTTCCACCCTATTTTGGAGTTGACCCTTCTCATAAGCCAACCTGTTCTTGCTATCAAGCAACTCTGAGATGGTTGATTCCACTTTTTGATGGGCAGACTGAAATGAATATGAAATTACACAATGAGCATATAAAACATTGGTGCCACTCACAGCTGCCAATTTAGAGGTACATAATTATGCAAACTGTAGAGGGAAATATTAAGGTCGATTATGTAGCATATACTCTGCATGAAATTCTAGGATGCAGATATTTGGCACGGTTTCAAAAAATATAAGACAATGCAAACAGGGCGTGTGAGTCACAATGCATAATTGCCCTTCAAGTCACCTGAAGTCACAAACTGCATAAGGCAAAGGGTCCCTGCTACGTCATTAGACCCCTCCTGAAAAAAATAATTATCATTTTCAATTAATATAATGCATACTAATTAATTCTATATGCACTTAAATACAAAATCAGTTCATCTGTACATATTTGCTAGAAATTCACTCAAAATTTGCAAGAATTTGTTTAATAGTGTACATAAATAGCAGGATAGCTACAAAAATCGGAAAATTGGAAAAAAACTGATGAATGTGCTTACCTGATGCTGTTCAAGTATTGCTATCCTCTCCCTAAGTTGTGTATTGTCTTGTTCAGCTACCTCTTTATGTCTGGTTAAGTTTGTTATCTCTGCCTAAATTAGAAGACATTTACATCACTCTTTAATATTCATATATTGCTATACACAGTTTCCATCAACAGTGTATTATCTCTCTCAGGTGCATCATTATGCCTGGTTAAAGCATATGTACAGGATTTGGTAGCAAAAAGGAAATTGGAAAGAAACTTGTTAAATGCTGTCTTATGTGCATGCGTGTGACTTTCAGAAAGATTTAATCAATTTCTTATCATTTTGATGATTCCAAAACCTCACAGCATACACCGATTAATTGCTTCCAGACAGTTTCCTTCACAATGAAATCACTTGACAAGAACTCAACTTCATCTTTGATATCCATTATTGTCTTTAATAGCCAGTATTGTTGAAGACTGACCTGAGCCTGAATGATCTTATCCTGAACTGATCGCCTTTCTTCCGTCATACTATCCACTGCTTGATTCACCTTACGGAGGATAGAGACAAGTACGAGAGGTCATAATAAGAATAAAATGTGACAGGAAACGGAAAGGAAAAATAACAACATGGAAATGGAAATAACAAGGGAAAAAGACAGGTAGAGATAGAGGGGAGAGAAATAACAAAGGAGAAGCGAGGAGATGCTGTAAAGCGTTACACAGACTTTTTCTCTTATTCCTAATCCTGAAGATAATTTGAAAGGGATAATGACTGCAATCTATCATGGTATCTTTTCCTGGCTCCGAGGTTCATTGCAACATTTTTCCACCGTCGCTGTTCTCTGCCATCCTAGTGCACTCTTGCAGAGCTATTCCACTCCAATTTTCTCCTCCCTGTTGGTTCCCGGCTTCCCTCTTGGTCCAGTACCTTCTACTTTTCCTTCCAACCTACATGTTTCTTTCACGAGCCTATGATGTCTTTTGATGTACTCTAAAACAGATGTCCTTACCTCATCCATCAGTGTGTCTTTTGACTTCAGTACAGCTTCTTTCTCTCTCAGTGCTTCGTTAAGTTCATCCTTCATTAGATCAACGGCATGTTGCTGAGAACAAAAACAGGGAGTTGGATAGAGCATTCTGCCTCATTTACTATTTCTAGTTGCTTGCAAACTACCTCCAAAATCACTTACATCAGTTGCTGATACTGACGGTTCTAATTCCATTTACTAACGACACTCAATTTGTACTATTTATCATAAAATCTGAATGTTACTCTATACATGTAAGTACTTTTCAGCCTTATATTTCCTTCAATGAAATGCAGTATGTCAGATCTAATCATCATCATCATAACTAACTTCCATGCTATATAGTGTCATCATTTTGCTGTTGAAGAATAACATATGATTGGACATACATATATGTCAGGTTTCAATGAAACTCAAATACCCTACAACAAAAATGGAACAAGAAGCAAATAATACTGATCTCCGAGAAATGTTCCAGGCTTTGAAAAGCCAAAAAAATTAGGTAACCCTTAATGGAAAAGACTGACACATGTATTGGTGTGACTATAATGTGACCTTACCAATGAGGCCATTTCATTTTGATGTTTGGTTTCTTGCTCACTCAGTTTCAGCTTGGCAGTTATCAGTTGCTCTTCTAACCTTGAACTGCATAGAAGTAAAATGCAAGTACACCATTTTGTTCATTTAGAATTCTTTCCAGTTCTGAAATTATGTTATTGATAGGAAAGAACATTCTAATCCATATTCTTGATTGCATCCACAATTTAGCAAAATTACCTGTATCATAGTATAGGATTTTTTGAAATTATGTTTGATGTTACTGTTTCTATTTCTTTCTATACTAATAAGAGATTGTATGAAGGGAATACTCTCATTGCTTTCTATTGGTTTGGTGAGGGGCGAAAGAGAGTTGTATTGTCTTTGGCTACAGGCAGATGTGGACTTCCATTTTCCAATGTCATATCAAATTTCCCCTCATCTTGCCCCCCCCCCCCCACCCCACCCAGTTACTCAGTTGTTCGCTGCCCCACAATCTTCTTAGATCATCTGATAGTAAAGCTAAGGAAATAAGGGGGCTTCTCACTTTATTTGTGAGGCTTGCTGACAGTAAAAAAAAAAAACAAGATGAATGCGACTGCGTCTCCTATATGCCTCCGCCTAAATTCAGTTGATGGCTTAAACTGTTCTAGAAATATTTGATAATGAGGCTAAAAACCAGTAATTTCATGTAAGTTCATGTAAATTGACCTGTGACCTCTGAACTTTGACCTACTTACCCCAAAATCTAATCAGTTCATCTTTCTATGGGGATACATACTGGTACCAAGTTTGAAGTTCTCACCTCAGATAGTTCTTGAGATATCGCGGTAACGGTGCTAAAAACCAGTAATTCCATGTAATTTCATGTAAATTGACCTCTGTGACCTCTGACCTTTGACCTACTTACCCCAAAATCTAATCAGTTCATCTTTCTATGGGGATACATACTGGTACCAAGTTTGAAGTTCTTGAGATATCGTGGTAACGATGCTAAAAACCAGTAATTTCATATAATTTCATATAATTTCATGTAAATTGACTTCTGTGACCTCTGACCTTTGACCTACTTACCCCAAAATCTAATCAGTTCATCTTCGTATGGGGATTCATACTAGTACCAAATGATTCTTCAGATATCGCGGTAACGAGAAGTGGGACGGACGGACGGACAACCCGAAAACATAATGCCTCCGGCACCCACCTTCGGTGGGCGGAGGCATAACAAAAAAATTATTTGCTGTCTTCATTTGTCTTTGTAATGCCCCCTGCCCCTGTATGAAAACAGAAATTAATGACCGGTTACCCATGATTAGCTGACATGTTACATCAACGTACGTCAACATACCTGGAGCTTTGTACACTTTGCTTGCCTCGTCTCTCCTGACTGAGTCTCGATTCGTAGTCCTGCTTCTGTTTCTCAAGAAGGTCTATCCTGGACTCCAGCTCTGCAACTATGGACTGCTCTCCCTAAATGACAACAGGGGAGCGTTTCATCAAGCATTTTATCGGTGATTTTTACTGACAAATTTGCTCTCAGCCAATCAGATGCAAGGCTTTCAGTAGCTTATAACAGTTGTCGGTAAAAGTCACTGACAAAACGCTTGATGAAAAGCTCCCCAGATACCATCAAACGTAATCCTAGTGATGTTAACCCTTTGCCTAAAGGAACTGACTGGCCCCTGTATTAAGCCTATGGGAATGAGATAATCTAGTAGTCAATGGGTTAATAATCCTAGCAAAGGACTGACAAAGGTATATTCATGCTATGTACAGTGAAACCTGTAGACCGCTCAAGGGAGACAAGAAAAGTGGTCTTTATGAGCAGGTGGTCTTTATATACAGGTTCCTTTAATACATGTTTCAATGAGAAACACTTTTCAAGGGAAACAAAAATTGTGGTCTATATAGACAGGTGGTCTTTCTATACAGGTGGTCGCTAAAGCAGGTTTGACTGTATTACTCATTACAATGTCAGTAATAAGGCAGTAATACCACGACAAGGAACTGTTCAGTGATTTGAACGTCTGCTTCTGAGCTGAAATCATGAATAAATCTATAATAAAATGTTTAAGAAAAGGTTTAGGCAATTTTCAAGTGTACCCTTGTTGTCTACAAATTCCCCCCTTTTTCACATATCATTCTTTGCTTTACTTTATAGTTTGGTTAGCTTGGATTGATTCCAATTGTCATTTTGAAAAGAACAGTTAAGCTACATGTAAAAGCATAATCTGCGTGCATCGTTAAATTTACCGTCATAAATTTGCTTCTGTCGCTGATCTATCCTTACCTGAGATGGATGAGGTGTATTTTTCTGCACTATCTCTTGTAAGCTTCCTCTTTCTGATTGCACTTGCACAAGTAATGTCTAAAGAGGAGCAAAGGAAAGATGTCAGGAAAAACAAGTATTATATATATTTTTTAAAATTTGTTAAACATCCTCTCCTCTTAGCACTCTCTGTTTTTATCCCCTTGTGTTCTTGTATCTAATGTATATTTACCCATTTCTCTCCCTCTCTCTTTATCTGTCAATAGTTGTTATTTCACCTAACTCTCTCTCATTCTCACTATTTCTATCTCTCGTTTTCTTTCTCTCCATTGCTCTCTTACCCACAAACAATCCATTATCTCTCTCTCTCTCTCTCTCTTCTCTTCTCTCTCTCTCTCTTCTCTCCATTTGGACCCCCATCTCCCAAATCTATACCCTGTCCCATTTCTTCAAAGTAAAGATCTCCACACATCTCCTGAGAAAAACTTAAGTTTTTTGTTTCCAATTCAATCAGGAGCACTCAAGAAGTGCTCAAATTTTAAAAATTCAACCAAACTCACACACACACACATATGTGCTGCAGACTGCAGATAATATTAAACTCTCAATCTAGCTGAAGAACAGCTAGAGTGAGGTGATAATGTATCAGCAAAATGCTCAGAGACATCACTGATGTATTAATCAATCACTATATAAATGTAGAATATTATTCTCCTTGCTCTTATTAATATTATATATTATATACCTGTGTGTCTATGACTAGCTTGGCTTGTTTCTCCACCTCTGTGTGCAACTCACTGCATGTCTTCTTAGATGCAGCTAATGCTGCTGCAATCACCTAAAGTATGAAAGATATATGCAATGCTCATTATCACAAAGACGAGTCATGGTGTTGTAGACACTACTCCAAAGGTACTATTTCACATTTTGACATGGTCACGAGAGTTGTTGCATTGATTGGTCTTAGAATGTAAACACAGAATTTAAAACATAATTAACATACTGAAAGTTGTCAGACAAAGAATCCCAATTTAGACAAGGAAAGTCAATGTTGATTTTTAACAAGAATGATCAAATTCCACTAGAACTGGAGCATAAATGATTCTAAAGCCGTATGTAATATGATAATTATGGGGTAATTTCAAAGAAAATTCATGAGATTGTCGTCCCCCAAGTGCTTAATATTTTAATAAACAATAACTTGTAGCATAGGAAAATAGTGTAGGGAATTGAGTAGGCTGTAACATACCTTGTTCTGTTCGAGTTGCTCTGCTATTTTCCCATCTTTAGAGGCTTCAAATAACGAATAAATGTAAAAACAAAGAATAAAGTTTAGAATATCATACAACTGTATTTAGGTGAGTTCTGGTCATGAGATTGAATTGCAAAGAAACTGTCTCAAAGCAAATGGAAAATGTTGATTATATAGCAATTAAGAAATGGTGTATACTGTCAGGTTCTGGAAGCACGAAAATGATAAGAAATTTACTCAATCCTGCTGAGAGTCAAATGCATAGAAATGTGTATATGGGACTAAACACAAATGTTCAGCCCGAACATTTCAGCTGTTTTCTTGTCATATTTTGAATGTGAGGGCATTTGAAGAGCAATCCTTTCAGGGGACATTTCTACTATGATAATCTTCCAAATTAACATAAAAAGAACGAGAATGCTCCCAAATTATGTTTTACCTTTCCCAAAACTCAAGCTTCCCTTTAAATGGAACTGGGAACATCTTCAAAACCAACATGTGTACATCCTTGGCATTACTTATTTATCTTCAGTATAAGAAAAAAAAATTAGTAACATTGATAACATCTTCCATTATACAGTTTATCATTAGAATTACATAGTCTATCATTATCATTGATTACTCCTGCCGATATCAACGATCATCATTCATAAATTCTGATGCAACAGAAGGGCTTCTGCTAGAAGCTGTAATCATTAACTCATTGGATCGTGAGTACAAAAGAATATTGAATGTTATAAAACGGGTTCAAGAATGTAGCTATACTGATTGGTCAAATAACACCACGTGACCGTGAAAAAAAAAAGTGATAATGCACGGCAAAAAGGCTCTAAACATGGCTCAGCTACGCGTACGCGTACCTCTGGTGCGTGCAAACTTAAAACGCAATGAAATCGCATAGTTTAATTGTCATTTTAGCGCAGGGATTACATGCGCGCACTGAAACGCGCATGACTCTTGTTGGCTGCGTTTCTGTGATGTCATCCAGGAAATTAAAGCAAATGGCAGCCTTCATGACTGTGCGACTCTTGGCGTTTCTATGGGGTTCATAACCATTTTTATAGACTTCATAATCATATTGCCGACCCGTTTTATAAAACTATTAATACATGGTTGTGAGTCTGTGCGTTAGTGCGATCTGGCAACATGCAGGTTTTTATCGTGGTGAGAAACACATAGTACACAATAAAAACTTTTGTGTTGCCAGATTGCATCAACGCAATGTATTAATAGTATATTTCACACCGGAAATGAAACTGTTAATAGCACATTATGTATCAAAAAAATTGTTTCAAATATGTAAATGTATCTTGCTATTAAAGTAGAACGTTGATGATTTTAAATATTGGCTTAATACTTATTATTGCATAGATGGCATAAATTAAACAAGGTTATCCAAATTCAACGCTTGGAAACATTTGAAGTAATGATTATTATCAATTATAAAACGGTAAAATACAGCCCCCGATATAGCAGCTGAAGAGCTCCTCGAACGCTGCTGAGATATGTGACGACACACCCTGGACCAGTCCTGGCTAAGCAGACGATGTCCCATAACATCTTACACATTTTTCAGAGCCTATTTTGTCATCTCCTCTTCACTTATTTCTCTTCCTTCACTAGCGTCAGTCTTAATGTTAGTCTGTTGCCTCACTCTTAACTTCGTGTATGGTATTATTTTGATGAAAAATGCAGCGTTAAAAAAATAAAGGAATCAGTCACTTGTAAACAAAATAAGACGCCATTGTATTTTCAGCTGTTTACACCGGGGCATGTTCGGCGTTTCAAGAGGGAACGAATACCATCCTGCTATTATTCGGAGGGCTTTTCAATTTGAAAGTGGGGTTTATTTCATTGATCATTGACCCTTCTCCTATGTATTTACAATCAAACGGTTTTAGCTATCAGAATCAGTTTCACTTTCCCTTTATAATGGTGTGAAATAAGGTCATGTTTAAATACACCAAACTCTTTATAATTTGATAAATAATTGCATTGCAATTACGTTCATTCATTATAGGACGTCGTCTGCTTAAGCAGGATCGATCCCGAGTGTGACGACATCAAAACATCGCTATATTTCTGGCGAATCCTCGGATATTCCAGATGCTGAGAAGAGCTTTTATTTGTGTTGTTTTTATAATCACCAGATACGCAGTTGACATAAAACTTATAAGATTGCCATCTGTAAGCTTCCCAGTTTCTAGTGATACATTAATTGCCATATTTGTGATTTTCTTTGAATATCTACTTTAAGCCTGATTCGAATCGATTGGTTAGCCGGTGTTCGATCGAAGACATCGAATCCCGAATTCGTTTTGGCAAATCCGGTGCATCGATTTGTAGTCCGCCAGATTTTTGACTACCGTAGCCACCATGAAAAGAGCAAATAAAAAAAGAAACTCCCTAACGTACAGCATATATACTAGCAGAGAACGTGAAGGCGACTTCAAACTGTTGGCTAACTTTCGCTAATTCGCTCGCGGAGGACGTCGCGCTTTACCTGTGCTTTCTCTATGGAAAAATCGTTTTGTCGTTACGAACTGAAGTTTACGATAATATTCTTGCACTCTCTCTGCATTGTCAATTTGACAATTGTATCATTGAACATGATAAATACGGGCATGAGTACGAGTGTTCCTACTTAATTCGCAATAACTAATATCACACTCTCATCAAATTGGCAATTACTTCTGAATGATCTGAAGCTGAATGAAGTCGAGTCTATATTGAGCGACGAAAAGTTTATTTCGTATTTTTTTTTTTTGTGCATCGAACAAACGTGTTCTATTCAGCTCTCCAAAGACAAAGTAAGATTATTAATTCTTTGAATTTGAATCATTGTCGGGTGTGTCAACAATGAGCATCGCTTCGTGCGACACAAGAGTGATATTTTGGCTAGCCATACGGACTAGAAACTTAAGATTTTGGCTCGTCCGCTGTGATTTTTACTAGCCATTGGCTAGCGGGCTATCGTTAATGTCGAGCAGCGAGAGCCCATACATATATGCCCGCGATGCCAGCGGACCGGTCACCGGTGCATGGTGCATGCACTGCGTGCAACTGTGTGCAACTCTGTTTTCACCGCCCATCATTTATCGATGCACCGGTATTCGATCGAATCAAAGCCGTCGAATCCCGGATTATGAAATATTCAATATGACTCAGGCTTACTTGCTATCATACTCAGATATTCTGTTCCTTGGATATCCAAGACCAGGGCCCTGTTTCATAAAACTTGTTATCAATAACATCAATAACAAGTTACGACAATTGTTATAAGCTACTGAAATCGTTGCATTAGATTGGCTGTAAAACAAATTTGTCATAGAAATGTGGCCGTTGTTGTTAACAAGTTTTATGAAACGGGGCCCAGGGGTGGTGTTCTGAAAACTAAGTTATATTTTATGCTAGTAAAACAACGTTAACTGTCATAACAAATCAAAAGTATGACAATACATTGGTTAATGTCTGCGCAAAATTCGCTGTGATCACGGAAAGTTGAAAGAGACGTCTGCTCATTCCCCGCAATTTCAGTTCGTTATGATAATCAACATCGCTTTTCTTAACCAAAAAAGATAACAGTTTTCAGAATACTGCCCCAGAGTTGCCTTGAAACTCAAAATCAATACGTGAGGTAATTAAACAAATTTAGGAATTCACCTAGTTCAGCCTTGAGTGTGTTGAGAGCTTCCTCTATTGCTTTCCTTCTTATGCTCTCCTGATTCTTCTCTTCCAATAGTCTAGCTCCTTCGAGCCTCAGCTCTATGCAGTTTTCATTCATAGACTGCACCTATATGATGTTGTAAGGTGGCAAGTAATAATTGAACAGGTACTCCTCATAGGATGTCAAGTAGGTATTACATTATTTCAGTCAGAATTCTCCAGTATTATGTAATAAGATTCATTCTGAATGTAATTATTATTACATGTACTAATATTATCATCATTAAACCATGAGGTACTGGGCTTTTTCAAGCTCCTCTCTTACTGAGGGAGGGGGGGGGGGGTCAGAGGCCCCCCCCCCCCCCCCCCTCTGATCTTGGCAACAACATGACCGATCCCTGCAAAATTTGCACGGACCTCGAAAATTGCGTAAAGAACATGAATCCATTTTTATTTTTATGTAAATTACTATTTTTTCATTTAATATAATTTTTTGCAAATTATATGCATAAATAATCAAGTAATGTAAAAATTTTAATGCAAGAGGTTCTTCTAACACTTAAAAAACATTATTACATGAGAAAAAAAAATTCTTATGTATTCTACTGTTTTACAGTAGAATAAAAAAAAAAAAATTCTTATGTATTTTTGTTTTTTAACTTTAACTTTTTTAATGTTCTTTTAAGGCTGCTTTTTAATAATGTTGATGATCATAATAATTTAGAAAATAATAATAATCGAAAGAATAATAATAGAAATAATACATCTTTAATACACTACACATATAACCTCAAACAGATTGCAAACATTCATGAGAATTGATTTTTTTTTCTCAAATCTGAATCAATAAAAGAGTACCCTGATTGACTGGTAATTGATTGACTAACTGATTGATTGATCAATTGATAGATTGCCTGACTGACTGATGGACTGATTGATTGGGTGATTGATTGATTAAATGATCCTCCTTACCTCTCTCCTCTCAGTTTCAAGTATTGACTCCATTTCAACTATTCTCTGTAAGAGGGTGGCATGCGACTCTTCCAGGCTGGCACGAAGACTAACCTCTCTTCCTAACTCTTCCCTCAACTGAAAAAAAAAATAGCATGATGAAGCGATTACATGCTCTGTCTTACTTTTCAGCACATCAAAACCTTATTGAATAATATGTAAATCTTCAGTTCAACAAGCACATGTAAAACAGCCATCAGGACTACATTTACATACACCCACCTCTTCCATAATTTAATGATGTATAACCTATCATAGACTGACCTCTTTCTGAGAAGAAAGACTTTATTAGTAATATGCCTCAGACAGGAACAGCTCTGTCGCTTTATCTATTCAATATAGCTGAACAATTTCATGGTAGTTCAATGTCAGATTTCAAAATAGGAATTAAAGGAGAATGAAACTCAACATACATTAGCTGATAATCATGTGGAAAATTGTCAGCCTGTTCAAAATATCTTGAAAATACTCTGATTTGATTACTCAGTAAGGAGAACAGTCTCTCTAAAGTTTGCAGATTTCTTGCTAGATATTATCCCATGGGGGCTGCCATTTTGAAGAAACTGTGATGTCATTGCGGTACATGTCCATTTACCTGTACACAATGGATAAGATGTTGCATAATGAATAGCTATTATACAACTAAAGCCACCCATGCAAAATGGCAGCCATTTTGGTACCCCCATTGTCTCCCACAGGTGATATCTAAGAGCAGTTGTAGATCTTTGTCACTTCTTTAAAGAATTCACAAACCTTTGTCAGACCAAGCAACTTACAATTGCATGCCAAATCGAGCTTAACAAAAGAAACAGCTGAACCAAATATCTTGACACAAATAGGTTATATGGCAGGATAAAAGTATCTTTATTTGAATGTACATGACTACAAAAATGGTTTATTATGAGAAAATTCAGTGTCATG
The DNA here is from genome assembly GCA_025617745.1 of Heliocidaris erythrogramma. Taxonomy (NCBI): domain Eukaryota; kingdom Metazoa; phylum Echinodermata; class Echinoidea; order Camarodonta; family Echinometridae; genus Heliocidaris; species Heliocidaris erythrogramma. The sequence continues at coordinate 20,928,378 of CM046865.1, read as the reverse complement.
CATTCCACAGCTGATCATGAGTGTCACGGTAGCTAGTGTATAGGTCAGTGGGTATCTCACAAATAGAACTGTTCTGACATTACTTTGTAAAGAAAATGGCAGCCCCCATGGGATAATGTCAAGCAAGGAAACTGCAACTTTTGGAGACACTGTTCTCCTTCTTAAATAATCAAAAACGAGTAATTTCAAGATATTTGTAATAGGCTGACAATTATCTACATGATTATAGGCTAATGTTTGTTGCCTTTTATTCCCCTTTAAGTAATCTACTTCATTAATAGAGATACACATACCCTTCTTTCACTTAATCAGCCCCCTGTGTATGTACTAATGTCACTCTCATAGTTCAGTTGTAAACTCCCTGTTTAAAACAAATCAAATATTTGTCTTAATCAAATTTGAAAATTCACCTACCTCGTTCACTCTCTTCGCAAGTTTTTGTTTTGCTATTTGGATGTCTTCGTATCCAACAGTGAAGCCAGACTGCATGTCCATAGCAAAAAGTAAGGATATAGAAGGAGAGAGACACCTCATTAAAACAAACTAACTACAGTAAAGTACATGTATAGTATAGTTTAGTTTAGTATAGTATAGTATAGTATAGTATAGTATAGTATAGTAGTATAGTATAGTATAGTATAGTATAGTAGTATAGTATAGTATAGTAGTAGAGCATAGTATAGTAGTAGAGCATAGTATAGTAGTAGAGCATAGTATAGTAGTATAGCATCTGTCCATTACAAAAAAATTCTTCTCCACTGGTTCATAGAATGTACATGTATAACAAGAAAGGACACAAACATCATAAGAAAGATATACAATAAAAGGTCAGTTAGATTGACATTTTAAAAAATGCAACTCAATCCAAAGACTTGTTTACAGTATAAAGAAATACACAAATAAACAACATTCAAATATTTCATCTGTTTATAATGGGTAATCAATGTTTCACAATATTATACTTGTCAAGCAAGAATGAACTTTATGAATTAGATTTTGATTACAGTGGTAGGGATATCAAATGAATCTTGAATCCAAACAAAAAATTCATACCTTCTAAAAAAAACAGGGGGGGGGAGTTTGTGCATTAAATGAAAAAAAAAAAGAGAAGCACATTTCCTACAGGGTTGACGTAGCAATTGAGTGTTAGGTCTATTGTTAGGTTAGGTTTAGAAATTGGATGTTCAGGCGAAAGCGAACGTGGGTTAAGGAGAATCTGAACATTAGGCTGAGAAAAAAGGATTCGCATTAATGTTGCATGTAAAGTTATCATTATTACCCACGCCGATTAAATCGGCAGGGTTATGTAAAGGGCTCTGTATGTTTGCTTGTTTGTTTGTTTGTGTACAAGATAACTGGAGAACGGGTGAATGGATTTGCACCAAATTTTCAGGGAATGTTCGGATAGTGACAGGAAAGAATCGATTAGATTTTGGTGATGATCGGTTGACCCCTGCAAATTCTGTGTAACCTTGTAGTTTTGACCCCATAGTTAGTATAGTATTACAACTACTCTGTAGCGCCGCTAAGGCATGGGTCTGCCGCCTTTGACAGCCTTTCTAGTTATTATTATTATCATCATCATCATTATTTGCTAAACTAACCTTTGTATATGCCGCATCATTCAATGCAGCATGAAGTCTTCTGGCCTCATCTTCTGCTGCTCTCAGGGCATCCGCTCCATCTTTGCAATCTTTCTTGGTCTTTTCCAACTCCTTGTTCAACCGATCCACCTCAGTGTGATGTGTCTCTGTCAGTACGTCAACCTGTTCTTTTAAGGTCCCTGCTTCCTTCTTGGCCAGATCTTTGGCTGTCTTCATTTGGAAATCCAATAAGAGAAAGCAGAATAAAAGGGGAAAAAAAAAAAAAATTATTTTCATTTAATTTTGTGACTTATAAAGGATAGGGTGTAACAGAAAGAGAAACAAGTGTCCTTGATGATTCTTAGTTAAGATATCTACATTTGAAAATCCAAGATAAGAAAAAAGGATCAAATGGATAGCAAACAACAATAATAATTCATATTTATCTGATTTTGTGTTTCAAAAAGACAGGGTGTAATTAGAGATTGAGAGAGACACAGGAGTCCATGTGTTCTTTTAAGGCTCTTCCTTCATTCTTTGCCAGATATTTGGTATTGAACTATGCAAATCTGGACTACTCATTGCATGTGTGTTTGACAACAAAACTAACCCAATTGGAATAACAACAACAACAACAAATAACTGTATGTAGTCTATATGAAGTATTTGTCATTAGCATTCTACTGCTCAAAATTTCTATTTACATTTTCATATCATCTTTAGGCTGGAAATTACCAAACAAGTTTTTTTCATTGGAAAATTGGAGACGAGTTCATAGGTCTATAAAAAGAGTATACATGTACTGTAAGCTTGAAAGAAAACTTTAATCTGGCATGACTATGCTATGTGGCATCATATTGCAGTACCTGCATGGAGCAAAAGTTGAGTCTCAGTGTCTGGATTTGGCTCTCATTTCTGCACAACCTTGCCACAAGCGTCTGGTAGTTCTTGTGGAGCACCTCTGTCTCCGCTGACCTTGGGATAAATGGCTGGACAGGTTCCGGGGATTTTATCCTCTGGGAATTTCCATGTGGGAAAATCAAAAGAATAAATGAGTTTATTTGATCTTCATTACCCAAAATATTAAAGATTCAGAAGGATATTTTGAAGTTGATATGAAATATATGCCACATTCTCTGATGTAAATTTGTGGCAATTCTTTTGTCCTTTCCCAGATAAAGTGCAAGAGATTTTTTTTTTCCTTTCCATGATAAATGTATACGATATCTCTTTAATTATTATTATCCATTTAATGTAGGATTCTACAATCGGAAATACGTGTAGTTGTGTTAACCGTTTAGTCACTGAGGATTATGCATATTGTAGTCATTTACTCACTGAACTCAGTCTCAGTAAACCATCTTGCAGCATAGACTCTCTGCTGTACCAAAAATCTTTCCACAGTAACACATCGCTTCAATGCGGATTCTAAATGGCTTATGTGTAAAAGATAGCACACACAAAGTTTCAGCGTCCAATATCCCCTACAATACATTTGCTGCAGTGTTTAGCACAGGTCAAAGTCCACGGGCGGTCCCGGGCAGTTCAGTGGCTAAAGGTTTAATCTTACCATGGAGTGACCCGTCTGCTCGCCACCTCCAGTCTTCATCTTGTCCGATCCCTTGAAGCCTAGTTCTGATAGCTTATGGACAAGGCTGACTGTCTCCTTTTCTGCCACATCCAACTTCTTCTGCAGGAGATGAACTGTAGCCTCTGGAGACGATCGTCTGAGGCGACTAGGGGGAAGAACTGCCTTGGATGTCATCTTATTATAAAACTTAACATTGGCCAGAAGAGGACTCATATAACCTGGATTCTTAAAGAGGTATTCAACACAGTCATCTGGAAGAAGAAAAGACAATTTAAAAAAAAAAAATTCCCTAGGATGCTATTTACCTTTGCTACCAGCAGTATTTTCGAAACTTTTGCTTCTTACTTTAAATCTAATACACATATTTTTAAAATGTTTCTATTATATATATATATATATATATATGCTACAGTAGTATGCAATATAACTGTATAAAAATAAGTAAAACTGAGGATACAGAACATAAGATTTGTAGTATCTCATTATGAAGAATATTTTATAATATAAAAAAATATCTCAGAAAAAAATTCATATCTTTATCCTAAGAAAATTCTTGAGGGGGTGAATTGTGACTAGTCTAGCTAATGTCATGTAAACTACATGAGTTAATTGTATGATAGGGGGTTGTGTCTTGTGTGTCCAGACACTTAACTTGTCAAGTTTGCTGTCAGATTTTACCAAAAATATGCATCAGGTAACACTAATATCAGTGAATATTTGTAATTCATACAACTGTCAACCCATCTTGTGAAAGATTTGTGACATTTTTCATGAAAAGTTGTTCGATTTACTGTTTGAAAGTGACCTGTCTGGATAACCAACCTGTCTGGACACATGTGGGTATACACGTATTATTTTGACATCAAAGTCAGACTCAAAGATATGTTAATCCTGCTCTATTTATCTTGTGAAATAAGTTAAGAGCTCAAAATGTAATTAGAATTATGTGTTCTGAAGTGCATTAGATCTAGATTTACATCAAAAATTACAATAAGGGAAAGATCAACTCAGGTAGTAATCTTGTAGTTGTATGCAAACAGTACAGACACATATCCAATGACCATTTTTTGTCCTCCCAAACCAATATGGTCATGGTGAAAACCAGTGCCGTATATAGATAGAGTCTGGCCAACTCGGCTCCAGTTGGGTAACAACATGGCGCATATTCCTTTGTTGCAAGCTTACATAACAAAGGAATATACGCCATGTTGCTACCCAACTGAAACCGAGTTGGCCAGACTCTCTCTATATACGGCACTGGTGAAAACCCATAAGGACTGCCCTCTACTGCTGTACTACTGCCAGCAACAATAAACAAATGCAGATTTCCTCTCTCCAGACAGAGAGGGCAGCAGTACAGAAGGATCAATTAGTCTCAGCAGAAAAATAGAATGAACACAAAATCTAATGCTTAAAATACCATATTCCCCGAATCAGTGGTTTAGCTGGTCACCAAACAAGAGGGACTTTCACAGACAACTTGCTGGTAAGTAATATTCTGAGTTTCACTCTTTTGATCTGGGGAGCATTTCATCAAGCGTTTTGTCAGTGATTTTTACCGACAAATTTGCTCTCAGCCAATCAGATGCAAGGATTTCAATAGCTTATAACAGTTGTCGGTAAAAATCACTGACAAAACACTTGATGAAATGCTCCAGGTTGGAGCTGCATAGTTCAGACATACAAGTGGGTACAGATATAAATTGGAAAGAGAAAAAAGAAAAAGAAGAGAAGTAGGAAGAACAAAAGAAGAAAGAATTACAGATGGGAAAGGAGGACTACCTGAACTGAGTCAGAGAAGAAGATGAAGAAAAAGAAATTGATAAAGGTATGAAAGGAGTAGAAAAAAGGAAGAAAAAAAAGAAAATGATGTTGGAAGTGATGAGCAGTGACTGATGTGGATCCAGTGTTATCATGAAATAGGTCCCTCCTCATTCATTCTGCACAGTATTGGTTTGTTCAGGGCTGTCAACTTAGTTTGAGGAACTGCTTGGAGGGAGATTCGTTTTTTCTCTGAAATTCTCTGACAAGAAAAAAAAAAAGGTCATCAGCTTTTTCGGGAGATTTACATGGATGGCTTGGTTTATTGCGTGTAACGCTATGGTGACTTGATTCCACATCAATAGACATGACATGCAAGTGTGTGCCTACACACCAAATGGGAGGGGACTTATTCCACGATTAGGTCGAGGATCCGGATGGGAGGATAACATAGTAATTATGTAACCCCCAAAAATGTATACTCAGATGTTGTGTGTCCAGGCAGGTTGCGTATCCGAACAGTCGATTTAAAACAGACATTTAACGAAGTTTTCAAGCAATATTTCTTAAATTTTCTAACACTTGTGTTAGGCCCCTAGCTAGACCGAAAATTCTGTCTCTCGTTCGTTAGCCTCTTATTTGGATAGGGTCGGCTCTTCACTTAGAGACAGAAACACTCCGTACACTTGCCTGTGCAAACTCACTGGTCGCCGAGGAACAGTATGCATGTATAATGTAGTTGTTAAAATGTGAATCGTTCTATCGATAGATTAAGTATTCATTTTTAGCAGTAAAATAAAAATATATAATGTATTAAAAAGGAAATGCATGGAAATCAATGTGCACAAGCTACGAGTTCGTAATGAATTTAATCCATTTTTCCCCTTCATAGTCCTTTTCCCTTGATCGTAGACTAGAACGGATGCGATTCCGATGACGTCATCTTAATTCCTGCGCAGTGGAAACAGTTTGAATGCAGCGTAAGATTTTCAAACCGAGAACAACTTGGACCCTGAATTACCTGAAAAAGGAGCATTAAAAGGAATAAAACAGTCAAATTGGTAAGTTGAACATGTTCGTTTAAGTATAGAGCCTAGGCCTAATCTATTTAATTTACACAAATATTTTTAAAAATCGTAATATTCACATTTTAACAACTACATGCCTACTGTTCCTCGGCGATCAGTGAGTTTGCACAGGCGAGTGTACGGAGCGTTTCTGTCTCTAAGTGAAGAGCCGACCCTATCCAAATAAGAGGCTAACGAACGAGAGACAGAATTTTCAGTCTAGCCCCTAGCATGCCTAGACAATAGTATAACAGAGAACAAATACTGATGATTAGTGTTATTTAATGAATAGTTTTTATTGAATTAAAAGACATGAAAGCCAAAAAGGCAAGAGACGGCTTCATTTTTATTTAGCGTCCGGACGCACGTCTCCCCCTCCCCCCCCCCCCCCCCCCAATCCTACAAGCATGAACATGTGGAGAGAAGAAGAAAGAAAAAGAAACTAGACATTGAATTCGTCACTGAAGACGAATTAGGTGATCTGTCTTGATCTTGATATTTTTGACGAAGACGAATGACAAAATGATAATGTGAAAGATGACGTTGATATCACGATGACATTCATTATAATGAATCTAATCAAGATTTTTATGATTTCAACCTTTTCCTAGCATTTTCAATTCGTAGGCTGTGGCTACTACATATTTTAGTGAAATAGCGCCCCCTTTCGTTCAATGGGGCATAAAAAGTGTGAACATGAATTTTGGATGATTCGTGGATATCATGACAATGATGATGATAATGATGTTGATGATAATCATCATCATCATCATGAATATCATCATGACAGTAATGATAATGATGTTGATGATAATCATCATGATGATGATTATATCATGACAGTGATGATAATGATGTGGATGATAATCATCATCATCATGAATATCATCATGACAGTGATGATGATAATGATGTTGAGGATAATGATCATTATATCATCATGACAGTGATGATGATAATGTTGACGATGATCATGATAATCATCATCATCATGAATATCATGACAGTGATGAAGATGATGTTGATAATCATCATCATCATGATGAATATCATCATGACAGTGATGATGACAATGATGTTGATGATAATCATGATGATGATCATTATATCATCATGACAGTCATGATGATAATGTGGATGATAATCATCATCATCATCATCATGAATATTATGACAGTGATGGTGATACTGTGTTGTTGATGATAATCATGATGATTATGGTGATGATAATATAATGACGATGATAATCATGATGATGATGGTGATAATGATGATTGGTGATGATAATGATGCTGATGATAATCATCATCATCATGAATATCATCACAGTGATGATGATAATGATGTTGATGATAATCATGATGATGATAATGATAATGGTGATGACCATGACTGAAATGACATTGACCTTAGCCATGCCAAATATGAAAGAGAGATGACATTTCGTGAAGAAGATACGATCATAAGTTGATTTTTCCAAAATGGCGCCTGGATGACGTCACAATAATCTGATGACCTTGAAAAAGATGCGGGAACTTGACCTTATTAGGACTGATGACTGACAAAAATTTGAAGATAATTGACTAAGCCAATTTTGAGAAATCGTGATATCAAATAGGACTATTTGATATTGCAGGATACTGGGAGATAAATCCCATAGCTCTAATACACGACAGGGAATCACAATTTCCATAGGGTTATACACAAACTACTGCCCACTACTTTCTAATAGATATAACACGGAAAATAAGGCAGTTTATTGCATGGTTTGTGATTGTTTATGTTATAATAGTCGAAGAGGATGGTAAAATGACAGGCAAAAAGAAGCAAAAAAAAAAAAAAAAAAATTATGGACCCACCGGGGATCGAACCTGGGTCACCGGAATGGGAGTCAAGTGCTTTGACCAATATACCAAAATATTTCCCATAGAGATAACACGTAAACGAAAAATGGGATTCTCAAATCACATTTTGTAGTTTAAAATTGACAATGATCCCGAAATCAGATTGAAAAAACCGAACCCTCATAGAAAGAGTATTTATCAGGCTACAACATATTAAAATCTGGAAGGAAATAGACGAAAAATAACCGAGATACTGCTCAAAGAACGATGTCATGTAGATTCATGATTCGAAAAAAAATCCTCTTCCATAGACATAACACGCAAATAGGGGAAATTCTGACATGTCGTTTTTAATTTAAAATTTCACTGTGATGACGTCATCAAAATGAAAAACCGTGGAAACCAGTCTGGTAGAGAATTGTCTCAGCTATAACATATCAAAATTTGGGAGAAAATCGACAGCCTATTACTGAATTATTATCAAATGAATACAAAAATGATGACGTCATTTTTTCAAAATCATTTTTTTTTAGTACATATGCAAATAGGATGACGTCAGAACATGAGATCGGCAAAAGTTCTGCATGAATTCAAATCTACAACTCTCAGGCTTTCAGAATATGTAAAGAAATTGGGGGGTTTCCAGGCATTCTGCCGAGCTATGGCGGATTTTAGATAGGCATGTTTTTACCACTTTTTACATTAGAATGGCCATTGACGCGCGCACGAATTTTAAAGTTTGACGCACGCGTGTGGCATTATGGAAGGTCGAGAATGACTGTAAATTGTTGGAAATTTTCAAGAATAGTGTCAGGAAGACAAACCATGTGAAAAAACGGCATTTTTACGTTATGTACGCGCTGCGCACGCGCATAACGCGCACACGGACGCGCACGGACGGAAAATTTTTAAATGCTTAAAATGTCCTGAACCGTACTCTAATTTGATTAAAAAGTGATTTTGAGCATTTCTAAATTTTGACGCGCGCGTACGTGCGCGTCATGATGCGTGCGCAGATTTTGATGACATTTTGTGTTGACCCTTGACCTGAAGTTCATGTGTGTTAAATATGGTTCATTTTTGATGACTCGTTATGAAGATATGATTGATAATGTGATTTCACAAAATGGCGCCTGGATGACGTCACGATGACCTGATGACCTTGAAAAAGATTTTGGAGCTTGACCTTATATGACCTGATGACTGACGGAAATGTCATGAAAACTGACTGAAAAGTTTTTGAGATTTCGTTGCAACAAGAAAGGGCCAGAAAATAAAAATAAATAATAAAGAAAGAAAATTCTGACGAATATAAGAGGTGATCTGTCGACTACGACAGATCACCTAATAATAAAGAAAGAAAATTCTGACGAATATAAGAGGTGATCTGTCGACTACGACAGATCACCTAAAAAAAGAAAGAAGAGAAAGAAGAATTCAAGAAAGACAAGAGAAGAAGAGGACATGGAGGAGGAAAAAGAAGAGGAAGAGGAGGAAGAAGATCAAGAAAAAGCACAAGAATTCAAGAAAGAAAGAACAAGAAGAACAAGAACAAGAACAAGAAGAACAAGAAGAACAATTAAGGGCTATATGGAATAGGTCTCCGCTAATTCAGTGTGTAACTGTAAGCACACACTTGCGTGCTATCATGGCTATGTCTCATGGGAGTGGAATGCTGTCTCCAACACTGACGAAAATCAAAATAAACAGCAGTGAACTGAAAGGACTGGAGACTTATTCCATGATGCCAGAAAAAGAACAAGATTCACGAAGAAAAAGAAGGAAAGAAAGAAAGAAAGAAGGAAAGGAAAGAAAGAAAGAGAGAGAAAGAAAGAAAGAAAGAAAGAAAGGAAGAAAGAAAGGAAAGAAAGGAAGAAAGAAAGGAAAGAAAGAAAGAAAGAAGGAAAGAAAGGAAGAAATACAGACAGTCACACTCATCACTCATAGGCCCTTGCCTATGGCTATGTGGGACTGTGTCCAACATTCACTGTTGTAGCAGTCAAAAGCAGACAACAAAATTGCTCTAAACAAGATTTAATTTTCTTAAATTTGCTAGAACTATAAAGCCTAGATTACCTGATTCAGGGACTCTTCAACTCTTTCTTTGCCACAGGCACAAATGTCAAATGTAGGCAGGGAGCACACCACGAATAGTGGTCATATTGACCACTACGAATACAACATGCAAAAATAGTTGGTATTTTCTGTCGCGTGTAGTAAAGGTATGGGGGGAAAATAAGATAAATATTTTAAATACTTGCTTTCAAATTCAGCCCTTAAAAATCTCACTCCTACCTCAAATGGCCGTTAGAAAGAACTTTTGATATTTTCAGCAAAATCCAAAGTCAAAATCTTGTCCAAAACCGGAGAAATCCCCGCCGATTTGTTTCGCGATCGCGTGTTGTTTACATACTGCCGATGTCTTAGACTAAAATCGGCCAATAAAATTTTTGTCCACGAAGAAACTCGGGATCGCAAGCGCACATCGATCTTTACGATCGCGCACACAGAAAATCAGGACTTTCCGTGTATGCCACATAGGGACCGAATTTTTAAGGACAAAACTCTTTTGGGGAGATGTCAGCGCCCGCGGCGACCAGGAAATGTACACAATGACTCTGATAGCTCATTTCGCGAGAATCAACAGTAAATTACGGATTTGATTTTTGGAAATTTCTTTTCCAACATCGGTGAGTTGAATTTATTGTATTTCTTGGATATTTAGTGGTCGGTTTTTGTAAATTAAATGCCGATTTTGAGTGAATGTTTGTGACTTTTGTGCAGTGGTGTTTTAAAAAGTTGAAGTGTATGACTGCCTACATTATACACACGAAGTATAGGAATGTAGCTATGAGTGGCAGGGAGCACGCCATTGCCGACTGTGTAGGAATGCAGCCAACACACATCCCATACCTAAACTGCATCACTGTGCATTTTTGGCTATATTTAAGTGAAACTCATATATTGCAGTTTACTTAAATCTAAATACTTATGTTGAATAATAGATGATTAAAACTTACCAGTTTGTTTTGTGACCTTTGAAGAGGGTTTCCTGAAATTTTGGGTACTTTTTGTCGATAACTCCTATCGAGACTGTCCCGTCAGCATCCATTTTGTATTTTTTACGATTATGATGAAGGGAGCCCTCAGCGCTCGTAGTGGTACCGGCGCGATCGGTTCGTCGATCTCCTACGAAGACCTGGAAGGGCCAAACTGACGACGTAAAAAAATAAAAAATATTACGTACGTACGTAATAATTACTACGTACGTACGTAATATTTTTTATTTTTTTACGTCGTCAGTTTGGCCCTTCCAGGTCTTCGTAGAATAGCTTGTGTGCGTAACATTCTGCGTACGTATCTACGGTGCGTAACCATGTAGAGCGGCCTCACTAGTGCGCAACATATTGAGAGCAGTCGTCATCCGTATGGAGGTGTGGGTAACAAGTACCAAAAAGAGGGCTGTAAATGTAAGTTTTTATAACTTTCTACATTTTGTATCTTAACGAACTGATAACTTAAAATCTAAAGAATGATACTTAAGTATCAGTTTGCCCACAAAAACCTCCATTTCAAACAAAATTACATCTGTATCCCCAATACCCAGTATACACACATGTATATGATCCTAATGGTCAATATGACCATTGCTTGCTGATGTGCATGCATGTGACACTCTTACTGCGGCAGCCCGAACACGTAGTGTTCGGGCTGCGATCAGCAGTCCTTTGATTGCTTGGATGTCTCTTAATTACAAGGTCGTTTCTCAAAATGATAGTCATGAAACATGACATTAGTTGATTTTAGGCTACTTTAGGTACTTACAAAACTTTACGATTGACTGTCGTCTTTGTTTTCAATGAGGATGGTACAAAAAAGGCATATTTATCTCCAAGAGCCTGTACTAAAAACTTCCGTAAGTCGGTGTTTTGCTTGCAATGCGCATGCGTCAGCAGCTCCAATATAATACAGACAAGAAGGGAGGATTATGAATATTCATTAACGAGTGGGCTCGAGAGATCGGCGGATCACGGTGGATAAGCCTAACAAAGTTAGGGCCTATATGAATATTCATTATTCCTGTGACGAAAACTATGGTGTCATTGTAATAAATATTCATAGGCGCATGCGCAACTGCTTATTTTTGTTTCTGCTTCAACAACATGGCGAATGCGGAATGGGACTGATTTCGAAAATTGAGAGTAAAATTTTACTAAAAAGTACGTGACATTCATCGACTCTAACTTTTTACACATTTTTTAGGAAAATCTGATTTGCGGAAGGTCTGTTTAGGTAAGTGGCATCGTATATACCGGTACTTGAATTAAAAAAGATAAATTATATGGCCATATTTTCAATAAATTAGTCATTTGAACATTGGTAAATTGTGAGACCCACCGAATCGTACTGGTTTCACTCAGGACGCTGCCACTTCGTGGCAGCGTCCCGGGCTAGTGACACTCATCATGCTGTCATGACATGACTCATGTTACAAAATTCTTAACGTACGGGACCGTTCACAAATCAATGACAAGTTCCCGACACATAATACAATCGTAATTTACAATCATGATACCGATTACCGGTACCGTACTGATTGTCGTTTGGACACGGGAAATAAATAGATTTAACGAACACTGAAAGTTGAAACCACCAAACGAACCTGAAAATGGATTTTAGAAACCCTCTAGTCTCTACCTCTCCTCGTCTCGGGTTTCAATTTTTCAAATACATGACAATCCCAGGCCAGCGATTCTTTTAAAAGAGCGCCATCTGCAAAATTGTATTTTGTATGAATATCGAGCTCGAGCTGCGCTGATGAGCGAATAGTGGTCGGATCACTGACCTCTACCACCTGGACGGATCATCGCCCATTCCCGCGCGTGAGAGCACTTGAAGTGGGCGCGGCCATGTTACTCTTCCGAGAGTGATGTGGTTTATTACCATGTTTATTACACGTTACGCACTGAACATCTGTACTTGCGTGCGCGTTTTGACCATGGGCGTCCGCATGATTGTACACAAATCTGTATTCCAGCTTTCTCGCGCGTTGATTTTTCAGAAGTGCAACATGGCGGACCACGACTTCACTTCTCTGAGCCAATGAAACGTCCAGGTCGTCGAGGTCAGTGGGTCGGATATGGTCGGATCATGAATATGTATTAACTGACGTTATAAAATTGATATAGGGCATGCGCGCACGCGCACGCGCGCGATTTATAATCATAGTTTATAATGCATGTTATACAACACCTGAGTAGATCCTTGTAATTTGATTGGAGAATAATAGGTCACATGTTATTAAATATTTGTTCCATTCCATGGTTTAGCGCTAGCTAGCGTGCATTTTTGTTCCATACGATTTTTTCCATTCAACGCCTCGACCTTTTCAGTGTAATGCGCGGCTGCGATACAGCGCACGTAATGATACTACCGGACTTTGCCCATAGACAATGATAGATCTATGTGTTATTTTACGCTCGCGAGCGACCGGACGATGTTGAGCTGCTGTAGAGGAAAGAAGTGTATTTGATTAAAGTTTCTTGTCAACTTTAGCCACAACATTATACGAGTACATCTATTAGTTTAGGTGATTGTTTGAGTGAGTGTGGCCGATTCCATGTTAAGCACAATATACTTTTGTGAGAGAATCCACCGAGTGAAGAGATAATTGAGAATTTGGTTGAGCGTGAACTGGGCTCTGACTGACTGCTCATTGACAGACGCTACCCCGACAGAGACCAGTTACGTTACATTTATAAATAAATTATATTTTATTGTACAAGGATAATAATAATAATAATAATAATAATACAACGCACTTATATAGGATCTACTCAGATGTTGTATAAAACAAATAATGATTCGCCTCATTGAATGGAACATTCCATCTTTCAACTCATGAAAATATTCTTTCCATTGCACTCATAAACATTCATTATTTGTATATTGATTATGACTTGTATTGGAATGGGGGAACAGGCAAGGAGCGAAACTAGAGGGTGAATGAGCAGCACTTAGAAGACAAAGACATAGAATAACAAATGAGCGTAACTAGAGGTTGAATCAGCAGAACTCGGAGGTCGGATTGGCATATAAAATAACAAATTGAGCGTATATTAACTAGAGGTTGAGTAATAATAATAATAATATCTTATAACATTTCAATTTCATTTTAAAGGGATACGCCACCAGGCGGCCGTGGGGAAAGTCAGGATTGCGTAAGCCCCATTCACTCGCACACAAAATCTGTGGGTCGAACGTGTCCGTTGGACTAAGTGGGATTACATTTCAACTGCACGAAGCCGACCGAATCTCGCACGAAAACTCGAGCTCAGGCAGAGCGTGCATGTTGTGCTGTCCGAGTCTGTCCGAGGTTTGCGCCCCGCTGGGCAACGGCATGATCGGGGAATGATCACGGATTCACGGTGCCCTCTCGCGGCATTAAAACGTCCACAATCTGCGGTTGAGTATCCCTTTAAGGAGGAATTCTCACTATACTATAACATTCTTATATATTCATTTTATAAATTTTATCAATTACTGATTGATATAGAAATGATTTCTTCCTCAAAAGTGGGGGTATATTAAGAACAAGCCACCCCTATGGATTATATGGATTATACTCCCTACATACGTATTTATTATACTCCCCCCCCCCCCCCCCCCGGATTTATGTCTATGTGTTTCTATGTTCAATTCGACTTCTAGTTCTGCTCATTCAACCTCTAGTTAAGCTCCATTTGCTATTCTGTGTCTTTATGTTCAATCCGACTTCTAGTTCTGCTCATTCAACCTCTAGTTAAGCTCCATTTGTTATTCTGTGTCTTTATGTTCAATCCGACTTCTAGTTCTGCTCATTCAACCTCTAGTTACGCTCCATTTGTTATATTATAATAATTATATATCATAATTGATAGGATTGAAGTAAATTGAATATATCACAAAGAAAGTAAATGTGAGAAAATTACAATGCCCCGACCGGGATTCGAACCCGGGACCCTGGATTACATGACCAGTGCTCTACCAACTGACAGTGGCGGCACCAGGATTTCTAAAGTGAGGGGGGGGGGCAAATGGGGGGCAAAAGAAAATGTTGGGGGGCAAGGGCGGACAAAAACATTTTCCACCCTTTTAAGTTTTTTTCACTCCGAAAATTATTGGGTCTTCCCTCTAAAGTCGGGCAAATCCATGCCAACGCATGGAATTGGTATGGACGTACCCCCTACGCTCGATGGAAAGCTAGAGAGGGGCTATATGTGAGATTGTTACTTTGCTTCGACGGGAGCCCGGATAGCTCAGTTGATAGAGCACTGGTCATGTAATCCAGGGTCCCGGGTTCGAATCCCGGTCGGGGCATTGTAATTTTCTCACATTTACTTTCTTTATGATATATTCAATTTACTTCAATCCTATCAATTATGATATTTAATTACGAATTCAAATTGTCCTCTATAGAAATTCGTTGGCATGCATGGATTTGCCCGACTTTATGTTCAATCCGACTTCTAGTTCTGCTCATTCAACATCTAGTTACGCTCCATTTGTTATGTTCAATCCGACTTCTAGTTCTGCTCATTCACCCTCTAGTTTCGCTCCTAGCCTGTATACTTCATATTGAATTCCCTGTTCTCTCATTTCAATACATAATCAGCAACAGTGCCGTCACCAGCTTTTTTCAAGGGGGGGGGTGCTTTTTGGGAAAAAAGACAAAACTTACCAACTCCACTTAGGTCTAAGGAAACAAAACTGCCCCAAAATGCCTCGCACGTTGAGATTGAGAAATTTAGGTGCGCGTGGCCGGCACGAGCGCGTCTTATTTGTGATCTGAAGGTCACATTGAGAGTACGAGGCGCTTTTCTTTATTTCTTCTTTTTAGCTTCGGTAAATGTGAACCGAGTGGATGTACTGGTAGACTGCTAGTATGTAATCTAAGGTAGATATGAATATAACAACACTGATACTAAGAACATGTCGCCCTTTTCAAAAGACACCCCCCCCCCCCCCCCCCCACCCGTCGACGCCCATGAGCATGCATTATAAATCGCGGGCGCGCGCCCTATCAACTTTATAACGTCAGTTAATACATATTCATGATCCGACCGCTAGTTCTGCTCATCGTTTGGTGCACAAACAGGGTTTGTATAGCTTCATGGTTTTACGGACAAAATAATTAAAAACGAGAACTAGACTAAGCATCGGTCTGTGTGAGAGTGATTTCGAGTGATCCTTTATGTCGTGCATATTTTATAGAAGAAAACATTTAAGCAGAGCTACCATTTACATCCTCTTAGAAATACATAATATTTTCCCACTGGTATACACTAGAGCTCCATACAATAACAAAATACAGAGGGAAGAAGCGAAAGCACATTGAAAAAGCAGTCTGTTGCAAACGCCCCCCCCCCCCCCCCCACCCCATTTGCCAATCAGTTAGGCCCGGAAGGAACAGGATTATGTCTTCTTTTCCCTATTTCTTTTTACATTAAAAAAAAAATTATTCCCTTTCATTGTTCTTTGACTTTTTTGTTTTGCCCCCGTATTGCAGACATCTCTTTCTCCCCCCCCCCCCCCCTCTCTCTCTCTCTCTCGCTATCCCTCTCATATCACATATTAATGTATGTCCGAGTTTAAATTTCTCTTTGTTTCAGTATCTCTCTCTCTCTCTCTATCCCTCTAAAAATATATATTATATTTTATCTGACGTAGCTAACGTATTTAATGCTGGAAAGAAGACTCCGATACGAAACAATTTTTGACCTTTCACAACATTACTCATAATCTTCAAGAACTATTTATTTTATACATTGGCTATACTAGGAAGCTTGACACAAAATCAGTTTCGAATAGGAGAATTTTTTTTTAGAAGAGACATTTGTATGCTAATTAGATATTGTATTTGATATGTCTTTTTACAAGGAAGTGAGAATTCAGAAGGCATTCCAAGAGTAATCAGAGATTTTAACAGGAATACACAATATTGATTGCTTTCGCATGTGCAAGAATATTTAAGAAAATAATATGTTATGGCATAATTAATGCACTTAACCTTTATGACACGGCTTACTTCGAACCAGGGAAATGTAACTAAGATTTCCCTGTTCGAACCATCGTGTGATCACGTTCACGTCACGTCGTCACGTTACACGACCTTTGGTGAATACTAGGGACTTTTCGATTTGCACGTTCACTAGTCGACTGCTACGTGCGGTAATTCAATGGACTGCTTTGTGTTAATGGTATACAAAGTCGGTGAAGCGAGGCACCACGCTTTGTGCAAGAACGGCTCACTCGTCCACTGAACTGTGGACGTACGCGTTTTGGGTGGAAATCCTGGTCGTCCTCAAGGCAGTGGACGTGTTAGCCGCTCTTGCACAAAGCGTGGTGCCTCGCTTCACCGGCTTTGTATACCATTAACACAAAGCAATCAATTGAATTACCGCACGTAGCAGTTGACTAGTGAACGTGCAAATCGAAAAGTCCCTATTAAGCCCTAAATTCACGAGGGGTAGGGTGTAACGTTTGTGAAATCCCCCCTTTTTTTTATTGACGAAGTGTCGGGTTTGAGACGTGAGTATTCGTAGATTTGCCATACTTTTTTAATAAATAGTCTGGTAAACTGGACCAGACACTTCGCCGATATTAAAGAGGTGGGTATTTCGTGGTTACCCTACCCTCAGAATTAGGGCTAGTGTTCACGACAGGTCGTGTAACGTGACGTGAACGTGATCGATCACACGATGGTTCGAAGTAATTACCCCTCGACAGGATTTACAAACAGTGCATACAATGTATTGGTTAATGCGAATGCATGGACAGTGCTATTTGACGATTCTAGAAACAATATTAATGATGAATCAATTTTCAGTGTTTAGTATAGTGCCATCGGGTAACACGTCCTTGCTATTCTGAAGAACGTTCGTGCATAATTCACTTTAAAGGTTAGAAAAGAAGATAAAACTGTTACAGTTCTTGAATAAGTCTGATAAAATTTCTTTTTTTTTTACGGGGAAAGCAGAGACCAAAATAATACAACAAAAATAATTTAATAAATATACTTATAGAAAAAGGAAAACATATTAGGAAATACCGAAATCGCTCAGTAAATATAGGCTATTAGTTTGTCAGTCATCGCTAGTACAACGAGAATGCTTTAATACAAGCTTTGCTTTTTATCTAGGCTCCCCACATTTTACTTTTTTTGTCAGTCTTACCTTTATTTATCGACACTTTCTACATATTTACAGTATATTATACTTGATTTGAGTTCTTTACCCGTATATTTTGTAACCGACTCTTACATGCTTGTAAAATCTGATTTTTTTAAATATAAAAGTGGAAGAAATAAACTTCAAACTTATTGTAATCGTGCAGTTTTCAGCATTTTAAACCCAGAGTATCCTCCATCGATCCGTAACCTCCCCCCCCCCCCCCCCCCCAAAAAAAAAAAAACCCAAAACAACAACAATAAACAAACAAAACAAAAAGACAACAACAAAACACACTGTTATGTTATTTATCGTGATTGATAACGTTGATATCGATATGTATAATATGTGTTGTATACGCGATCAGCATTGTGACGTAGTCATCTTACGCGCTTGGAGTTATCCAGCAAACATGGATCTATCGGCTGTGCGGGAATAAATTAAGTTATCATAATGCCGGTGTTTATCTTATCTTATATGTTCTGGTGTCTATGACTATGTACTGGGTGATTCCGGATTACAGAGAAACGTTCTCACGTACGGTGAACAACTTGATATAAACTGTGTCAATCTTCGACGATGCCAGACGTCTCCATGACAACCTCACTCCGGCCTCACTGTTTCGATTATGCTAGGCGCCGGATCAGACGTGTGCGACGCCGATAGCGCCCCGGGGCTGGGGCAAGTCAACCAGCGCATTTTTGTGGACCATGACGAATTAGCTGTGAGTTTTTGGATGTACACGATTCAATACTTACGTGTTTGGATCCCAGTGTACCATTGAGTCGGACCACATTCAGCACAAGAACCTGCGATACTCCTCCAAGAATACAGAGGATGATGCTGAGGATACAACCTCATGACTTCAAGTTTGTGTACCGACCCCGGGTATCGACCAGGCAAGGAGATGATACTTGCTGACGCACTCTCGCGTCTCAACCCTAAAGGATTCTAATACCCTTAATTTTGACATGACCAGTCACACCATTTCCTACTCTGAATCGAAGCCTGGAAGAGATCAGGCATCAAACCAGCACAAATGATTGCACTCTGAAGAAGCTGCTAGAACAGTAGAACAGTGATGGAAGGTTGGCCAGAAAGTCCAAGTGATCTTCCCAAAGATATTAGACAGTTTTGGTCATGCCGTGACACACTTTCTGCAGAAGACGGCATTCTGCTGAAAGGTGATCGAGTCATCATACCCCTCCCTTCAGGAAGGAATTTCTTGAGCAGATCCACATAGGACATCAAGGAATTGTGAAGTCTCAACAATGAGCCAGCTCTGCAATTTATTGTCCAGAAATCAACAGAGATG
Source organism: Heliocidaris erythrogramma (assembly GCA_025617745.1). Lineage (NCBI taxonomy): Eukaryota > Metazoa > Echinodermata > Echinoidea > Camarodonta > Echinometridae > Heliocidaris > Heliocidaris erythrogramma. Next base: position 20,909,009 of record CM046865.1, on the reverse strand, counting down.
TTGAAGAGATGACTCGAGCCTGTACCTTATGTCAGACACGATTCCATATACTTACATCAGAGGAAGCGGTCGCCTGAACCACTGCTTAGTCACAATGTCCCTGATAGGGCATGGCAGGTTGTGGGAACAGAGCTGTTCAGTTTCGATGGCAGGGACTTATCTTATCATCTCAGACTACTTCTTAAAATGTCCATTCGTGAAGCATGTGCCCGGGAGATGTACAAGTAACGCAATAATCCAACTCACTAAGTCCATATTTAGTGAACACTCCGGACAAGGTAATCAGCGACAACGGTGCCCAGTTCACCAGCCAGGAGTACAAAGTTTTCAGTATAAGACTTGGGGATTCAGCCCTCACTACCCCAGGAGCAACGGGTTTATCGAGAGGTCTATTCAGATAGTGAAGAACCTGATGAGAAAGAGTCTGGAGAACAAGGAAGACATTATACCTAGCAACGCTATATTATGTCTTCGAACAACACCCCCCCCCCCCCCCCCCCCCCCCCACCCCCACTGAGATACTCTATGGGAGAACGCTGTTCAAAGAGTAACCTTCCAACAAAGCACAATCGTGAAAGACAGAGTCTGGAAGACGTTCCTCAACTACTTGAGGAAAGACTAACCAAGCAGATGCAAGATCATGATGAACATGGAGTCAGAGGGTTGCAAGATCTCAAGATTGGCCAGAAGGCTACAGTTCTAGATCAGCAATCAGGACTATGGACTTCAGTCACAGTAAAAGATGTACGCGAAGAACCTAGATCATACATCATCCAGACGCCTAATGGTGCATGGTCTCCTGCGAAGAAACAGAAACCATTTAAGAGATTTGAACTTGCCAAGAAAGAAAGTTCGATTCGCAGACGACCCAGTTACTGACCATCTTGAAGAGAACATGACTAAAAACACAAACCAACAGCCAAACCTGACAAGAAACTGACGACTACAGGTCATACAGTTACCCCCAGACTAAAAGTGGACGTATTGTCAGACCGCCTAAGAGACTTTTGAACAATACTAGTTATGTTTGTTAATTAATTGTTCTTAAGCAATGATTGTAATATAATATGTGTAATATGTATAATCAACTGATTCATAAACAAAGTGTTCTCGCATTTGTAGTTGAATATGTTACGGAGTATTTGGTAACAGTTACTGAAGATTGTTTCTTGATTTCTGTGTATTCCAAATGGTTTGAAAATATGACATAATTATTGTTAACATATATGCTCAATATTGTAAAAAAAAGTTATGAATTATGATACATCATAGAAGTAAATGTTCCAAACAACTTCATATGAACGTCAGATTTCTATAACAATTTCAAAAATGCATGATAAATGTGGTTTTTTCAGATTGTAGAGGGCGAAAGAGAAACACATTTACATTTTACAAAATTTGTGATACAGTATGCATGCATTTTTTATTGCTATGTATAAACATCCAAGTCTAAACCATTTTTACAGTGTATGAACATTAACTGAAAATGAAAGGTATTGATTTTATGTTAATGTAAAAATGTTAATCATGTATCAGTAATGCCAGAAATAACATACATCTGTTATCTGAATACACTTTAAACAAATACAAGTCATTGTCACCGCTATTTTTATTGAATATCAAATGATTTCAAAAGAATGGAAATATCATACTTTCTTTTATAAGGAGAGGGGATGTTATGTTATAGAGTACCGAAGTGATGACGTCACAAAAAGGTATTTTTTTAATTTTGACATTTTTTATACCATATCGCAAAGGAACATGGTGAAAAACATTCAGAGCCCAAATTTTATGGCAATTGGCTCATTGGGCCCCGAGATATGGCCGCATGAATAGCTCCTTATCCCCATTGAAGTCAGTGTTAAATTGGCCTGGTTCTAAACTGTTAAGAACCAGGCCAATTTACACTGACTTCAGTGGGGCTAATTAGATATTCATATAGCCATACCTTGGGCCACCATGAACTGATTCATGTCAAATTTGATGTGTGAACGTTTTCCATCATGCTCTACCTAAATATGGTCCGAAAAATACTGAAATACAAAAATCAAAATTTGATAACGTCACACTTCGGTACTCTATTGTTTATTATTGTTATCGTTACTGATATCGTTAATATCGATATGTTTATGTGTTTTACGCGATCAGCATTGTGACGTAGTCATTTTACGCGTTTGGAGTTATCCAAACATGGATTTATTCGGCTGTGCCGGTATAAAGTTATTAATTATCATAATGCCGGTGTTTATCTGATCTTATATGTTCTGGGGCGGTATTCTGAAAACTGAAAAAACATGTATATTAACTTTTTTTAAGGAAAACTATGTTAATTAATTGTCATAACATACTGAAATTACGTGCAATGAACACTAATCATTGGTGCTTGCGCAAAACTAAACACATCTCAATATAATCTGCTAACTAAACATCGCAAGCCTTAAGATATCCATTCTCGTCAACATCATCATTTTCTAGCAGAAAAATTGTGCTTGATGTCTTCGCATGTGATTTCGCATTATCACAGGGAACTGTCTCGTAACCACCGCACTCAGAAGTAGTAACGTCGTCTACGATTTCAACGAAATTATCGTGGACCAGGCACGTCGTAGTTGAAGCTTTGGAAACTGAAGTCATCATCGTAAATGGTGGAGTCTTGAGCTTTGGTCTTTGCGAAATATCTTGATACACCTTGTTCGACGGGTTGTCCGACAGAGATAAACTTATTTGAGATTGATTGTGACCTCCTGACCTTAGATCTTCGTACGGTGGATTAAAACCTGTCAGCCAAGAAGACGGTGGTCTCGGAAAATCTCTGGGCAGGTTCACAGAATTCTACAAGGAAAACAAGAATAATGCAATGATATACTAGAGTTCACTAAAAAGGTTTTTGAAGACAAACAAAATGATACTATGACAATATGACTCTAACCAATTAAGGGGAAGTCCATCCTGATATCAAATTGGTTTTATTCAAATCAAATTAATACCAGGGTGGAATTTCCCTTTGAAGGACATTTATCTCCTTGCTTGCATATGTTGTTACTTGCACGTCATTATTTGATGTATTTTTTAAAAAATGTATTCATTTATTTTCATTTTTATTTATTTAATGTATTTATTTATATATATTTTTTTCATTTTTTTTTCTCATTTTTTTTTTTTTTTTTTTTGGGGGGGGGGTCAAAGGATAGCCTGCATGAGAGAAAGTACTGAGCATTATTGCATATCCAATACATATTCAATATATAATCAAGCAATTCAACAAAACCTTTACATCCGTTTTGTCTACGACAGAATACATTTCTGATGAAGTCGAAAGACGAAAGCTTAAATTTCCTGAGTATCCTGCGTCATCTTTGGCCTGAATTTATCCCACTATTTTCTATATCACCCAAACCAAAGGAAATGTAGCTTCATGGTAAAAGTAGACTCAACATCATCACATTAGAGAGAGAGAGAGGAAAGTGTATTGAGATCATTAATTCCCCCTTTCGTGTTTACACAGGTGCAATATATCTCTGACACCTCTTGGTGATCTTCCATAATTTTGAAGGAAAAAAATCAGATGGTAGTCTTGAACAGGGCAGTAACGTTATGGGGGCTAAATAAACAAATAAATAATATGTGCTTCAAGGGAAACAGGAAGTTGGCCACTGCAGACTGCCCTTTCTAGGCAGGTTCTATAACACATTCCTATTCGAGGAACACATGTGTAGGTGATCCACCAACTAGACACATGATATATAGACGCATTTCACTCGGAGAGGAGGAAGAAGTCACATCTAAATATTTGCCACAAATTAATACATTATATCAAATGATATAGAACAAAATGACCCCAAAGTATGTTTTACAACAGATTAATGTTTTCCATCTGTCAATATGGTCACCAAATGATAAGGACTTAATGTTTCTAACAGAGTTGTACTAAAAATTGATAACGCCTTAACATGCCAAAAAGAACTGATTGTTCATGTGCTGTTTTGCATTTACTGGAAATAAATACATCATTTCATGTTTTTAAACGTTATTTCTGTTGAAGGTAATGCAATGACAATTATACCTCACATAGCTTCTGAGAACCCCTTTGACATTTTCGACGCCCCCATCGTAGGAAGATTATAATATTTGCCAATGTTGATAAAGAAGCCAGTACAATCATCGACGTCAATAAATAACCATCTGAAAAAAATAAAAACAAAAGCAAAATAGATCACTGAAGAAGTTCATTTGACTGGTGATGCCAAGAGGAAAAAAAAATGGAAGGGGGGTTAATACTCAATCAATAATTTAAAAAATCTGTTTGGGTTAGCGTTAGATGAAAGAAATGAGGTTATCACATTTCAGGTGCGTTTAGGATCGAAAATTGCTGCCGGAACACATGCATTTTTATTTTATTTCGGATTACTCAACCGGGCGGACCGTCAGTTCGGTTCCCCAGATCTCCCACTGATTTTTTTTAAATAATACCCATGAACCTTTTGTGTTTTTTTTTTTCTTTCTCACCTTTGTTATGCAAGCATGGTCAGTTATATACATTGTTTTGAAGATAATTATCAGATTTGATTTCAATTAAGTTTAATAAAACATAATGAATGTTATACCAAATTTACCTTTTTCTGATTTGCAGTTCTGTTCGCTAGAGTTCGAAAGTGTTGTAGACATTTCTGGAATAAACAGAAAACCGCAGGAATACATCAAATGTATACTCAACTATATAGTATACGAATTTATTAAATCCATCCAGCCATGCATGAAAATATTTTTTTTCTTCATCAACTTACACCTTTGATGTCATTCTTATTCCTCACCTTGTTGAAAACTTGCAGATTCCTTCAAACACATTAAAAACAAAACCAATAAAAGAATAGGCCACTGAGAATGCACATGATAACTCATGATGCAATGGAGCGAACCGACACGCAAAATGTCGATGAGATGTTTACCTTTTCCGCTTGTTGCAATGTGTATATGACTGTCGACAATCTAATTTGTTGAGATCTGATTGGCTATCACCATCGTATTAGTAAACGCCACCGCTTTCTCTTTTCCTCCGTAAAGTACATGTATCCGCTTCTTCTCATTTGTTGTACTGTAAAATAAAAGGGGAGAGATATATACAACAATAACAACAATAACACCCCTCCCCCTTTCGTGTTTTCCAAAGCCTGTCTACATAGAAGATCGTTTCGTGGCGGTACGCAAAGAGAGCCAAGTTTCCAGGGGTTTTGCTCCCTTATCATTTAATTTCTACATTATTCGTTAGTAATAAAACCCTGAAATGGACATCGTACATTATATGAAGGAAGCGAGTATGAATTCTTGAATTATTTATTCTTCAATTTAATGACATTTATTTCCAACTTACCAATATAAGTCTGCCGTAGGTAATGTATTTTAAACAAAAATATGACAAACTATACATTCATGTGGTACAATAGTTGGGGCGGATACAGGACTTTCTAAAAAGGGGTGGGAAAAGGGTATGTTTATGGAGTTTTTCAATACGCGTTTAGGGTATCTTTTACCCCTTAGTTGTGGATTTCGCCGGACTTTGTGCGATCTAGAATTGCACGAGTCTCTTTTGAAAATTTTAATCGCTCAGATCAGCCCCCCACCCCCCCCCCCCCCCCCCCCGACAACCACCACCACCTACTACTAGTATTCCCAGGCCCAGGTCCGTTATACGCCAGACGATCTCGATTACATGCGTACGTATAAAAGAAGATCTGCAGCGCAGATCGATATCGCGATGTGTATGCACAGCTATAGCTTACAGTGCTACAGAACTCGTTCTCTTATAAACAGGAACGAGATTACATGTATGTTTTAATCGTGTTCATATTTCTTTTTTCTACATAAATTATTCTAAGATGTTTTCAGAAACAGACATTGTAGTTATCATCCTTTGTTATTCTACACAAGTATATCCAATGAAGAAATAACAGTTATAGCTATTGACAGGTATGTTTGAGAGGTTTATAATTTAAATTGAGGTAAACCTTGTCCCGGGGACCTTGTTAAGGGTTAAATGTTTATGGTGGTTAAACCTTGACTTTTTAGAGGTTTAACTGAGGCAGACCTTATTTAGGGGTATGTTTTACGGGTTGTTTAGTGGGTAAAATTTTCAAAAAAGCACGCGAAAATCCTTGAATATGATGTAAATTTGACCAATGAATAAAACTTGTTTAGGGGTGGTTTGGAAAACCTGTGGTCGCGCTTGTGTACAGCAATAAGCCACTTCGGAGATGTAATCTGAGCATGAGCAGATAAAGGTCATCTGTACCAAATTCTAAAAACCACTGACACTAATATTCGATATGTGCTCATGAATGTCATGTAATCATTATTCAATTATGCACTAATGGTGCATTCCATGATATCCAGGTGGAAGTATTCTTTTTAAAGGGGGAAACAAAAGCTATTCATGAGGCACCTCTGTCACTCCCAGAGTTATTTTTCTGAAGTGCACATAAAGGGACCCTCCATGTCTAAAATATCTGTGGATATTTGGGGTCATTTGTACCATGCGCTAACCCCGAACTGGCTTATATAGTTGAGTGCGGAGTGCCCCCCCCCCCCTCGATCCGTATAGCTCTTCGCAGGTTTAGATAATTAGAGAAAAGGAAGCAAGCCGAGGCTCCTCATACGTGATGAAGACTATAAATACTGGTAGAGGTTTGTCCGACATACTACCAGTATGTGCAATATGCGTTCAATTTTAATGCCATACATACATAATTGTAACAGGTGGTGCGACAGTTGACAAAGAAGAGAAAAAAAATGTCCAAGCATTGGCCTACTATAAAGTGTGGGTCAGGGCCCTGTTTCATACACTTGTTATCAATAACAAGTTGCAATAACTGTTATAAGCTACTGAAATTCTTGTTTCTGTTTGGCTGAGAGCAAATTTGTCAAAGAATTGTAGTTGTTACTGATAACCATTTTATGAAACGGGGTCAGACCTCACATATAACGATAGCGAGATTTCATCAACTGAAAGAAAACTTTAAACAGAAAGATGGAAGCAGACCAAAAACGTATTATGGAAACATCAGATTTTAAAATCTGAATTAAATTTCACTTTCATTTGTTTGTAATTGCTTAATCAATTTGAGGTAGGCCTATGCAGTGGCGCAAATCCATTTTGAAATACGGAGGGGGGGGGGGGGTCACCACGTGATTTAACTTTTGTACCTGTCCGAAATGTCTGAACATTTTATGACAACTGCAACAACAACAAAAAAAGGGGAAAAGGTTATCACATATTTCAGTGGGGTCTAGTTTTCCCCCAAAATTCTCTGACAAGCAAAGAAAAAGGGGGGGGGGTTATCACATCACATTTTGGGGTCTAGTTTTCCTCCAAAATTCTCTGACAAGCAAAAAAAGGGGGTGTATCACATCACATTTTGGAGTGTAGGTTTCCTCCAAAATTCTCTGACAAGCACAAAAAGGGGTTATCACATCACATTTGGGGAGTCTAGTTTTCCTCCAAAATTATCTGACAAGCAAAAGAAAAGGTCCTATTCCAGAATTTGTGGGGGGGGGGGACATTTGCCTATCTTCGAAATCGTGGGGGACATGTCCCTCTGTCCTCACACACCCCCCCCCCCCCCCCGCCTGGATTTGCGCCCATAGTTATGCCATATGAACTGAAAAGAAATAATTATATTTGCATTGATATGCTTTAACTGTAGGCCTAATGTCTTAATGTAGATATCAAAGTGTCACCCCCCCCCCCCCCCCCCCCCCCACTCCCCGCCTGGATTTGCGCCCATGGTTATGCCATATGAACTGAAAAGAAATAATTATATTTGCATTGATATGCTTACTGTAGGCCTAATGTCTTAATGTAGATATCAAAGTGCAACCCCCCCCCCCTGCCCCCCACCCCCCACATCCCACACAAACTTCATAGAGTTACTTGCATTATCTTGATCAGAATTGGCTATCATTCGAATTATAAGAAAAAATCTCATAAATCATATTTATTTGCGATAAGAACCAAACTCTAACAATAAAAAGCAACTCACTTTCAACCAATCAGAAACCATGGGGGGCATTTAGGTATACATTTATTTTTCAATTTTAATGCCATACATACATAATTGTAACAGGTGGTGCGACAGTTGACAAAGAAGAGAAAAAAATGTCCAAGCATTGGCCTACTATAAAGTGTGGGTCAGGGCCCTGTTTCATACACTTGTTATCAATAACAAGTTGCAATAACTGTTATAAGCTACTGAAATTCTTGTTTCTGTTTGGCTGAGAGCAAATTTGTCAAAGAATTGTAGTTGTTACTGATAACCATTTTATGAAACGGGGTCAGACCTCACATATAACGATAGCGAGATTTCATCAACTGAAAGAAAACTTTAAACAGAAAGATGGAAGCAGACCAAAAACGTATTATGGAAACATCAGATTTTAAAATCTGAATTAAATTTCACTTTCATTTGTTTGTAATTGCTTAATCAATTTGAGGTAGGCCTATGCAGTGGCGCAAATCCATTTTGAAATACGGAGGGGGGCGGTCACCACATGATTTAACTTTTGTATATGTCCGAAATGTCTGAAAATTTTATGAAAACTGCAACAACAACAACAACAAAGGAAAAAAAAAAGGTTATCACATATTTCAGTGGGGTCTAGTTTTCCCCAAAAATTCTCTGACAAGCAAAAAAAAAGGGGGGGGGGGTTATCATATCACATTCAGGGGGTCTAGATTTCCTCCAGAATTCTCTGACAAGCAAAAAAGGGGGGTACATTTTGGAGTGTAGGGTTCCTCCGAAATTCTCTGACAAGCACAAAAAATGGGGTTATCACATCACATTTTGGGAGTCTAGTTTTCCTCCAAAATTATCTGACAAGCAAAAAAAAAAGGTCCTATTCCAGAATTTGTGGGGGGGGGGGCATTTGCCTATCTTCGAAATCGTGGGGGACGTGTCCCTCTGCCCCCCCCCCCCCCTCCCCGCCTGGATTTGCGCCCATGGTTATGCCATATGAACTGAAAAGAAATAATTATATTTGCATTGATATGCTTACTTTAGGCCTAATGTCTTAATGTAGATATCAAAGTGTCACCTACCCCAAACCCCCCCCCCCCCCTCCCCGCCTGGATTTGCGCCCATGGTTATGCCATATGAACTGAAAAGAAATAATTATATTTGCATTGATATGCTTACTTTAGGCCTAATGTCTTAATGTAGATATCAAAGTGTCACCTACCCCAAACCCCCCCCCCCCTCCCCGCCTGGATTTGCGCCCATGGTTATGCCATATGAACTGAAAAGAAATAATTATATTTGCATTGATATGCTTACTTTAGGCCTAATGTCTTAATGTAGATATCAAAGTGTCAGCCCCCACCCCCCCCCCCCCCCCTCCCCGCCTGGATTTGCGCCCATGGTTGAGTTATTTTGTAGCTTCACATACACAGTTTTGTGTGTATGTAACTAAGAGTTCACTGTACTCGCTTGGGGGGGGGGGGGGGGGGGGTTACGTCTCGCTGAAGCACATAACCCGGATGACGCGTTTATGGTGTCCAAAAAAGCAAAAATCAAGAAAAAGGATATAAAATTCAGAGATGATAAGAAAAAGATCCGCGGAAGGGGGGGGGGGTAGACTTTGGAGTGTAGGGTTAGGGTTAGGGTAGTGTTTAGGCTTTACCTAACCGCACATTTGTCATTTCAGCTGTTGGTGGTTGTCGCATAACTTATGCGACAACCACCAACAGCTGAAATGACATGAATGGGGAATGGCCTTCATACCTTTGGAAAGATGTTATGGTATATCGCCTCAATTCATTCCCTTATATGACAGACTAAACTGATATGTAGACATCATTCGGGGGAGGGGATGTGTAGGAGATCACGTCACTTAGGAATATCAGTTGCAACGGTGTAAAGAAGGAGCCCCAAAAAACAACAACAACAAACAAACAAACAAAAAAACCAACAACAAAAACAAAAAAAATCGTTCTAAATTATTTCCACAATGATATGAATACGTATAATGATATTAATCCCTTCTCCCCTCGCTCTGGGGGTGATGGGATGACATTGGAATGGGGGGGGGGATTAGGAGGGAAAAGTCAATCCGTCGGTCCTCCCAAGACCCATATAAGGGGGGCATAATCCCCCTGAAAATAAAATGACATATTCATTTTTCCCCTCATTTTTGCATCCTTTACAGGGCACGTAATTATGTTTTCATGGCCGTAATTTCTCTGAGTATTAAACCAGAGAAACATGGCAAGATCAAATCGCCCCCTCTAGGTCTATGCATGGATATTGTACTGGAACATTATTATATCCATATCATTAATCTTCATCAAGATGAACATTTACATACTCACATGTTCAGGGGCGGATCCAGAATTTAGTATAAGGCGGGGCACACAAGTGCAGGTTTGTCAACTTTTGGAAAAGGCAGACCTGTATTTTTTTGGTCTTGCCAGGTTCTTGGAAAGTCGCTCAGTGGTGGGGGAGGGGAGTTGGGGGATGTGGCGACAATTTTTTTTTTCCTCAGACCTCCAAAATTCGCTCAGGAGTGTGTGGTTATGGGAGTCCCTGCATAATTCTTTGACAAGCAAGAAAGGTTTGCATTCTAAAAGGGGGGCACAATCGACAAAAGGGCGGATCGTACATGGTCAAAATGCATACTTTCCTTCCAAAGGGGGGGGGGGGGTAGGGAGGGCACGGGCCGGAAGTACCCCCACCCTTATCCGCGTAACGTCTTGGAAAGTGGAGGGGCACTGCCATACGTTTGCACGTGTTTACTGAAAAAAGTGCCCCCCCATATGAATTTGTCATGTTCACTTAACGCGAACCGGTCGTGATCCCCGATCTTTCGACAGAAATTTGGCGGAAACACGTCCTTTTCGGCACATTTTAAATCATATCTCGAGAACCGCGCAAGATTTTCCATGGGGGCAAACGGTTTATAAAACTTTGATTAATTCTACATCTCATGATATCAGTTATTTTTTAATTGAATGAAAAAAACCGCCGTCTATTTTCGACTGAAAATGCATGGTTTCATGCTTTTTGTGTGAGGAGAAGCACTTTTTTGCACTCATTGCTCTCGTATTCCTCCTATAGCTTCTGACTTACGTGTCAAAATGTATGGGGGCAAAGACTAGCAAATAGCCAAGATATTACTCTTTCTTGTGATATCAGGTTCGTCCTGATTGGTCGAAAAAAACCGCCGTCTATTTTGCATAATTAAAAAGAAACATAAAAAAAGATGTCATGTATATAAAGCACGTACAGTATGTAATGCTGCGTATATAGGCTCGATTTGGACCGTGCCATTGTAAAACGGGACGCATCAATCCAATGTGTATGTTGAACGACCGTGAATGCGAATTGAGCAGTCGTTACAGTTGTGGAGTGATATGTTGCATACCGTGGATGAAATGGATGAATCATGTCGAATGAGAAAGTGTAAAATTCTTCCTTCCCGCGTACGCACTGTTGTGTACTCGGAGTGAGATTCGTAAATAGCAGCTCTTCTGTCCCTCCCTTCTCCGTTGCCCCCCATTGCTATAATAGAACAGCCGCGAACAAAACACCGATTTATACAGAGCAATGACCTGGACCCCTGCCAAGACCACCCAGCTGATTGATTTGATTTTATTGGACCCATGTCACCCTCGTTTGGGTATTGGGGACACTAATCATAGAACGTAACATATACAATATCATTTCACAATAAAGTTAGTGTATTTACAAGGTATTTACAATAAGTTATTTACAGAATAATGAGATAAGAAATATAAATATTACATAAAGTGTGCAAATTGATGAAAAAGAAAAAGAAAAGAAAAAGAAAAGGAAAGAGAACGAGAGAGAAGAAAATAACGAATAGATAAATAGATAACATATATACATACATCAAATAATAATAATGATGGTGATGATAACAACAACAATAATAATAATAATTATTATTATAATAGTAGGCCTAATTATAATAATGGTAATGATAGTAATAATGATATTAATAATAAAAAAAGAAAATGATAATATAATAATAATAATGATAATAAGAATAATAGTAATAATAATAATAATAATAATAATAATTATCACTAATCATATTATAGTGATAAATAAATGATTACATAAATTACTTAAATAAATGAAAACAAATATAACTGTAAAAAAAAAAAAAAAAAAAAAAAAAAAAAAAAAGTGCAAAGAAATGATCAGGCGGATAGGTACATCGACTTGGATTGAATAGCTGGAATTGCAATGGCAAAGGCACCGATTAAAGGGAAAATATTAACAAGGATAGGAAGTGAAAGTGAAAGTAGAATTTTTGATACTAAATTTTGGCACAGGAAATAAATTTCCAAAAGTAATATATACATAAATTCATCTTCCCAAATGTTATTAGAATACGTTGTCCTTTATTGTTTGAACTTATTCATTATGATGCTACAAAATTTTGATAAGTTTATTAATGTTGAAATTTTTCGAGCGCGTACTCGAGTGGCGTTTGCAGTTTGTATGTGCGCACAGCTGACTAAAGCAGAATTAAACCTTCAAATTATGTGAACAAATCAGGGGGTGAGAAATTCATATGCCCCCCCCCCCCCCGGTTCCGCGGTCCCTGCCAATGAATGGAAGTTTATATTTAACATATTAAAAAAAGAGGGGAAGAGAAAGAAGGGGAAAAGGAAGAAAAAAGAAAAAAAAGAAAAGAAGAAGAAGAAGCAGAAGAAAGTAAAGAAAACAAAATTAAAGGAAAGGAGTCATACGTATCCAGGCCATCGTGATGACGCGGAGGCTCGGTTTATGAAAAGCCTTTTGTCTACTCCATTTTAGCTTGTCATAGTCTATTTTGTCTACTACGTAACGCTACGTGGTGTAACCTGGGCAGCGTTTCATCAAACGGTCATAAGTACAAGTTCGCCGACATCCCATTGAAACGCGTGTATCAAAATTAACATGCGTTTCAATGGATGTCGGCGAACTTGTACTTATGACGGTTTGATGAAACGCTGCCCTGAATTTTATGCTTCATAAAATTGCATCTCATTGGCTAGAATTGGTACGTAATTCATCTTGTTACAAAGCAGTAATTTTATATTATTTATTTATACATTTTCCAAGTTTGAAAATAAAATATGTCGTGAATGTGCTTTACCAAGTAACTTAGGAAAGGAATGACAGCAGCTGTTCACTTTATAATTTTTAACTTGTAGGCCTAGGCCTAGTCCCGTCCGCGTTTCCTTGTGTAATGTTCCCAATGTTTCTTCTGGGTGTTTTTTTTTCTGTGTATTTAATTGAATTTGAATTTGCCATTAATTGATTGCCTGGTTTATAGGCCATATCGTGCTCGAAGCCACTGGGGACCTTATCCAATAGTGGCAATACCTGCCAACATTCACAGACACATTAAAAGAAATTACGGCTTCAGTGATTTTCAAAAGAAGTCTTTTGTTCTCGATGCGAAACTCCTACGCAGACGAACCGAAAGCGGTGACCTATCTTCAACACGTAATTTCCTATTGATACAATAATTTCCTAGTAGGACATGATTTCACACGACAGTCATAAAGAACTTTCTTTTCCAACACCAGTACAATCAATGACTTCCGGCCTTACTTCCTTTTTCATATAATCCACTCAATAAAATTACTAAATAAAATAACAGAATCAGAACCATTATGATAATCATTCACTCTATATTTGGTCGCCATCGAAGCCACCCCTGTGTACAAGTGTATGAAACCCTCTCCATAGACTTGTACACAGGGGTGGCTTCGATGGCGACCAAATATAGAGTGATATAATATTAGGTTGTGAGCACTTCGGCTGTCTATATCTGGTCTTCATCGAAGCCACCCCTGTGTACAAGTCAATTGAGAGGGTTTCATACACTTGTACACAGGGGTGGCTTCGATCACTCATAGGTACATTCCTATACTTCGTGTGTATAATGTAGGCAGTCATACACCTCATCTTTTTAAAACACCACTGCACAAAAGTCACCAATATTCACTCAAAATCGGCATTTAATTTTCAAAAACCGACCCCAAAATATCCAAGAAATACAATAAATTCAACTCACCAATGTTGGAAAAGATATTTACAAAAATGAAATCCGCAATTTACTGTTGATTCTCGCGAAACGAGCTATCGGAGTCATTGTGTACATTTCCTGGTCGCCGCGGGCGCTGACATCTCCCCAAAAGAGTTTTGTCCTCAAAAATTCGGTCCCTATGGCGTACACGGAAAAGTTCCGATTTTCTGTGTGCGCGATCGTAAAGATCGATGTGCCCTTGCGATCCCGAGTTTCTTCGTGGACAAAAATTATATTGGCCGATTTTAGTCTAAGACATCGGCAGTTTGTAAACAACACGCGATCGCGAAACAAATCGGCGGGGATTTCTCCGGTTTTGGACAAGATTTTGACTTTGGATTTTGCTGTAAATATCAAAAGTTCTTCCTAACGGCCATTTGAGGTAGGAGTGAGATTTTTAAGGGCTGAATTTGAAAGCAAGTATTTAAAATATTTATCTTATTTCCCCCCCCATACCTTTAGTACATGCGACAGAAAATACCAACTATTTTACAGAAATGTACCCGTAGTGGCTTCGATGGCGACTAAATATAGTGTCTTTAACGCTATTTTTTCAGCAATATTTAAGTGTTATAATATTCTTAAGAACTGGTTGATATTTGTTAACATTTGTTTCATTTTTAGGAATAGGTAACTGTCTGAAAGTGGCAGAGTGGTCTTGAAGAGGAGGGAAATGAGGGGTAGATGGAATTAACAGGTTAATTACCTTCATTTCACATTAGTAGCTGTGGACAGTTCGAACAGTCTACATTTCACACTATTAGCAGTGGACAGTTCGCACAGTCCACACTTTCGTAGCTAATATAGGGTGCGCGGCCCGGTATTCGGTCATATTCCAGAATTCGGTCACGCAGCTCTTTGAACAGCTGTGAAGAACTCATGAATAATTTTTGAGGCTCGAAACCTATACATAACAGACACATGAACAAGGTACCTCTAATGTTGAAAGCAATTCAGGTCGGACGCCCTGGAAAAGATCTCCAAATACCCTCGAAACTGGTCAGGGTTACCCAAGTTTCCGCACTTCCGGGTTCCGTTAGCGCGTGAGTTAACACGCATAGCCATATGTAGACGCCTATGGTGAAATAACTATGTGTGCAGGTGCAATGAATTTAGTATGTGTGTGAAGAGAAGCTTCCGGGTCTTCCATCTATCGCAGCGAATTTGCAAATGGCGATCTCAGCGATGAGCAAGAGAATATATACCTCACCCCTGCCAGTGAGATGGCGCTCTTCCAGTATTCGGTCAGGCAACATTGAGTGCCTTGCGCCAACGCGCTTTGTGTGCAACTTGTCGCTTTGCGCTTCGCCGACGCCCTTTGCGCTTTGCTGACGCGCTTTGCTCTTTTTAGAAATACATTTTGTGCATTATTTCTGACCCTAGAGCTTCGATTTGTGGATTTTAATGGATAAAAATTCTCATACATTTAAGTATGAATATATAGAAGCCACAGAAAATTTTAAAAACGCAGAAATGTGACAAAAATGGTTATATAACTCTCCCGAGATGCAGCGCACTATCGCGTGACCGAATTGTGGACGGCGCCGACCGAATACTGGGCGGAAAACTTCTCCTTCTTCTGTCGGCGATATTTTTGGGGGTAAGTTTCCATGTTTTAAATTATTTTGATAATTATTTAAAGGACAATTTTGCGGTTCTTTTGATGGTAGATTGTCAATTTAAAGAGATAGGTATTCATATTAGCGGCGATTTCTTTTTAAGTGACCGAATACCGGCGCGCGCACCCTAGAACCCACTTATTGGTATGCGAAGGTCAAAAGAAACTAAATTGAAATAATATCAAGCAGAATAAGCTAGCGTGCGAGTTTGATAGTACGTTATCACAACCACAGTCACTGTGATCTGAAATTGCTAAGAACAGTCATAATTGTATACGAAATAAAGCAAAATGTGATAAAAAGCGAAAATTTGAATTGATTATGGAGACTCACCATTAATTTACTCTGGCCGTGAAAACTTGAAGTGGAGTTTAGTATCCAGTGATAATGATTAAAATGTTGACAAGGTATATGAGTGTGTTTAACGAAATAAAGCAATAAATGACCCTACAGGGTAGAATTCCAGTTAGGTCATGCTCTTATATACAATTGCATCGATTTAATCCGTCATGTGGCGTATTGCATCGTAAAATAAATGAGACAGTTTGCGCCTTTGCGCATTTTAGATAACAGTATAATCATTTATTTTTAATTCAAGACGGGATTTATAAAATAAAGTGTTTTATTCCAAAGTTTGACAACTTTGTTGAAAGTGATGGATTTATTGATTGGTCTAATTTATTACCAAATCGGTTGGCGGAATCTATCATTGCCATGTTTCATGAAGCCGAGTATGCCTGCATGTACTCAACCTCATGAATGGATTCGCTAGTTGCTTCATCAATCATCAAGCTTGCAATGTGTAATTGACCATGCTGCATGCCACTGCGGTAAATTTCACTTAGTAACTAACATTCGTGACTTTCAGAGAATTGAAATATACTATGCTGATTGACAGATTTCAATTACATACGTACGTCCCATTAGCACTAGGTTTGTACATGCCTAGTTTCCGCCAATGAGATGGCAGATTGATCACTTACATGGGAGGCGCCGCGCTCGGGGATTCCGGTGATTGGCGAATAGTTTGCGCATGCCTGAGTCTCCGCCAATAGGACTGCAGTTTTGCTTCTGTGAGATCGTTGTGTGTGACTTGCTTGGGACTTTGTAGGTACTTAACTGCGATTAAGCAGCAAGCACTGCTCGATCGATCGAGGCGCTAGCCAGGGCCTAGGCTATAGGGGTTGGGGCCGGGTATAATAGTAGACTTTATTCCGTCATGACTGCAAGGTTATGCAGCACCACATTTGAATCGAAATGAAGGTAATTAACGTATTTATCTACCCATATTTCTCTTCGAGATAAAAACCATCATTCAGACAATTACCCTATAGGTGGTATAATTGTTCAGAATGGTTATTTTAACTGTCATTAAATTTCTGTTATATAATACTGGCCATAATGCTTGTTTCAGAGAAACTTGTGTGGACTGTGCGAACTGTCCACTGCTAATTATATGAAATGAAGACTGTTCGAACTGTCCACAGCTACTAATGTGAAATGAAGGTAATTAACCTGTTAATTCCATCTACCCCTCATTTCCCTCCTCTTCAAGACCACTCTGCCACTTTCAGACAGTTACCTATTCCTAAAAATGAAACAAAATGTTAACAAATATCAATCAGTTGTTAAGAATAATATAACAATTAAATATTGCTGAAAAAAATAGCGTTAAAGACACTATATTTAGTCGCCATCGAAGCCACCCCTGTGTACAAGTGAATGAAAACCTCTCCATTGACTTGTACACAGGGGTGGCTTCGATGAAGACCAGATATAGACAGCCGAAGTGCTCACAACCTAATATTGTCACTCTCTATATCTGGTCGCCATCGAAGCCACCCCTGTGTACAAGTGAATGAAACCCTCTCCATAGACTTGTACACAGGGGTGGCTTCGATGAAGACCAGATATAGACAGCCGAAGTGCTCACAACCTAATATTGTCACTCTCTATATCTGGTCGCCATCGAAGCCACCCCTGTGTACAAGTGAATGAAACCCTCTCCATAGACTTGTACACAGGGGTGGATTCGATGAAGACCAGATATAGACAGCCGAAGTGCTCACAACCTAATATTGTCACTCTCTATATCTGGTCGCCATCGAAGCCACCCCTGTGTAGAAGTGTATGAAACCCTCTCCATAGACTTGTACACAGGGGTGGCTTCGATGAAGACCAGATATAGACGTGTGTATATATACAGAACGCAATAAATTACAGAGAATTTGTGAGAACTTTGCGCATCTTAGCTGATATCCACCAATGGGCTTTCATTCCAAGGAGGCACGGATTTTCAGGCCCCGCCTCTTGAAGACCCTCCCTCCAATAAGCTTGCGAGATATAGCAAGCATAACTCGTGCCATCGATAGAGGGAGTTTCATTTCATTTAATAGGAGTAGGACATGTTTTGAACGTCAAAAAGTGTCCGGTGGAAATAAGCTACCGGTGGCTTGGATCACGAGAATACCGGTTTATATTCTATGTATGGCCACAGTTTTCCAGCAGGTAAAGGGAGCGAATGGTAAAAAAGAAGCAGATCTAGGCCTAGACATAATTAGCGTTGGCCTAGGCCTAATCACTCATAGGTACACGCCATTGCCGACTGTGTAGTAACGCAGCCAACACACATCCCATACCCACTCATAGCTACATTCCTATACTTCGTGTGTATAATTTAGGCAGTCATACACCTCAACTTTTTAAAACACCACTGCACAAAAGTCACAAACATTCACTCAAAATCGGCATTTAATTTACAAAAACCGACCACTAAATATCCAAGAAATACAATAAATTCAACTCACCGATGTTGGAAAAGATATTTCCAAAAATCAAATCCGTAATTTACTGTTGATTCTCGCGAAACGAGCTATCGGAGTCATTGTGTACATTTCCTGGTCGCCGCGGTCGCTGACATCTCCCCAAAAGAGTTTTGTCCTTAAAAATTCGGTCCCTATGTGGCATACACGGAAAGTCCCGATTTTCTGTGTGCGCGATCGTAAAGATCGATGTGCGCTTGCGATCCCGAGTTTCTTCGTGGACAAACATTTTATTGGCCGATTTTAGTCTAAGACATCGGCAGTATGTAAACAACACGCGATCGCGAAACAAATCGGCGGGGATTTCTCCGGTTTTGGACAAGATTTTGACTTTGGATTTTGCTGAAAATATCAAAAGTTCTTCCTAACGGCCATTTGAGGTAGGAGTGAGATTTTTAAGGGCTGAATTTGAAAGCAAGGTATTTAAAATATTTATCTTATTTTCCCCCCATACCTTTAGTACATGCGACAGAAAATACCAACTATTTTACAGGAATGTACCCGTGAGTGCCCATACCTAAACTGCATCACTGTGCATTTTTGGCTATATTTAATTGAATCTCATATATTGCAGTTTACTTACATCCAAAGAATTATATTGAATAATAGATGATTAAAACTTACCAGGTTGTTTTGTGACCTTTGAAGAGGGTTTCCTGAAATTTTGGGTCCTTTTTGTCGATAACTGCTATCGAGACTGTCCCGTCAGCATCCAGTTTGTATTTTTCACGATTATGATGAAGGGAGCCCTCAGCGCTCGTAGTAGTACCGGCGCGATGGGTTCGTCGATCTCCTACGAAGACCTGAAAGGGCCAAACTGACGACGTAAAAAAATAAAAAATATTACGTACGTACGTAATAATTACTACGTACGTACGTAATATTTTTTATTTTTTTACGTCGTCAGTTTGGCCCTTCCAGGTCTTCGTAGAATAGCTTGTGTGCGTAACATTCTGCGTACGTATCTACGGTGCGTAACCATGTAGAGCGGCCTCACTAGTGCGCAACATTATTGAGAGCAGTCGTGATCCGTATGGAGGTGTGGGTAACAAGTACCAAAAAGAGGGCTGTAAATGTAAGTTTTTATAACTTTCTACATTTTGTATCTTAACGAACTGATAACTTAAAATCTAAAGAATGATACTTAAGTATCAGTTTGCCCACAAAAACATCAATTTCAAACAAAATTACATCTGTATCCCCAATACCCAGTATACACACATGTATATGATTCTAATGGTCAATATGACCATTGCTTGCTGATGTGCTTGCCATGGTTGGTGAATGAAGTTGATTGGTCAAGCTACTATTAGTATTATAGTACACTCATAGCACTCATAGCTACATTCCTATACTTCGTGTGTATAATGTAGGCAGTGATACACCTCAACTTTTTAAAACACCACTGCACAAAAGTCACAAACATTCACTCAAAATCGGCATTTAATTTACAAAAACCGACCACTAAATATCCAAGAAATACAATAAATTCAACTCACCGATGTTGGAAAAGATATTTCCAAAAATCAAATCCGTAATTTACTGTTGATTCTCGCGAAACGAGCTATCGGAGTCATTGTGTACATTTCCTGGTCGCCGCGGGCGCTGACATCTCCCCAAAAGAGTTTTGTCCTTAAAAATTCGGTCCCTATGTGGCATACACGGAAAGTCCCGATTTTCTGTGTGCGCGATCGTAAAGATCGCTGTGCGCTTGCGATCCCGAGTTTCTTCGTGGACAAAAATTTTATTGGCCGATTTTAGTCTAAGACATCGGCAGTATGTAAACAACACGCGATCGCGAAACAAATCGGCGGGGATTTCTCCGGTTTTGGACAAGATTTTGACTTTGGATTTTGCTGAAAATGACAAAAGTTCTTCCTAACGGCCATTTGAGGTAGGAGTGAGATTTTTAAGGGCGGAATTTGAAAGCAAGGTATTTAAAATATTTATCTTATTTTCCCCCCATACCTTTACTACACGCGACAGAAAATACCAACTATTTTTGCATTTTGTATTCGTAGTGGTCAATATGACCACTATTCGTGGTGTGTTATAGTAGTACTTCCGAGGCGATCTGGATGTAGCTATCTTTCCGAAGCAAAGCTGAGGAAAGATAGCGTTATACATTCAGATCGCCGAGGAAGTGATAGTACGTCTCATCACCTGAAATCAAAAGGTGATTATTTGCTTTATATTCCACATCTGAAACAACCGGTACGAGAAAGACAATTATTGTCTACTTCTCGAAAAAGACATTTATGATTAAGGCCCGAATAAATTCACAAAAGATGTTAAAACCAAAACCACCATAAACCGTACCCGTACCTGGGTGCGCACAATTTTAAGCGCGCGATTGGGCAATGCGCTTTTATTTAAGTCTATGGAGCTATTCGTAAAGGTCACGCACTTTTCATTTTGACTGTTCGTAGAGGTCACACACTTTTCAATTGACTATTCGTAGAGGTCACGCACTTTCATTTTGCGCGTACCCAAAATATTGATGATGCCTTGTGACTCTGTAATGGACTGAAGAGGTCAGTGAAACACATGAGTACTATCTCGTCAAGGTCACAAACTTTTCTTCTCGGGTCGATTGATATGGGGAAAACTACGTTTTATCACATGATTAAATTTGGACCAATCTAACAGCAAGATTCTTAGTATGTGGAATATAATCTAGATTAATAATAGAACTTAGAAGTTAGAAAGGGGGAAAAAAGACAAATTAAAAAATTAAAAAACGAAAAGCAATGAAAGAACAGCAAACCTTGAACAATCAAAATATGTTAACATCCTGCCATTAAAAATGGGGAAAGAGGAGGCCCTGTTCCCCCCCTTTTTTTTTTTCCTAAATGGCAAGAGTCTTTTCTGACTTCAAAAGCTGCCAGTTTTTTTTTTCTCTCTCTGACTCTGTCTTTAAGTTCAAAATGGCTACTTTTCGGACTCTGGAAAAGACATCAGTATTTATCGGCTAGAGTACATGTAGTGAGCACACCAACAAGCCTTTTCAAAAATAATGATTCATATTTTAATTTTTATAATTTTGTTTTTTATCCCCATTCCCTCCTTCAAAAGAAAAGAAAGAAAGAAAAGGGGTTCTCAAAATGGAAGGATAACCTGGTGGGGATGCGAAACATGGATATTTTTTTTATCCCTGCCTTGTTACACTTGTTAAATCTCGTTTTAAGTTTTATTGTGATCTTGTCTTTGCACTTTCAAATTCACCAGCAAGTATATTCTGAAAACTGAAGTCTTGTCAAAGGAGAAACATAACCAAACAAGAACTGACTAATAGACCAACATACAATGAGAAGGGGCAAGGAAAGACCGGGGAGTAATAGACAAGAGCCTGATATGATAGAAGAAATGGACATTCCAACAGATCGTAAAGGACATGATTCTGAACATGATAGAAACCATGCAGGATGCAGTAACCTAGGTCAGGATCGAAACAGTATCTTACTGCTGCTCCTGCTGTATGTACTGCAAGGGATACCCCTTGGACTCGCCGGAAGCATCCCCCTCCTCCTGCAGAGTCGCAACATCAGCTACAAGCAGCAAGCCATCTTCAGTTTCGTCTACTGGCCATTCAGTGTCAAACTCCTGTGGGCCCCCATCGTCGATTCGGTGTTCATGTCACGGATCGGTCGTCGCAAGTCATGGCTGATCCCCTGCCAGTACCTCATTGGTGCCTTCATGATGATACTGTCCGGTCAGGTCACAAGTCTCCTGGGTGATGATGGGGAAGATCCCAACGTCCTCCTGCTGACTGTCCTGTTCTTCATGCTGAACTTCCTGGCAGCGACGCAGGATATTGCAGTAGATGGGTGGGCCCTCACCATGTTGTCTCCCAGTAATGTTGGGTATGCATCAACATGTAATTCTGTCGGTCAGACTGCAGGCTACTTCATTGGGAACGTCATCTTCATGGCTCTGGAGTCGGCTCATTTCTGCAATGCCTATTTACGATGGGTGCCTCAGGAGCATGGCATTGTAACATTGCAAGGTTGGTATCTTTAACCTCTTTCAAATGGTTCGATTTTTTTTATACAGCATGTCACCATTTATATCTAGCTAACTGGCATAAAAAGTCAGCTAACTTCACAAAATGAAAAGAAATAAGCTTCTATTCACCTACTTTATTTGAAACACACTAAGGCCAAAAAAAAAAAATTGTTGTATTGGGGTAACGGGTCTCTGAAAAATAGGGTCGTTCGGTCAGGATTTTTTTTTTTTTTTTTTTTTTTTTTTTATGCCAGTATAATACATAATACACACAGCTAGTTCTGTCCACAGCACTTCCGGGTTTTCGATCACGATCGCGATCGCAAAGGCAGCACGATACGCGATATCGATAGTAAAAAAAACCAAAAAAACCTAGGGTCGGCGACATTTTTAGGGTCGGCGACATTTTTAGGGTCGGGCGGGTTACGCCAATACAACAATTTTTTTGGGGGGCCCAATTATAAATTTAAATTTATATTAAAAGCATCCATATACTTGTCGGTGCATTAAGAAGACAAACCACAAAATGTTTTATTCAAATTTCTCTAAGTTTTTACATGTAATTACCAAATTGAACTTGTAGGCTAGTATTTATCTGTCAATGATACGGATAGAATTATGAAACTTTAAATTTGCCTAGGATGTATAGAATGTTTGATCTGTTTTAGATGTTTTAGACTGATTCATTCCTTTCTCTTTTTATCTAGACTTTTTATTCTTTTGGGGTGTGGTCTTCTTCATTACAACCACCATCATTGGCTTGTTGAAGCATGAGGAGGATAGCCATGGTAACCAAGAAATGGGCGTGGTCTCTGCGTATCAACAGTTCTACCAAATTGTGCGCCTTCCCATCATCAAGACATTTCTAGTCATTGTAATTACTTCCAAGGTAAAGAAAACAAATGTATGATTCTACTGAGCATTGCAGTGTTGTCATTGTTAAAGGGCATGCAGATTTTACACATTTGGGAGCAGTGACCAAATCAATCCAGAGTGTTTAAGGCAAGAGAATATATGAGAAAATGTAACACCAAGTGAAATATTTCTCACCCCCCCCCCCCCACCAACAAAAAAAAAGAATGAGATTTTTGGAAGAATACAGATGTTATGCATGCCATAGAGATACGATCTACATTTGATGCATTCAAATTAGAAGTATAAATTGGTACATATTGAACAATGTTTTAAAACAGTTATGAAATTTCAGCCCCAGTTATGCAGCTCTAGTGCCACAGGGGAAATATCAAGATAATATAATCAATAAATAAAATCAATATATATGTAATAGATGATTGTAGGAATAAGGCACATGACTCCAACTCTCTCTCTCTCTTACACTCATTTCCTTTCTCTTTTTTCTCTCTCTTTTCTCTCTCTTCCTCTCTTTCCTTATCTCTATTTTTCTCTATCCCTCTTTCTGCTCCCCCATCTCACCGTTTATGTCTCTGTATCCCTCTTTCCTTCTTCCACTCTTTCTCTCTTCCTCTATCTCCCCCCCCCCCCTCTTCATCTCCCTCTCCCTCTCTCCCTCTCCCTCTCCCTCTCTCCCTCTCCCTCTCCATCTCCCTCTCTCTTCCCTTCTCCCTGTGCCCTGTCTTCACAGATGGGCTATGCAGCAGCTGATGCTATCACAGGTCTGAAGTTAATTGAAGCTGGGGTACCTCGGGAGGACCTGGCCCTCCTTGCTGTCCCTCTAGTACCGCTCCAGATAATTCTGCCTTGGGTCATCAGCAAGTATACAGCTGGATCAAGACCGCTCAATATCTACCTCAAAGCTATGCCATGGAGGTCAGTTCTTGAACCTCAGTCATACCTTTGACTCCAAATCGATTTTGAACTGAAATGTTATGTTTTGTTTTGGTATTGGTCTTGTTGATGTGACTGGGGTATTGTATTACAGTGTTTTCACCATTCTTTTAATTATAGAAAATCTTTGAGTTCTGGTAATGGAATAGTACTTTAAGAGAAACTGGCATAAAACAGTGCTTAATTTATTTCAAATGCATAACAGGTGTCCTGGACATATGAGCACCCATCCCCCCCCCCCCAAACTTCAACACAAAGTTCATTAACTCTTTCAGTGCCGATGTCACGTATGTGACAGATAGACTTGTCATTTTCATTCACCAATTGCTCAACCACAGGAAAGTTATATGGTGGTCAATGTATGCTCAAAACATGAGTATAAAACAAGCAATCTAAATATATGATTATAATTATATGCTACCATAGAAATTAACAGAGAAAATAGCAGATTTTTAAAAAGATAGTACCTTACGTGTATTTCAACATTAAACAATAGTTAACAAATGAGAAGCCAAAAAATAATTGACAAAAAAACCTCAAATGTAATTTTCAATAATTCTTATGCATTAAATTGGGTAAAGTACAGTATGTTTGGTATCATAAAAAATGATAATGAATTTGCTACAAGTTTTGTATGCAATATTTGGTGAAATAATAGATGGTTAATGAAGTGCAGACATTTGAAAAGTAAGCATTGATCACATTTTGGTAAAATTTTGAAGAGAGCTAAACCCCTAGGCACAGTAAGAGTTAACCCATAGCAGCTCAGAGTTTTCTTAAAGTCTAAATTAATCAGCTATCCCTCACTTATTAACGACAATTATTCGTATTTTCTACTCCTACATAGTTTGAAAAATGAACAAGTATACTACATGAACTAATGTGTATGAAATTTGAAAAACTTATCCGAAAAATTGAGCATTTGCACACGAAAAATAATGATTATATATTTTCCACTGCGTTGCCAATTTTCTTGTGTGTACATTTTTTTTTTGCAATTACATGTAATTTATTATTTAACTATCTGCTTTCTGTTACTTTAATTGCTTGTAAAGCGCTTTAAGAACCCATTCTGAGTTTAACCACACTATATAAAAACGTAGTAAAATTATTATCATAGTTCGTATATGACTTACTTGATAAACTCCTCATTTCCTATAAAGTAACCCAAGACAAAGTGTTGAAGTGTAGTAATGGACTATTTTATATTTACTCATTACAGGTTAATCATGGGCCTTGAATTTGCCTTGGTGGTGTGGATAACACCATCTTTTAAACTTGCTGATGGATCATTCCCAACTTCCTACTTTCTTTTACTTGTAGTCAGCTATGCTATACATCAGGTCTGTGTACTTATTTATGTATTTATTTATTTTTATTCATTCATTCCTTTCTTTCTTTTTTTCTCTCTCTCTTTATTAACTTATTTATCTGTTTGTAAATTGGTGTGTATGATTACACCCTGTGCACTGTCATTTTGACACAAAGACATGTCACTGATGATATTTAGGACCACATATCTTTGGGCAAGTCCAAGCGATTTTGTCCCACTCGTTACTGACCACATCTAAGATTTGAGTATATCCGATGACTGTATCCAAGCTGATAGCCCTCCCAGAGCTTAGATCAGACAAGATATCTGGTAAACTGAAATTTTATGTCAATTCATGTTCACAAATCACAATTCTATAATCCATGATTCTTGGAAACATATGCCCCTTTAAAGATATTACAAATAAACATTCTTCCTTAAAAATAATGTAGAATTCTGGTGATGCAATTATATGGTGAAAGAAACTGTCTCAAAGCAATTTTTGATCATGTCTACATAAGAATTGTTTTATATTGTGAGGTTTTGGAATCATCAGAATAATAAGAAATTGACCCAATCTCGCTGAATAGCACATGTATTGTACACAGAAATGGGTACATGGGACTGCACATATTTCAGCTATTTCTTGTCATATTTCAGCTATTTCTTGTCATATTTCAAATATTAGGTCATTTGAAGAGCAATCCTTTTCAGGGGACGTTTCTAGTATGATGTTCTTCCAAACTGACATAAAAAGAATAGGAAAGCTCACAAATTATTTTGTCAACTCTCCCAGAACTCAACCTTCTCTTTAATTCCACCTTTAACAGGTTGCACTTTACAGCATGTTTGTATCAACCATGGCTTTCCATGCCCGCGTCTCGGACCCACTGATGGGAGGTACCTACATGACCCTGCTCAACACCGTGTCCAACCTTGGGGGCAACTGGCCTGTCACGGTAGCCCTCTGGCTAGTGGACAGCCTAAGCTGGAAGTCATGTCATGGGGGCACGGAAGAAGGCTTGGACTGTGACACAAAAGCAGAAGCTGAGGTAATAACTGCTTTTTATGATCCATTTGTAGTTTATCTGTGTTTATTTGTGTTTATTTTGTCTATTTTACTGTTAGTGGGCCTTGCTTACAGGGTTGGTGACTTTGTTTAAATTTGTTTGAGATTTAGATATGCAATTAAACAAATTTTTTCAAACAATTAAGTTGAAATCAATGACTCTAACTATATCAAGGTTTTAAAAAATATTTGTGATTTAAGTCGGTATTGAATTTTAATTGCTAACTTTGTATCTCTTTCCTTCTTGCATTCTTTTTACCCTCTTTCTGATTTCCTGTTTTCACTTTTCTCATTTCTCTCCTATTCCTTCTTTTTTTTCCTTCTTCATCTCTTTATTTATTTTTCTATCCCATTCTTCCTCCTCTGTTTAATCTTGTCTTACTCTGTAACACTCCTTCAAATAATCCAGGTCTGCACCAAGGCCGATGGGAAGTGCATTACCGACGTCGATGGCTACTACATTGAATCTGTCCTCTGTGTAACAATTGGATTTGTGTGGTTAAGAGTGTGCGCTCGTAGGATACGCAGACTTCAAGAACTGCCCCTTGATTCCTGGAGGTTACCCCCTGGTGGGTCATCAAGAGATTGACTAGCGCAGGCTCATCAGGTATGAGCCATTTTCAGGAACATTCATTGAGTTTTGATGAGACCTTGAAGGTACATAATTTTACATTGTAGGGGCATTGACAAAATATCTATCCAAAATGTTTGGGGTTTTATAAAATATTCATTCAAACCAGGGTTGGCATGATTTAAATCAACTTGATGTAAATCGTGTTTTAAATTGCCAATTTGTTTTCGATTGATTAAGTAGTGATTTAAATTGCCACAATTTCTTTTTTAAATCACCTTTTGAAATAAAAAAATAAAGAAATACTAACAAAATTTAGTTTAGTTGTTGATTTTGTTGAAAGCGACAAAAAAAAAATCGCTAAATCTTTGTTTGATATTTGGGGGGATAAAAAAGTCAATCAAATGAGAGTGTTTGTCTTTCAAATAAATGTCTGATATTAGATCTACCAAAATAATCTGTTTCTTTTCTATAGTAGCAACATTTAGGAATATAATTTTTTTTTAATCTAATAAATTACGATTTAAATGAAATAAATCAGATTTTTTAAAAATGTTCACAAAACCATGATCTTTTTCCAATCCTGATTACAACTGTCTGTGATATCAAGATGGGCATTGAAAATACATGTAAGTAATGAAACTCATTGGTAGGTATTGCTTTTTCTCTGCTGGTGTGTTTATGATGTGAATTAAGAAAACAATGAAATACAAATGAAGCAAGTTACTCTTTTCATGCATTAAATGTCATTTTTTTGTCTTCCAGTATGCAACTCTTTTATCTTAACTCAAAATGTTGAAGAGTACCTTTAAGGCTTGGATTAATTGATCCTACTCATCCATGTGAACTTCCTGAAAATATTAACATATTTTGCAAGATCCTTTCTACCTTGCATCCCCAATAAAAGTTAACAGTTGGAAAAAGTCTCCCAAAATATAAATATTTCAAATTATTTGTCGGAAATGTTCATACCTGTGCTGTAGATAGGCTAGGGTCTCTTCTATCAAATGACACCAAAATATCTGACAATATTTTGAGCTCGAGTGAGCAAAAGGGTGCAAAATCCACACTTGACAAGTATGAGTTATTTGTGCTGGCTGGTATTAACAAATTTGAAAAGTGTACAAAGTTGACAGTTGGAAAAAGTCTCCTCAAATGAACATGTCAAAATATGTTCATGAAATTTTCATACCTATAGATAGAAAATGACACCAAAACATCTAACGATATTTTACGCTTGAGTGAGGAAAAGCCATTATTGTGAAATGGTGCAAAATCCATGGTTGACAAAACTTTGTATTGGTTCTGTCTGGTATCCGCAAAGTTGAGAGTCCTGAAAAGGCTTAGAAATTTTCATATTCTGATGATTAAAAGGTAATTTATGAAAGAATAGGTTTTGTTTTCTGTATGTCCTGACATATCCCATAAAAACTTGATTGTTGACTGAGAAATCCAGCTTGAATTATTAAAAACCTTGTCAAAAACTAATATTTCAAAACACTCAATAAATTAGTTGATTGCTCTCTGAAGCATGAAAATATTGACGTGATATGTAAGGACATACAGAGAACAGAACTTCTTCTTTCATAAATTGTCTATTATTGATCAAAATATGAATATTTATAAGCCTTTTTGTGACTCTTGTCAAGTCTGGAGTTTGCACATTTTTGCAAAAGTGGCCTTTGCTCACTCGAGCGTAAAATATCGCCAGATCTTTAGGTGCCATTTGATAGAAAAGACCCTGAGCTATTCCCAGGTATGAAATTTTGCTTCAAATATTTCGAAATATTTATTTGGGGAGACTTTTTCTGATCGTTAATTTTTTTCTGGGATGCACTGTATATGAAGCTTTTTTAAAAATAGCAAATAGCAAAAATACATGTTTTTATGCCTCCACTGAAGGTGGGTGCCGGAGGCATTATGTTTTCGGGTTGTCCGTCCGTCCGTGCTTCTGTCCGTGCGTCCGTCCGTCCCACTTCTCGTTACCGCGATATCTGAAGAATCATTTGAGGTAGGAACCTCAAACTTGGTACTAGTATGTATCCCCATATGAAGATGAACTGATTAGATTTTGGGGTAAGTAGGTCAAAGGTCAGAGGTCACAGAGGTCAATTTACATGAAATTATATGAAATTACTGGTTTTTAGCACCGTTACCTTGATATCTCAAGAACTGTTTGAGGTAAGAACTTCAAACTTCTTACTAGTATGTATACCTATACGAAGATGAACTGATTAGATTTTGGGGTTAGGAAGTCAAAGGTCAGAGGTCACAGAGGTCACTTTACATGAAATTACATGAAATTCTTGGTTTTTAGCACCGTTACCGCGATTTTTGAAGAACTGTTTGAGGTAAGAACTTCAAACTTGGTACCAGTATGTATTCCCATAGAAAGAGGAACTGATTAGATTTTGGGGTAGGTAGGTCAAAGTTCAGAGGTCACAGAGGTCAATTTACATGAAATTACATGGAATTACTGGTTTTTAGCACCGTTACCGCGATATCTCAAGAACTATCTGAGGTGAGAACTTCAAACTTGGTACCAGTATGTATCCCCATAGAAAGATGAACTGATTAGATTTTGGGGTAAGTAGGTCAAAGGTCAGAGGTCACAGAGGTCAATTTGCATGAAATGTCTAGTTTTAATGTGATAATAATGATGGATTTCACTTTTCAAATTTTTTCAGGCTGATCATTTTTACAGAACATATGAGGCCTCATCAGGGCTACAAATATCCCTTATGTAAAGTAGAATGTAATATTTGTTGTTATGGTGTCATCAAAAATGGTTTTGTGTGAGTGTAAATCCCCCATATTACTACTTGCTCACCCTTTTCAGCTTTTCAACTGAAGGTCATTTTGTGAGGCATTATGTTTTCAGGTTGTCCGTCCGTCCGTCCCGCTTTCTCTTTCTAGCGATAACGCGATGACTAGGAGGAGATAAAGTGATCAGACTTTTGGGTTATAAGGTGTAAGGTCAAATGTCAAAGAGGTCAATTAACATGTAATTAGAGGCTTTTATTCTGGTTATCACAATATTTCAAGAACAGTTTAAGCCATCAACTGAATTTAGGCGGAGGCATATAGGAGACGCAGTCGCATTCATCTTGTTTATACATGTATTATATTTCATTCAGAACAGCATATTCAGTTGATCAGTTCATAAGAATTTGAGTATATAAGTTAATACAAATCATACATTGAACTCTGTTTTGGTGTATAGATTTTGTTATATAACAATTATTAATTAATTTATAACTTTTTCTTTTTTGATATTTAAGGAAAGGATAAAGTAATATCCTTGATTGTAGAAGTTAGTATGAGCACTTAGTTAGGAGCAGCCTAGTGATGTATACATTTTTTTTATTTTGATAGAGGTAAATAGTTGATTTTTTAATGTGTATTTGCAATTTTTCAGTGTATGAAGTTCTATATTCTGTGAAATTCAACTATCTATAACATGTTTCAATGTCTTTTATTATATGTGCCTATTGTTTTGTTTTAATTACCAAAATTGCCTTTAATTTATTATTTGACTCAGATAATGCAATTTTTCATCAGAAAATAGTGTTTAAACTTTGTGAATATTCCCAATGTTTATGTGACATTTTAGGTTCAACATCATTTTTGTTCATACGTGTATTTTGTACATTAATTTATGATTAATGATTAGCTGAATTTCTATGTAAGGATGAGAATATTGTATGATATTTTTTTCAGTTTTATAGGGGAATTCTTTCCAGATGAAAGTTTATTTTCATAAATGTGGAAGGTAGAGAAAAAGCTAAAAAAGATAAGAAATTTATGAATTTTAGAGTTGTTATTGATCAAACACAACTCCATTACTACCCTGCCAAGTAGTCCTTCAAAATGTTTGTATTGGTTTTTTATGAAGGGTGAAGGAATAGAATACTTCATGGGGGGTGTAGAAATGTGTGCAATAATACATGCAGTATTAAGTATGATGCCATTTTATTACAAAATGAATGGAGAGTTGAATGCAAAGGAAATAATGATGTGTTTGATAAATCATAACTTGTTTTGATTTTCTTATCCGGCTTTTATCAAGTTTTTATCTCACTTTTGAATGATCTGTTTTCTCATTTTATGCTTTTCTTAAAGCCAAGATTATTGCTATAGATTATTGCTATAGATCTTAGCTACATTGATTTGAAAATCTGAAAGGGGTTTCCAAAGATTGCTTAAGATTGCTTAATTCATGATATTCAGAATTCATTTGGAACTTTGAAATTTTACTATCTCAAACTCAAGATTGTTGTTTTAACCTTAAATCAGTATTCTGGATGACTTTCTCTTTAACAGTTTTACAAATTTCTGTGGAATTATGGCCAGGTTATAAAAAAGAAAGAACTCTCGGAGTCTCGGGGAGCGTTTCATCAAGTGCCTCGTCAGTGATTTTTAATGACAAATTTGCTCTCAGCCAATCAGATGCAAGGATTTCAGTAGCTTATAACAGTTGTCGGTAAAAATCGCTGACAAAACACTTGATGAAACACTCCCCAGAACTTATATTTACAATACATCTTAAAAGAAGTGAAGTTCTGGTAAAGGTGAACATTTTTTTTCCTTTATGTCAGTTTGGAAGAATATCGTAGTAGAAATGATCCCTGAAAAGGATTGATCTTCAAATGCCCTCATATTCAAAATATGATGAGTAATAGCTAAACAGTTCGGACCAAACATTTGTGCCACACGTGTGTGTAGTCCCATATACCCGTTTCTGTAGTCCCATATACCCGTTTCTGTTTGTAGTGGATGAGATTTTCAGCAACACTTGGTCAATTTCTTATCATTTAGATGATTCCAAAACATCACGGTATACACCAATCCATGTTGCTCTCCCAGTTGCTTCTAGACAGCTTCTTTCACAATGTAATCACATGACCAGCACTCGGCTTGATCTGTATAGAGCACAGAGGCAATTGACAATGTTAAAAGACAGCAGACAAGCTTTTCAAATAAATATTTATTTTCAAGTTATGAATGTATTCTCTGTACAGTCAGTAAAAGCTTATATTGAATAATTATGAATTGTTACCAATGGAATGAATCTGTATCAACATATGAATATAGATATATATTTACAATTTAGAAAATACATTGGCCCGTATTCTGAACTCCGGTTTAACTTAAATCTGTGGTTTAACTATGGGTAGCCAATGTCAAAACTTTGTTTACACTGTATGTTCCTTATTTTTACTGGACTCTGGTTCTCATGCTTTAATGGTCAAGAAAACTATTGTACTTATCATTCTCAGACAGTTTTTAAAATTTTGAGTACCAAAAATGCTGATAAATTGAATATCTACTGTTAGAGATTTGTGTCACATTTGGCTGTCCATAGTTAAACCACATATTTAGACCATGGTTTAAATTAAACCGGAGTTCAGAATACGGGCCGCTGGGTTTTACGTTAGCTGTGTCTCAGTCACTGCCTATTGCTTTAGTCCCTACAATGAACATCTACATGTATTTTCACCTTATGCTCTTTCATTTCTCCTCTAATCAAATTCCTTCTATAGTCATCCTAATTGTTTGCATTCTCATTACAATTATTGAAAGGTAATACATGTATATACTTGCAAATTCTGTTGATTTAATATGAAGAGACTTAATTAATATGGTACAGTCAAACCTGCTTTAGCAACCACCTGTCTATAAAGACCACAATTTTCGTTTCCCTTGAACAATGTTTCTCATTGAAATGTGCATTAAGGGAACCTGTCCATAAAGACCACCTGCTCATAAAGACCACCTTTCTTGTCTCCTTGAGTGGTCTTTATAGACAGGTTTCACTGTAATATGAAAGGAAAACAGTCTAAAGCCACAGAAGTCAAAAGATGTAATTCAACCTGTCTATAAAGACCACTCAAAGGAGACAAGAAAAGCGGTCTTTATGAGCAGGTGGTCTTTATGAACAGGTTCCTTTAATACACATTTCAATGAGAAACACTTTTCAAGGGGAAAAAAATTGTGGTCTTTCTATACAGGTGGTCGCTAAAGCAGGTTTGTTTGTACAAACCAGAGTTACCTTTGCAATAGTTCCACACTGTTTTTAAATCTCGAATAAAATATATATACATGTACTATTCAACATGTGGACATGGTCTTGAATTAGAATGTAAGATCATTCCTTGCCTTTAGTATGGAAAAAAAATAAATGATCATTTCTCATTAAGGATGATAAGGATTCAGTTTCTTCAACGGTACAAATAATCCTAAAATTATATCAATTGTTATAACTAGAGAATTAGTTTCACAGGACTTCATTACCATTGTAATCATCCATATAATCTTGCGGACTAATTTTTAACATGTAATTAACAAGTTAAATTAAATGTAGTAATTGTAAACCTGTATGACCTTTACTTACGCAACATGACCTTAAACATTTAATCAATAAACCTTAGTACAAACATACACAAAACTAAGGAAATGTCGTCGTACATTTATTTTTTCTACAAATATGATTTTTAGAAGATTGTGTAGTATGCTTAAGTTTAACTTTTGTTATCAAATGCTGCAATTAAAACAGATTTTGCGGAAACGTACAAAACATTGTGTATTTTCAGGTTAATTTTCTATATTGGAATACTGTTCCACTGTGTGACAATAAAAGAAAATTCAGCCCTTCATCTGACAAAAAACATTAGAACTTGGTTATTGGATTGTGGATGGCTCTAATGTCAGTGCAAACATCAAATATTCAAACACTCACAAAGCAGGAGGAATGATAGATCAGGGGCCTGTAACATAAAGAGATACAATCAATCTTACGATTGTCTTATGATTGATACATGTATCAATCGTAAGTCTATGGCAAACCATGTACTGAAGAGTTACAATTGATCGTAAGATTGATTGTATCTCTTTATGTTACAGGCCCCAGGTGGGCTTTTTTAAAGCTAGAATTCTTCTTATCCTCATTGGTTTTCATGAAATGAAGTTTGGGAAGAAATAACTTGCAATACAAAAGAATAGTTAATTTGCATAGCTGACATTCACAAATCATATTTGATGGCTAGCACTCACACTAGCGTTTGAATACAAAATGAAGGCATGGATTTTTCACATAAATGGCTCTCCACCTCAAAATCAACAAAAGGTCTCTTGAGTTACACTATAATTGTTTGAAAGTTGTATTATCACTATACATACGGGAATTTTAAAATTGGCCGAATAGGTAACATCACTGATGAGACAACTCCCCCATTCGCTCCATCACACAAAAAGACTAAAATGTCATTGTTTTTCAAAAAGTATTACTCAGTAGGATTTTTTTCTTTCATGAGGACCTATAACAATATGCGATTTCCAATATATTTTGAGTACTCCCCCGAGGGTAAAGGCGCTTTGGAGAAAACTGCAAATTAATGATATTTTGGTGTACGACAAATGGGAGAGTTGTCCACAAGTATGTCACAATCGACTCACCAAATTGCCAATTTGAGATTCGCATAGATGTAGTGATCTCATATTTCAAACATTCATAACTTTCTTATTCCTTGTCCGATTTCTCAAACTTTCACCATCCTGTTTTTCTTATTTTTCTGCTTTCACACAAATCAACTTATAACCAAGGTTGGATTGTCCTTTAGTACGATTTGGTAAATGTGTTTAAAACAGATTTTGCCATGTAAAACAATCTGATGAATATAGCCATGGAAAGGTTTGGTTTTCTACAACTTGGAACTTTTGACTAGAAAGGCAACATTTGGTACCTGTTTATTTCCCGGGCCCTGTTTCATTACATTTATGCTCGCAGCCAATCAAATGCAATGATTTCAGTAGCTTATATCAATTGTTGTAACTTCTTTGAAAAATTTTATGAAACATGACCACATGTCAAAATGAAAATGGTAAGGATAGTCTTTGTAATATTGTTTTAGGTACAGTACCTTTGACCAAAATCCTGTGGACATTAGATTTATTACTGAAACAGGCTAGTAAACAACAGCAGAAACATGCTATCCATTTGCAGAGGTTTTCAGAGACCACTGTGTGATTGAGACAAGGATAGCAATATTTGGTACAGTGAAATCTATATAAAAACCACTCAAGGGAGACAAGAAAAGTGGCCTTTGTAAGTTGGGGGCGGTATGATTAGTTTAGTACAGCTTGCAATGAGAATGAGTTAACAGGAAACAATGTGGTCTTTACAGACAAGGTGGTCTCTCTCTATACAGGTGGTCGCATAAGCAGGTTTCACTGTATTTGCTTTATTCAAGGTCGGAACGAGACGGGTCAAGGAAATCTAGTAGCCAGTGGCAGGGAAGCCATGGTCTTTCTTGCTGGGTAGTTCATTCAAAGCCTGGCTGAAGTTTGCCACGTGACCCATCAGCTCATTATCCTCTTCACCAGACGATTTCATCAACGCTTGACATTTGTCTGTAAGATCCCTTGCCTGTGTGATAATAAAGGAAAGAGAAATGAGTATCACACAGAGTTCTTTTGATTTGTACAGTTCTGAAACTCTGTCCTAACAGATCAGTCAAAAAGTAAAGCTATTTAATCCCGACATAATCTCTAGGGGCCCACACTTCATTTCTGGAAGCATTTTGAATTAATTCTTGTACTAAACATTGGAAAACAAAGCACATTTCCGACCAACATACTAAACGGCAACTAAACAGTGGCATTGTCCCACATCATGCTATACACTGATTACATTTTGTTTACATTTCTTTATAATTTGCTTACATTTCTATAAAAAGAATTTTCATAGAGTAACGGGGATATTTGATGTGCATTTAATTGGAAGTGCTAATGCTTAGCCCATTGAAGATTGAGCTGGAGGATACCTGGGGAGCGTTTCATCAAGCCTTTTGTCAGTGATATTTACTGACAAATTTGCTCTTAGCCAATCAGATGCAAGGATTTCAGTAGCTTATAACAGTTGTCGGTAAAAATCACTGACAAAACGCTTGATGAAACGCTCCCCAGTTCAAGCTCATTGGGAAGAATCACTCAGCGGCAAATTTTCTATACTAGTTGAATTCCTAACTTCGACCCGTGTCATATAAGTAAGGAATCTTCTAGAAAGAAGTTATTTTTCCAGTTTTCTATATGATTTTATGAACATAGAAATTTCCAGAAGAGAGTAATATTCATGTGTGAAAAGTGAATATAATGTGTAGCAGTGAAATAATCAGAATGCACATCCAGTAGAGAGAACATTCTAGATCTTTACATTGTGTGTGATGTACTATAGGATAATTGCAATGTATAGTGTACATGTTGGAATGTGTTGATTACATGTATCCTGACCTTTACATGAACCTCTTAGTAAGAGTGTAACATTGCAATGGGTCTATTTATAGAAAAGGGGAATCCCCTTCCTTTGTTTGTTACAACTAGAACTATGTAGAACTTACAAGAGAGTTCCAAACTTTCATGAATATTGTAGTAGAATCTAGAAAATTCTAATTAAGGGTTGAGATTGTATATAAGCTGGGAGCTTGCACAGAAATTTCAGAATTTATACCCTGAATACATCGTGGAGCATATATTGCATAAGTTCTCAGTTAACACCATCTGATATTGATATCAACCTGTGGAGATCATCTTGGACCTCATCTTGGACTTCATCTTGGACATCATCCTTGACATATTTGACGTCGTGTTCGACATCGTTATTGACATTGTGGTCAACATCGTCATTGACATTGATTATCGAGATTGCAGTTGACACTGTTATCGACATTGTGATTGCCATCGTCTTGGACATCGTCATCGACATCATTATCGACATCGATGACCTCCTGAATTATTTTTGGACATTCTTCGGCTGGATCTGGAATCTTCTTTTGCCAGTTGGACAACATACCGTTTGGATTCAATATTTGTGGATTAGCAGCCAGCTTACTCCACACTTCAGGAACATTCTGGACTAATAGGAATTTCCCAGCTGAGAAATTGTAAGTCTTTACCAGTTTAAGTACATGTAGTGTATTTGTAACTAGAATCTGTAATTCTGTTATATTTGGTGTTGGTAAATATTTAAATTAAACCATAAATCATCTAAAGTTAATATCTTTTGTTTGATTCTTATCTTTTGTGGATTTTGGATCATAACAAACTGGGGGCTTGTCCGGGAACCGTAGCCAAATATAACAAGTCAAAAACATTAACAAAATTTGGAGAGAATTTTTGGAAATCTCTGGAAACTTCTAGAATACATATTGCAGATAAGATCTTAAATTCTGTAATTGTTTGTTACATGCTTCATCATGACTACAATAGATGTTGAAGTGTTTGTTAAGAGGACAGATTTGTCCCTCGGTCAATTGAAGTCACTTAGAAAAGATGACTTGAGAGCTGTTTGTCAGCATTTGGAAGTAGTTCTTACCCCTGGGTTAAAGAAGGCAGAGATTATTGATCTGCTAGCTAGTCACATGAAGCTCAGTAAAGAAAGTGAGGTTCCTTCTAATGTTTCAAGTGATGTTCAACTCCAACTAGCAAAACTTGAGATGGAAAAGGAGAGAATGAAACTAGAATTTGAAAGAGAAAAGCAACAAAGAGAAATGGAAGAAAAACAAAAACAAAGAGAAATGGAAAGAGAAGAAAGGGAGTACCAGTTGAAATTGAGAGAAATGGAGTTAGCACATGCAAATACTAACTCTACCAAAGAGAAATCTCCCCAAGGTTTTGATGTAGCGAAGAACATTCGCCTTGTGCCAAAATTTGATGAAGAGGGAGTTGATGCATATTTTGTATCATTTGAAAAAGTGGCCAAGAGGTTGGAATGGCCTCAGAAATACTGGACTCTGCTTCTTCAAAGCATTTTTGTGGGAAAGGCTGCAAAAGTCTACTCATCTCTCTCTGAAGAGCAATCATGTGACTATGCTACAGTGAAGAATACTATTCTTAATGCATATGAGTTGGTCCCAGAAGCATACAGACGTAAATTTAGGAATATGCAAAGACAATCAGGCCAGACCTATGTTGAGTTTGCTAGGGAACAAGAAATGATGTTTGACAAGTGGTACAGATCACTGAAAGTTGACAAAGATTTTGCCCAACTGAGAGAAGTTGTCCTCTTAGAGGAATTCAAAAAGGGTGTTCCTTTTGGCATTAAGTCTCACCTAGATGACCAAAGAATTACTCAGTTGAGTAAGGCAGCTGTGGTAGCTGATGAATTTGAGGTCACACACAGAGGTAGTGGGGATAGGCTTCCTTTCAAAAACTTTCAGAATAAGAAGGGAAAAGGGGCATTTGAATCCCACAAGAAATTTGGTGAGGGAAAACATGCTAGCAAGGAGAATGACACTGACAAGTCTCAGGCAGATAGAGGCGCGAAATCAAATGAAAGATCTGTTGGTCAAAGTTCCAAAGTCTGTTTTCATTGTAATAAGCCAGGACATTTGAAAAAGTCCTGTTGGGAACTGATTGGGAAACCAACCAAAAGTAAGAAAGATGTGGGTTTAGTCAAGCAATCAAGTGTTCCACCCAAGGAGTCTGTCCAGTTGGAATCAGTCCAAGATGTTGAGAGTGTTTCTCCAGTATTTGCCGATAAGGTCAAGAAGGTTGATGAGAGCTTTAGAAGCTTTTTGCATGATGGTGAGGTATCCCCCTGTTCGACTGGTGCTGTAGGTAAGCCAGTGGTTAT
The DNA here is from genome assembly GCA_025617745.1 of Heliocidaris erythrogramma. NCBI lineage: Eukaryota > Metazoa > Echinodermata > Echinoidea > Camarodonta > Echinometridae > Heliocidaris > Heliocidaris erythrogramma. The sequence goes on along the minus strand of CM046865.1, from coordinate 20,870,082 downwards.
CCTTCGAGATACAGGGGCTGCTCAGTCCCTGATGATGTCAGGGCATGTGACTCTCCCACCAGAGAGTTCAGAGAATGCCAAAGTTTTGGTTCGAGGCATTGGTCCGGATTATGTGTCGGTTCCTTTGCATAAGGTCGACTTAAAGTGTGACCTAGTTAGTGGTCCTGTAACTGTTGGTGTCGTACCGGAATTACCCGTGGACGGGGTTGACTTTTTGTTGGGTAACGACTTGGCTGGAGAGAAAGTTGTTGCATCTCCAGTGGTTTTAGAGAAGCCGGTTGAGGTAGCTGAAACTGAACAGTTGCAGGAGGATTTTCCTGGAATTTTCCCGGATTGTGTTGTCACGAGGTCTCAGGCTCGTAGGGCTGAACAGGATGATGCGGAATCTATTGATGTGGAGGAGAGTACTGATGTCTGGTTAGCTGAAACCTTTTTCAAGGATTTGGATGGGGATAATGTTGAAGGCTCTGTTGCAGACAATGATGGGTTGTTTAGCAAATCTTCCCTTGTACAGGCACAACAGGCGGACCCAGAATTGAAAGGCTTGTCACAGACGGCATGTTCTGAGGCTGAGGCTGATAAGGTTCCTGAGTGCTATTATGTCAAAGGTGACATATTAATGAGGAAGTGGAGACCTCCCCGGAGACCAGCTGATGAAGAGTGGTGTGTAGTTCACCAAGTTGTTGTTCCTCCCTGTTACCGCACCGAGATTCTGAGGATGGCTCACGAGTTGCCTATGGCAGGTCATTTAGGTATTCGGAAGACGGAGGATAGGGTCATGAGGCATTTTTATTGGCCGAAGATGCACAAGGATGTTGTGCAGTTCTGTAAGACATGTCATACATGTCAGGTGGTTGGGAAGGCACAGCCTTCTATCAAGCCTGCTCCCTTGATACCGATACCTGCATTTGATGAACCATTTACTAGGGTTCTTGTTGACTGTGTTGGACCCTTACCCAGAACTAGGTCGGGTCACAAGTATCTTCTTACGATTATGGATTTGTCAACACGTTTTCCAGAGGCGATACCGTTGAGAAGTATCACTGCAAAGACAGTAGTACAGGCGCTAGTGCAGTTTTTCACTAGGTATGGTTTGCCCAAGGAAGTTCAGTCAGACCAAGGATCAAATTTCATGTCAGGAGTGTTTCAGCAAGTGATGCATGAGTTAGGGATAAAGCAGATCAAGTCCTCTGCTTATCATCCACAGTCACAAGGTGCATTAGAACGATATCACCAGACCCTGAAGACCATGCTTAGGGCTTATTGTGAAGAGTATCCTGATGACTGGGATAAAGGTATCCCATTCTTGCTGTTCGCGACCAGGGATTCCCCAAATGAGTCGACGGGCTTCAGTCCATTTGAGCTGGTCTATGGTCACGAGGTTAGGGGTCCCCTTAAGCTGATCAAAGAAAAGTTCATGGGTCAGAATGACGAGGTAAACCTTCTTGACTATGTGTCAAAGTTTCGAGAAAGGCTCTCAAAGGCTTGTGAGGTAGCCAAAGAACACTTGAAAGTGTCGCAAGCTAAAATGAAAACACAGGCAGACAAGAAGGCAAAAGAGCGCAATTTCAAGCCTGGAGATAGGGTGTTAGTGTTGTTGCCTTTGCTAGGTGAGCCCTTGAAAGCTAGGTTCAGTGGTCCCTACACTGTCAAAAAGAAACTGAATGATGTCAACTATGTGATCAGTACCCCTGACAGAAGAAAGAGTCAAAGAGTATGTCATGTAAACATGCTGAAAGAATACTTTGAACGTGAGGCTAATCAGCCAGTAGGTGTAGCACATGTTGTAAAAGAAGAGAAGCTAGAAGATGTAAATGAAGGCAAGGTAGAGACAGAGAGTGAATTGTCTCACACAGATGTGTCTACAAATGAACCATGTGGAGTGAAATTGTCTAACTCAGAAATGTTAGAAAATTTGGATGATGCACTGAAGCATCTCTCTGACGAACAGAGAATTGACATATCTGGCTTGTTGAAAGATTATAAGCATGTGTGTAAAGATAGACCAGGTCGTACTGCCTTGACTGTACATGATGTAGATGTAGGTGATGTAAAACCTATCAAACAACATCCATATAGACTTAATCCAAGCAAGTTGGAAAAAGTGAATGAGGAAATCCAGTTCATGTTAGATAATGACATAATTGAACCAAGTCAGAGTGGTTGGAGTTCCCCTATTGTAATGGTCCCAAAGCCGGATGGCTCTCAGAGATTTTGTATAGATTACCGCAAGGTAAATGCAATCACTAAGACCGACTCATATCCAATTCCTAGGTTGGAAGATTGTATCGATAGGGTTGGGAACTCTGCCTTTGTCACTAAGATAGACTTGCTGAAGGGATATTGGCAGGTGCCACTGACTGACCGAGCCAAGGAAATATCAGCCTTTGTCACACCGGATGGCTTATTTCAATGCAAAGTCATGCCGTTTGGAATGAAAAATGCACCAGCAACTTTTCAAAGACTGACAAATCAGGTGATTGCTGGGCTTGACAATTGTGTTGTGTACATAGATGACATCTTAGTGTACAGTGATACATGGAATGACCATCTCAATCATTTGAGATTACTGTTTGACAGACTAGATAAAGCCAACTTAGTAGTTAATCTGATGAAGAGTGAATTTGGCAAGGCAAAGGTCACTTATCTTGGTCATGTGGTTGGTCAGGGGCAAGTGCTACCAAGAGAAGCAAAGATTCAGGCAATCTTAGACTTCCCCATTCCCACAACTAAGAAAGAGTTGCTCAGATTCCTAGGTATGAGTGGTTTCTACAGGAAGTTCGTTCCAAATTACAGTACTGTGGTTAGTCCACTGACAAACTTGCTGAAAGCAAAAGTGAAGTATGTATGGTCTGATGCATGTCAGAGATCATTTGAGAAGTTGAAGGCCATTTTGGTGAATGAGCCTGTTTTGGCAGCTCCAAACTTCACAAAGCCATTCAAGGTGGCTATTGATGCCAGTGATGTTGGAGTGGGAGCAGTGTTGCTCCAAGAGGATGAAGAAGGCTTTGAAAAATCAGTCTGTTACTTCTCAAAGAAACTCAACCAATATCAGAAGAAGTATTCAACTATCGAAAAAGAGGCTCTGAGTCTCGTACTTGCTCTTCAGCAGTTTGAGGTGTACCTAACCAACAGTAATGGTGATATTATGGTCTATACAGACCATAATCCTCTTGTGTTCTTGGAGAAGTTCAAAACAAAGAACCAAAGACTGTACAGGTGGAGTCTTATGCTCCAACCTTTCCCCTTGAAAATTGTACATATTCGTGGAAAGAATAATGTGATTGCTGATGCTCTTTCAAGGATGTAAAGAGAGAAATTACTCTTTTTTGGACAAAGTTTGTCATTTATAATTGCATTTTTCTTTTTTGATGGTCCTTAAATACATGTGTGATATGTAATGCCTTTGTACAGGATGAAAGGCTTATCTGGATAATTTGAAACAGGTTGAATCTTAAAGAAACCTTTACTACGGTAAAGCTTTCTTTTTCCCGGTGGGGGAGGTGTCATATAAGTAAGGAATCTTCTAGAAAGAAGTTATTTTTCCAGTTTTCTATATGATTTTATGAACATAGAAATTTCCAGAAGAGAGTAATATTCATGTGTGAAAAGTGAATATAATGTGTAGCAGTGAAATAATCAGAATGCACATCCAGTAGAGAGAACATTCTAGATCTTTACATTGTGTGTGATGTACTATAGGATAATTGCAATGTATAGTGTACATGTTGGAATGTGTTGATTACATGTATCCTGACCTTTACATGAACCTCTTAGTAAGAGTGTAACATTGCAATGGGTCTATTTATAGAAAAGGGGAATCCCCTTCCTTTGTTTGTTACAACTAGAACTATGTAGAACTTACAAGAGAGTTCCAAACTTTCATGAATATTGTAGTAGAATCTAGAAAATTCTAATTAAGGGTTGAGATTGTATATAAGCTGGGAGCTTGCACAGAAATTTCAGAATTTATACCCTGAATACATCGTGGAGCATATATTGCATAAGTTCTCAGTTAACACCATCTGATATTGATATCAACCTGTGGAGATCATCTTGGACCTCATCTTGGACTTCATCTTGGACATCATCCTTGACATATTTGACGTCGTGTTCGACATCGTTATTGACATTGTGGTCAACATCGTCATTGACATTGATTATCGAGATTGCAGTTGACACTGTTATCGACATTGTGATTGCCATCGTCTTGGACATCGTCATCGACATCATTATCGACATCGATGACCTCCTGAATTATTTTTGGACATTCTTCGGCTGGATCTGGAATCTTCTTTTGCCAGTTGGACAACATACCGTTTGGATTCAATATTTGTGGATTAGCAGCCAGCTTACTCCACACTTCAGGAACATTCTGGACTAATAGGAATTTCCCAGCTGAGAAATTGTAAGTCTTTACCAGTTTAAGTACATGTAGTGTATTTGTAACTAGAATCTGTAATTCTGTTATATTTGGTGTTGGTAAATATTTAAATTAAACCATAAATCATCTAAAGTTAATATCTTTTGTTTGATTCTTATCTTTTGTGGATTTTGGATCATAACACCCGCCCAGACCAAAATTTATACATGTACTCTCACAAACACACACAATGCAATAATTGGTAAAATAAAGCCTGGACACTGTTTCATTACAAAATTGTTATTAACAACTGCCCCATTTTTATGACAAATTGACTCTCGGCCAATCAGATTCAAGGATTTCAGTAGCTTATAACAATTACTGTAACTTGTTATTGATAAACAAGTTTCATGATCGGGGGCTTTGGAGCAAATATCGACGGAGCTAATTGTCGGTTCACCATTGGACATGCATGTTGTATTGTTTTTTAAATAAACATCTTCACAGGGTTAACAATCCTTTTGAATGTTGATCAACCATTTCAAACACATGAAAGTAGGCTATCTTGCCAAACATGTCACCTAAAAGTTTGCACGACACATACTCATAAGACAATAATACGTCAGTAACCTACACGAATCAGATTTCTAACTACAACCCTGGAATATGCAACACTAAATCTACACAAAACGCTATAGATTTGACTAAATCAAACCTGGGGAACGTTTCATCAAGCGGTTTGTCAGTTATTTTTACCGACAACTGTTATAAGCTACTGAAATCCTTGCATCTGATTGGCTGAGAGTAAATTTGTCAGTAAAAATCACTGACAAAAACATTTGATGAAACACTCCCCTGGGCAATGATCGCCAGAGCAAATGCCCACGGACCACCTAGAGCATTACTGAAAATAGTTTCACTATCCTCACCTTTGAGAAGTCTTCCAGTAAGAAGTAGAGCATCCCGAGGGCGTGGCAAACCAGCGCCGTGGTAACCGGATCTTGTGGACTGGACTGCTCTCTGATGTCATGGATGGAATGCAAGACTTGCTTTGCTTCCGCTTCCTGGGCTTCATCTATGTACAGATCCAAACAGATGTAAGCAGAGAAAGTACTGAAGGGATGCAGACATGTGCATGGATTTTGTCATCTGAGTGTTCCAAACATGCAAAATTCTGCTATTGTCAACTCCACACATATGTCAAACAGGTTCATTTGCAGACTGAAACATTGCTCACAAATTCACAAATTTAAATTGTAAATTAAACATACAAGTATATCTTGTGATTATATTTACTTTTATGCCCTATGAATGACAAACCTCTGCAATATAGTACTACATCCTCATACGTCTAATCTGCTATTGCATGAAGCCAACAAGCACTCCAGGGCCCCGTTGCATGAAACTTACCATTAACGGTAACTTTGCCATCAATTGTAACTCCCATGGAAACCTTGATTTTGATTGGCTGTTGAGTGATGTTACCATCATGATGGTAATTACCATTGATAGCAGAGTTATCATTAATGGTAAATTTCATGCAACGGGCCCAGGTGTGTTCGCAATGTCTATATAAAATACACAAGCCTCAGTTTTCCATATCAAGAAAAGTATTTCAGGTCATTCAAGCCTTTCCAAAAAAGCTTTAATTTAATCATAATTACAATGGAAAACCCACTATAATGAGGAGCTTTGGACCATGAAAATTACCTTGTTATGCATGTATCGGGGAACTCTTTATATCAGGGTAAAGAAAGAAAAGCATACAATGACCTGGGACCAGCAAAATTACCTTTTTATATCAAGATCTTGTTACATATCAGAGCTCTTTATAACATGTTTCCAGTTCAAAATGCCATTTGTACAAACTTTACCAAAATTGTACCAAAGGGGGCCTTATAATTACCTAGTGACTCTGGTTTGGATTTCTTCAGTTCTACTGCCACAGCTCCTACACCCGCCGGTGTCTCCGCCCGATGGGTACGCGCCCTCACCAGTCTCAGGAGATGGGTGTGCCAGATGTCCGTTACCCGCCCATAGAGGGAGTCTGCAACGTCCATGTGATTCTGACGGAAGAAGACATTGGCCATGTGAAAGTAACCGCCTGAAGTGCCGATGTTGTCTGTGCCGTACTGCTCTGAGGCATTGTAGATCTGTGAGAGGAGGAAGTTACAAATTATATTATCAGTGAGTTTTGGTCAACATATATTGATACTTCGGGAGAGAGAAGAAGCTTTTACTTACGATTACTTGACATGACTTTAGAGTCTTCACATTTAATATACCTCTATTTTTACTAACCTAGCATTTGTTCAGGTGACAATTACTCCAGGCTTTATTTCATCAAAAATATGGGGTTAGGGTTATAGGGCTGCATTTGGGTTGCAAGTTATGTTTAGGGTAAGGTAAGGTTCTTGGTTAATGGTAGTCCACCTACTGGACTGTATTGAATAATCCACGCAGCAAGCAGACCAAGCGGACGTTGAGGGCGAGCGACTTACACAAATTTGTCGATCCTTAATACAGTCCAGCCAAACCTGCCATCTCCCCCAAATTTCAGGGGGAACTCTCACCGTCGGGCTCCGCCTATACGATTGTCAAAGCTCCGCTGATTAGCTTATTGCAAATGTCAATCAAGCTGAATGCAAATCGTGGCCAATTAAGTTATAGTCTAAATTCAAGGCTTTACAATTTATTATAAGTTTCATCCAAAATAGATTTTGACATTATTTCTTTAGATTAGTTTAAAAACCACAGTGAATATTGAATATATATTTGAATGAATCAAATCCATGTTAAATTTAATTTTGTAGCTCCATTGTAGACATTTTGAATGCGAAACAACTAAAATCTCACATGTACGTAAGACTATATAATACATCTCTAAATTGCTTCTGAAGCTCAGATCTGTTCACCTTTGTCGACTGAAGATTCGTGTAATGTTTTTTGTGTTTCAAGCTGTACATCGCATATCATGCACCATCTTCCCATTGCAAAGCTGCTCGTCTTCCCTGCCATTTTCTTTGACGGCCATCGCCATCACCATCGAGCAGCGAGTATATGAAACACCGTGCACCTCTAGCTCTGGAAGTTTTCACTCACGGCCACTGCACACATGCACACATGCACACACGTGCATTGTTTTCTTTCGCTAACATCGCGATCCCGGGCGCATGTGATCAGCTATTTCTCGCAATGCATATTCATTACGGAGCGGTTACGTATGAATATCAATTAGATGATGTCATACTACATTATCTCGCTCGTTCTGGCAGGGTATTCTGGACGATTTTTTTCGGGGAGTACAGATTAGTGGAGTCGCGCGATCAGCGGCTTTGCGCGGTGAGTGGAGTATTTGAATCAATGGCGTGTGAGTGTGTGGGGGAAGCGGACAATTAAGAATTAAAATCGGCCAGTATCTGGACTAGGTTAATGGTTAAAATAAGGATTAAATTATATAAGTGTAGGATATTGACTATACAGCAATTGTTCGCCAAAAGCATGTGTCATAGCTAGACTACTACCTTTATCTTTCATTACTGAGAAAGCCATGACAATTTTAACTATGTACAACATGGGAATTTTAATAGGCCACTTAAACAACAAGATCTGTTTTTAGGAAATTGATGTTTGTGCTGTAGTATTTTTGCAGTAACAGACAATTATACTCTTCTTTCATAGCTAGCCCAAACTATTCTCAATTTATCCTCACAAAATGCAATAGGTCTTTAATTAATCATCGTCCCATGCTACTTTTGGCTAATGAGCCATTTTCAATGGGACAATGGCTGCCAATAAAAGAGAACTTTCTTTGTTCTATTCCAATAAGGCAGGAGCCACATGTGGAAGATAATCTGCCCCATTGTGCCCACACAAAAGCCTTTCTGAAGGACATCAACTCTAATCTCAAAGGGTCTCCCTCCTGGTGTTAAAATCACAACCTGGTATACAAAGCACTTGTTATGAGTGTCTACTCAGCTTTGTGAGTGGTAATACTCCATCAGATGACTTAGCTTTTTAAAGACAGATGTCAACACTACTGTATTTCGATCTCAACATAGTTCAACAAAGAAACTTTGCTGCAAGCACAAAAACTATTCTAGAAGTCCTTTGGCAGAACTCCCTTTTGGGAGGAAGGGTAGGGGTTGGTGCAAATGATCAGTATTTTGAACTGTGACATTGAACAAACTGAAGAGCTAGCTCTATATTATTAGTTGTTCTTTCTTTAATATTTATATTAATCAATGAACTCAGGGCAATATACTGCATGTACTTGCATATTCTTCTATTCCCTGTAACTTCTCTATTCTTAATATTCTTAGAAATTCCATTCATGCATGACCATTTGTCAACTGCATGTGCTCAACATATATGAATACAAGAAAGCAACATAAATCATGGTTTGACTAAATCAATGTTATTAAGGATAATTACTAAATGACCCAACATTTTAACAAAAGGTGATAAACAAGAATATTGGATCTTGGAATTTTCTTTGTTATTTGTGTAGCCCTGCATGAATCCACATACACTAAGTAGACTCACATTATCAAAGCAGGCACACTCCCCATGTGCACCGACCTGAAATTCCTGACAACTATACAGAGCATAATACCTGAAACATCAATCATCTCTCATTTCTTTGAAAGATAACTAAATGTTCTTAGTTTCTAAGACTATACCAACAGAATAATTAAGTTCATTGAACTGGTTCCCATCCATGAAGGAATAACCAACAGTTCTCATAAGAACTATCCCATTTGCCGCTCTTCACCCAGGTGTTAAATGGGCACCGGTATAAAGAGGGAATTCCTTAAAGAGCATTGAAATATTTGAGCGCCTTGAGTACCTTGTGTAGTGGATATGGGCCTTATTAAAATATCCAATATTCTTCTTCTTATTATTATTATTGTTGTTACTGCAAAATCTGATATGATCTTACATCATCTGCCAGATTCCTGAGTGCTTCCTCATAATTGCCTTCCGCAGCGTATAGCAGCCCCCAGTTCCTGTAAAGTTTGGACTTGATGGCATGGCTTGCATCAGGTGTCTTCACCACCGTCCACTGAGCTTGGGCAAGGTATTCCTCGGCTTGCTGGAGCTTGTGAAGCCCTGTATTGCGAACAGGAAATTCATACTTGTAACTTTAAGAACATGACAGAATCTATTTGGGCACGACCATGGTTATTTGGTCATTTGTGACCAGGCACCACAAAGCCACCAAAATTTCGCCAGATATGAAATTTTTAGTTAAGGTCTGATACTGAAAGAGCAGATTCTCAGCTTTAAAGTGATACAACGCATTAGCGTTGGATGTTCCTAACTCACTGTACAAAGAGAAGAATACCTTGTTTCTCATAATGTTACTTCTGAGAAATAAGGGTTTAAAGTTTAAAGCACTCTGACTTCCAAGAGGTTGTGCTAAGGTGACAATAGGATTAGAACTCAATGAAAATTTCTATAAAGGGATTATTTGATTGTTCTAAAACTTGGCATACTAATTAGTCATATCCTGTTCGTCAAAGTGCACAAGTATCAATGCAAGAACTTACTCCGTTTAAAATTTATGGGAGATCAAAATGAGACAAGTATTCAGGATCGTAAAAAAAGAAAAGTAATACAACAAAATCCAGAGAAGACAAACATAAGTCTAACAAAAAAAACTGTCAAAAATACCACTTTCAGATTGTTTGGTGCCTCCAAATTTTTAGAATACTTAGAAAAAAAGTATAATTTTTCAGGAAATACCCAAAACTAAAATTTGACCATGCCAACCAAAAACACATTGATTGAGCTCTAACTGAAAATCACACAGTGCGACTTTTTGGTGGTTTTGTGGTGGCTGGGCACATTTGGTGTCTCATAGCATGTTACAAAGTAGCATTCTACTTCATATTTGGTCTGAGCTAGTACGGCCTTCAAATTACCAATCATCAGATACAATGTACATTATACTAAAGCCTTTGCTGTGGTTGATAACGTATGTAACCAAAAAAAAATTGGATTTGCCTCAAATAACGTACATGAGTAAAAGCATTAGAGCAATTGCTATTCACATATCCCAACACAATGTAAACTGTAGATTCTCATTTCAACTTAAAACCCTAGCACAACCCCAACCCTGACCATAATATCTTTGATGAAATAAGGTGCAGATCAAATGACCCTGAAGCAAATATTGAATCAGCATCAAAAGGTCTTACCAATGCTCGCTTCAGCTAAGATGAGATATGAGGGAACCAGTTCTATGCTATCCAGTCCATGTACGTCAATGCTGAACCTGAGAGACTGCATAGCAGCTGGGACTGCCTGTTCATGTTTGCCTTCAAAGAGCAGCTTCTGGCCGGTCGTTCTTGTCAGCTCTATCATGTGTTCCTGGGAAAATCGAACAAAAATTCAAAATCGATGGGAATGGCGAGTTTGAGCGATTCATCCATGTAGAATTCACCTTGGATAGAAAAAAACAACACCTTTGACAATTTGGGATGATAACACTTCAAAATTGACATCTGTGGATATTTGGGGTCATTTGTACCATGCGCTAACCCCGAACTGGCTTATTCAGAACATCTGCTATTCCACAACACTTTGTTCAGGCAACAGAATCATGAATAATTAATGAGACTGGGAAGCGAAGAAGTGGAGGAATGGCAGGTGCAATAAGCCAGTTCGGGGTTAGCGCATGGTACAAATGACCCCAAATATCCACAGATATTTTAGACATGGAGGGTCCCTTTATGTGCACTTCAGAAAAATAACTCTGGGAGTGATAGAGGTGCCTCATGAATAGCTTTTGTTTCCCCCTTTAAAAAGAATACTTCCACCTGGATATCATGGAATGCACCATTAGTGCATAATTGAATAATGATTACATGATATTCATGAGCACATATCGAATATTAGTGTCAGTGGGTTTTAGAATTTGGTACAGATGACCTTTATCTGCTCTTGCTCAGATTGCATCTCCGAAGTGGCTTATTATTATGCAATGGTATTGTTGTGTTTAGTAATAATATGCGAATTAATGAACAGCCTAGCACCTAGGCAACTACTAATGTCAAGCCCTGCTTTAATTTGCTATGGATTGCAACCATGGACTTGTCACATTGTTTGGAGTATATTATAAATATACACTGTATGTGTGCCAAAAGTCAACTGTGGCAGTCCCTTGTCGGTCGACCAAAGCCAGTATAAAAAAGAGTTAACGTTTGGTCAGACCTCATCTATGGTGAGATTTGCAACTAAAGGTACATCTCATCATTAACTATGGTGAGATTTTTCAACTACACCCTACACCTACCCAAATATCAACATACACAAGCATACTCACACATTCACACAACACAACAGGGTGTTACCTTAATTTGAAATTATCATTATCGTTATTGGTGAGGTTTGTCCCACCACACTTTACAGAACTGATTAGTGGAGTGTGAAACCTTACCCTTCTCTCAAGCATCTCGGCCTCTTGCTTCCTGCGTTGCTCCTCTGACGAGAGGAAGGATACCTGGGTGGTTCTGAGAGGGATTAGGAGCTGGCATATCTTCTCATGGATGCCCACCCAGTCTGCCTGCTGATGCTCCACTCCACTGTGTAGGTAATAGATAGAAGCGATTTCAATATCAACAGCAAGCTGATACAGAAAAACCTGTATATAAAGACATGTATATAAAGCGTAAATGGAGACGAGAGTAGCTGTCTTTATGGGCAGTTGGTGTCTGTGTATTACAGGTTCCTTTTCATGTTTCACAATGAATCACTATTCGTTGTTGTTGTTGTTTTAGGTTTAGCGGTGCTCTTCATTCAAATTTGAATATTTATGCCTGAAAAATAAAAAATTGTTTTATGTATTCCACATGCAGTGCTGCATTCATTTTGCGCAATTTTTTTTTTGACTCTTGACAAGCTGTCAGCACAAATCGTTGCCCGTTTTTAATGTATTTTCTGGCCAGCCCGGTTCGGTGCATCGAACAGGCCTCTAAGCTGGCACAAAAACATGCGCAGCCTAGGCCTCAGGAAAAAATGGTGGCCTTTATATAGTCTGTTTATAGAGATAGTTGGTTGCTAAAGCACGTATGACTTTATGTCACATGGTGGGTTTTAGAATAGCATTTGGGAAACAAGGCAAGGATTATTCAGTAAAGACAAGGTTGAGTCATCACTGCTCTGCTACAAAAGTGAACAATGTAGACATGTACATAGCATTACCACAGGATGACAGAAGGAAACATTGTGTTACAGACCAACTAATTACCGGTACAGGGCCAAACTTTTTAAATGTAACAAAAAATCATAAATTTGTCAATAATCATGATGACACTCTTTCTGATGATAAGCTATATTTCTAAGCAATGAGAAAAAGAAAATCCTCTTCATCCTGCAGGATAATTTCTTAGATCAAAGATATAGATCTTTATGTGTAACTCGAGCTTCACAAGGGTTTTTTTTTAAAAGAGACTGAAAATTCCACATGATCAAATTTACTCGATTAATTGCATCTTTTTCTAAAATAGTGAAAAACTATTCCGACCTAAGCTTAGGTCGGCTGTTCGGACACCTTGTTGGTGATATACGGGTGTACCGTCTGTCTATATGGGGAAGGTTGAGAAATGTCAGAAATATTAAAGATTTCCCCATAACAGACGGTTATTTCTGTCTACCTTAATTCAGATAAGCTTGTATATCCAGACGTGTGTCCGGACCGGTTACTTATCCGGACAGGTCATTTTTAAACAGTAAATTGAAGAACTTTTCATGCAAATTGTCACAAATCTTTTTCAGGATAGGTTGAAAATCATGTGAATTGCAAATATTCACTGATTTTAGTGTTACCTTTGTAATATGATATAAATTTATGAATATATTGTCGCTATAATGTTGTGATGTGCCCATGCATGCACAGTGCTCCGAACTATCCCACCAATAAATGCATGATTATTGACTGACATGTCTCCGGTTATGTCTTGTTAATGTTATCATTTGTGTTACTGTCACTATTGTATGGTTGGGGGTCCTAAAGCTACGCGGGTCCTAAAGCTACGCACCATACAAATCACATACACGCGCAATGCAACGCGTTCAAATCAGGCTAAAACACACACACGCGATACACACAGTCAATTTCAATATCAAGATTTGCATTCATTTATTGCATGTGCGTAGCTTTAGGACCCCTTCATTTTTAAGAACAAAATTTGACATTGGCATTGATATCGACCTGAAAACGTGCATTATTGACATTCACCCATCGTAATTTTCTCCACAAATCAACTTTAGAATATCCAGAATCAGGATATGGAATGAAATTGGTGACAAGCCAGTGATTTCTGTGACCTTTTAGCTGCTGAAAACAAAGTGCGTAGCTTTAGGTCCCCCCATCATATAACTTTACAACCTTATGGCATTTGTTATGCATATTTTTTCGTAAAATCTGAAAACAAATTTGACAGGCTAATTTTTGTTAAGTGTCCTGACACACAACTTAGTCACAACCCCCCATCCCACATCATAAGCATTATATTACAACCTTGTTCATAGGATAAGTGCATCATACCCATGTCATGATACAAAAAAAAAAATTGATAAATGTATGATGGGGTGTCCAAACTTCGCGGACATTTTCGTCTTTTATGATGTTACAACACAATTTGATAGATATACATTAAAAATGTAATACCAAATGAAGCAGAATATACCGTAAAATAATTTCATACAAAAATGTTTGAAAATTTTATCTTATAAACTCTCATTTTAAGGCCAAATCCAGTCGCTTACCATCAGCTTTCGCTCACCACAGACGAGTCCATACTTCGCGGATTATGTTTGGCGCCCTCTTTTGGCCCTATTTGTGCATATTAATTACTGGGCGTTGTGGCGTGCGCCTGTAATCCAGCTACCAGTGGAAGTTATAAACTGATTCAGCGGACCCAGGTTCGAGACTGAGTCACGTCTTTCGGATGGTGACGTTAAAGGTCGGTCCCAGACGTAAATAATCATATCTGATTGATACACGTCTGTAAAAACCCAATTACACACACACATTACGATATATAATAAATAAGACGTCAGAATACACTCGTCTACGGAATCCGACAGTGTAGAGCCGACGCTAATTTGGGGGTAAGAATTTGATAATTTAGGGGAATTTTAAACACAAAATTATAATTTTATCAATTAAGCTTGATTTTACTAAAATTGACATGATTCTCATCAATATATTGACTAAATTATACATTTACTTACATTTTTTCGTTGCATTTTGCCTCTTTTGGGTTGTTTTCGTATTGTAGAACGATTTTCCACCGTCCCACATACAGTAGCGTGTATAATGTACTTTTTATCGCATATTTAGTACTGATACGCGAAGTTTGGACACACTGCCATATACCAACCAAGTGGTGCCTAACAGAGAGAGAAAAGAAGGCTCTTGATAGGACGCAAAGCCAGCTACTAAAAAGGCTACTTGGCCTCCCTAGATCAGCCCCTTTGGAATCAGTACCTTTGCTGACTGGGCTCACCCTTCTTCTTGTAATCTTGGTATTATTGATAATATCTTGTTTCAATTCCCAGACTATCGCCCAGTTACCCTGCAATTTCATCTTGACATACATTATTTAAGTTGAGGCAAAGAATTGTACTAGATCAAGCTACTGCACACCGTCACTAATAGTTTGATGTATGTCTATATACCTGCTGCAAGCAAAAGACTGCAGTCTGCAGTTCTCCAACAAACGGAGGAAGTCAACCAAGAACTAAGAAAAAAAGTAAGAAGAAGGTGTAGGTATGTGGAATGAAAATGTCAAATTGATTAATTCTTGACAAATTTGGTATCAACAGAAAGGTCTAGAAAAGAGAAATGCAGTAGTTTTTGAATTATTCAAATTGGATGGATATTTAAGAAATTAGGGCATTTTACACATCGCAAAACACTGGTTTATTTGGTCGCGGGAATTGTACAGTAATTCAATACGGCAAATAAAAATGTTGTGACCAATATACATCCCAACCGACCTTAAAAATTACCTAACTTCCTTAATTTTCATCCTATCCTGAAAAGTTTGGTACCCCTGGAAACCATGAATTTGTCAACAAAAACAGAACAGCATTGCACCAAAACACTTCCTATTTCTGATAATTACCTTAATATGGTATATTGCCATAATATTTTGATGAAGAAAAACAATTGTCTATTAATGAAATTTAACATCGAAATCTCATCACTTTTGTATATCGATCGTCAAAATTCACATGCTAACGCCAATGGGTTAACCCACGGATCTCCGCCGCCGCTGCCGGCAGAAGCCGACGCTGCTTCGCGGTGGAGCTCCTGGGTGAGCCAACGTGTATACGTACTAGTTCTGACATGGAAAATTTCACAAAGTAAAAAAAGTATTTCGCAACTATAAATTTCCATTAAACTTTGATAATGTTTTAAGTATTAATGAAAATGAATTTGTAAATAATTGAAATCAATTAAATCACGTACCTTCATGAAAAATAATGATGATTATGATGACACAAAATTATCACGGTAGTTCAGGCCCATGTGAAACAACGTCTGGAAATCCTTTTGACAAAATTTTTTTTTCACACACTAGTTTGTGGTCTCAGCTCTTCGTTGATACCCTCTTTGTGCACATTGACATGCAAATACGAGCACAGGGTACCCCGCACATCATAACCCGAATGCTGGTAGAAAACGGAAACACAGTTTTGGGACCACTTTCGCGATGCAAGCGCACCGGGCATTTCACATACCTAGTTAGAAGGTGGTTTCCTCCACTCACGGGTACATTCTTGTCCAAAACCGGAGAAATCCCCGCCGATTTGTTTCGCGATCGCGTGTTGTTTACAAACTGCCGATGTCTTAGACTAAACTCGGCCAATATAATTTTTGTCCACGAAGAAACTCGGGATCGCAAGGGCACATCGATCTTTACGATCGCGCACACAGAAAATCGGAACTTTTCCGTGTACGCCATAGGGACCGAATTTTTGAGGACAAAACTCTTTTGGGGAGATGTCAGCGCCCGCGGCGACCAGGAAATGTACACAATGACTCCGATAGCTCGTTTCGCGAGAATCAACAGTAAATTGCGGATTTCATTTTTGTAAATATCTTTTCCAACATTGGTGAGTTGAATTTATTGTATTTCTTGGATATTTTGGGGTCGGTTTTTGAAAATTAAATGCCGATTTTGCGTGAATATTGGTGACTTTTGTGCAGTGGTGTTTTAAAAAGATGAGGTGTATGACTGCCTACATTATACACACGAAGTATAGGAATGTAGCTATGAGTGGTTTCCTCCACATCAGCAAGCAATGGTCATATTGACCATTAGGATCATATACATGTGTGTATACTGGGTATTGGGGATACAGATGTAATTTTGTTTGAAATGGAGGTTTTTGTGGGCAAACTGATACTGAAGTATCATTCTTTAGATTTTAAGTTATCAGTTCGTTAAGATACAAAATGTACATTTACAGCCCTCTTTTTGGTACTTGTTACCCACACCTCCATACGGATGACGACTGCTCTCAATAATGTTGCGCACTAGGCCGCTCTAATTGTTACATGGTTACGCACCGTAGATACGTACGCAGAATGTTACGCACACAAGCTATTCTACGAAGACCTGGAAGGGCCAAACTGACGACGTAAAAAAATATAAAATATTACGTACGTACGTAATATTTTTTATTTTTTTACGTCGTCAGTTTGGCCCTTCCAGGTCTTCGTAGGAGATCGCGTCGGTACTACTACGAGCGCTGAGGGCTCCCTTCATCATAATCGTGAAAAATACAAACTGGATGCTGACGGGACAGTCTCGATAGCAGTTATCGACAAAAAGGACCCAAAATTTCAGGAAACCCTCTTCAAAGGTCACAAAACAACCTGGTAAGTTTTAATCATCTATTATTCAACATAATTATTTGCATTTAAGTAAACTGCAATATATCAGTTTCAATTAAATATAGCCAAAAATGCACAGTGATGCAGTTTAGGTATGGGATGTGTGTTGGCTGCGTTACTACACAGTCGGCAAGGCGTGTACCTATGAGTGGTTTCCTCAACCACGTCCACCAATGCACCATGTCCATGGCATGAGACATGTCCACGATCGTGACGATCGGATAATGCTGAACTGTCCAAGTTAGTCTAGATCTAACTCTAAGTTTTCTAAATTCCTGAAATATTTCATGCAAACCTGTTCGAATTACTGCTTGAAATAATCTGTCTGGATGCCTATCCTGTCCAGCCAAACAACGGCAACGCGCAGGCAACGCGTGGGTTACCAAGCTGCAGCAAAAAATGTGGATTAAGTAGACGAACATACACAAAATACAATATGTGGGACTTAATTATTGCAAAAATCGCGAGGCGTAAAATGTTACTTCAAGTTCAAACTTACCAGTAATATGTCACTCTGCACCTTGTACATTGTACAAATGCTGGTTTCTGGCAAAGTTCACATAGCAGTTTAACACCCTTTGGATTTGCTAACGGATTTAGAGTCATTTTAATTATTTTTTAAAACTGAGATTCACAATGTTTACAAATAATACCAGCAGACTGATTTCGGCATTCCGTTGCTAGCCAAATAAAGCTGCCAATCTACAGAGCACTCAGTCTAAACTTTCGGTTATTCTGTTTTGAAAATTTTAATAATAAATTTTTACATCATATAATTTTCAAAAAAATTAATTGATATCTTTAATAAATTTTATCTGTAACCAATTTATGATAGTATTTAATTTTTAACCAGGTTTGTAAAATGATTCTTAAATGAACTCAAGATGGCAACTATATATATAAATTTTTGTACCCCAAACCATGGAGATCCTATTTATGCCCCAAAGGATACTGATTTACGAGAATTGCCAGAGTTGGAATAATTATTCTTTTTGGCATAAATTTTACCCTAGCATTATTCCTAGTATAATTTTGTAGAATCTGGCATATATTAACATTACTGTAGCAAAATTGTAGAGAAGTTGCCTTTTTAAAGAGAATTTTATAGTAAACAGAAAACGCTGATTACCTCTTTTTTTTTCCTCATTTTTTTGCTTGTCAGAGAATTTGGGAGTAAAAAAGACACTAAATACGGCGATGATTCGTGTCAATATGGGTCCAACATCTTTTAGCATCATCGTCCATCGAGAATAAATTTTCGATGCTTTTTTTGCATCGAAAGTCCACCCTGATACCAAGTTGTTTTTAAAGAAGCAGGGAAATGAAGCGAAAAGGATTAGTGGAAGTTTGAGAAAAATCCGATGAGAAATAAGAAAGTTATGAATTTTGAAGTTGCAATCAATCAAACACGAATTGGCAACTCCATGAAGTATCTTGCGAGCTCTTCTCCTATACAATTTTCATTTTGTTATAGTTCTGATGAAGGAATAGATTTGTTTCATCCCGGTTGTGTGTGAAAACCTACGAGCAATGATTACATCTAAGGTTCATGTATGTTTGAATACTTTATCTAGAGAAAGTTGAAATTACTTATATTTTGGGTATAATACAGGGCAAATGGGAGATGCCGGACTCGCAAGATACGTTACGGAGTTGCCAATTTCAAGTGTTTGATTGATTATCGTAACTTCAAAAATTCATAACTTTCTTACTTTTTATCGTATTTTGCTCATACATTCATTGATCTACTTCTTTAATTTCCTGTAATCAGTGTGGACCTACCCTTTACAACCTTAATGGCGCCGGTCACACCAACTGATTAACTCTACTTCTAGAGTTCAGTGGTCACACCATAGCTCCTTGGCCACACTGATGCGAGTTGCACCCGGCAATCATCATCAGCTGCACTGGATCATCCAGGGGCCCAAACAGCAGCCCATTCTCCCTAAATTGCAAGGGGGTAAAAATGTTCCATGGCCCCAGGCCGGGGGGGGGGGGGGCACTCAACCTGTTTTGGGATGTGGGTGTGCCGCTGCCAATCTCAAAACAGGGGGCTAAGGAGCTAAATGGTTAATTGAGGAAGCTCATTTTTGAGGGTCTAAGGAGCGAAAGGGCTCATGGGCAGAGCTAATTTTAGCTGCTCGCGATCTCACTATACTCTGGTACACATATAGTCCACTGCCTGATCGGTCTGACGATAATAGCCACAGAACTCTTTAGGAGTTCTGTGATAATAGCCGATGAAATAGCTAACGAGTTTATTATTCGCTACTCGTGTCCAGGAAGATGATTGCCCCTTATCCCAGAAGTGCCCTTTGCCTCCTTTACGATGAATTCTTGTTTTGTCCCTGACACCATGGATAATAGCACATACATGTAACATATTATACAAAATGTTGTGCTATATACTTGGAATTATCACGGTCCAAGATATATTTAAGGCGCAAGAAAGTGAAAATGAAGATATTACGAAGAGATTGAAATATCTGCTTAAACCACAAAACCAGAGGGGTACAAAACCATAAACAGATCATTAATTTGGGAGATTCAGTACAGAAAACCAAATACATAAATAGTGAATATTAGAGTAGTATTAATTTCTTCATCTTGTACTTAAATCAAGCAATCGATAAATGGATAATATGTACCTTTTCTTTTGTACTTTCATTTCATACTTGGCGGTTTTATACTTGCTTTAGGCTTTTTTAATTTTGTAATTCATACTTATTTTAGGCTCATTACTGTGCTCAAGGTTCAAGGTTTGCTTATTTCCACAATGTCTTTTGTTACAGTAGCAAAGAAACGTGTATACACATATTGATATGACATAATATCAAACAAAATTACATAAAGAGGTGTTTACATACAAGGAGAAAGAAACAAAAATAATATACAATTACACATGATAAACAGTTATATTATCATAATTTCGATGAAATTAGGCATAGCAAAAAAAAAGAATAACAAAGAAGTGAAGGAGTCTATTGAAACGCTCGGCTTGTATTTTATCGGACCATTTGTGAATAAAATGTACTTAGGCTTACTTTTAGTAATTTAGAAATGTATAAAGTTTATACCTTCTTACAATAACAATGTACATGTACTTTTATACTTTGTACCTTCGGCGACATTTTCATTTTTGTGGTTATATCGCTCCATGCCATAATGGACGATTACCAAAAGACTACCATTTAATAATAATAAATATTTCTTTAAACAATTAAACGGTTAAAGCTATTGCTTTGCTACGTTACATGAGTTTTCCTCCTTATCATTATACACTCTAAAATCTAAAGTGTTAAATAACCAATTAAAAGGGCCGAGGAGTGACCACTTTTTCAAAACGGTAGATTAACACATTTAACATGCTGGATTCAGCCTTTATAGTGTTGCATCCAGCATGTCAAAAGTGTTAATATACCATTTTGAAAAAGTGGTCACTCCTCGGCCCTTTTAAATGGTGATTTAACACTTCAGCTTTTAGAGTGTAGTGATACTGGTCAAAGTTTTCTTTTATAGCGTTGTTGTAGATATTTTGTATGTCGAGTTGAATGCAGCTCAAAATGTGTATATTTTTGCAAGGGTTGGAGAATTATATTTACAAATTGAAAACGTCTAATTTGGGAAGCTTAATCCAAACCGAAATAGATAAATTGTTTGCCGTTGTTGCATTAAAAGTTCGATGGCCGTTTAGGAGCATCGATCTCGATGGTTGGCGGCGGCAGATAAATCTATAATGTTTTAGGCTGTAGAGGGCAGCAGACAAAAATTGCTTTCTGATAGCCCTGCCCATATTTCAGTGTGTGGAATATGGGCGTGCATCACTATGGAACGAATATATTAATAATTCATAAGCAAAGGAGGGAAATGAGTAGAGAAGGGCCTCGAATAAAATGGTGGCTACACAATCATTTTGTCTTTCTTCTCTCTTCCTCGCATACCCTCCCCCTCTCTGTTTTTCTCTATCACGCTGGTCTCTCTCTCTCTCTCTCTGTATCTGTATCTGTCTCTCGATCCCTCTGTCTCTGTCTCTCCCGCTACTGTGTCTGTCTCTCACTCTTTGTTGTCTCTCTCTAGCTCTCCCTTTCTCTCTCGGCCTCTCTCTCTCTCTACCTCTCTGTCTCTCTGTCTCTCTGTCTCTCTCTCTCTGTCCCTCTCTCTGTCATTCTCAGTCTCTCTCATTCTCGTTTATTTCTCGTCTCGTCTCCTCTCCTTATCATTTCCTTTTCGAATGTATTCAGTGACACGTGATGCAGAGTTCTAGGCCTTCAACTTGCCCCCCCCCCCCCGGTTCCAGAAAATAATTGTTCCAATCAAAGTACAGTGTAATTCGAATTCATATATGCAGGCGCCGTCAGTGAAGGGGTAGAGACATAACCAGGGACAGGGGCTATATAGGGCAATCGTATAAATTCTGGAAGTTTCGTCTGCACTCTGAAAACTCTGATGCTAAATGATTTTGTCTTTAAATAATTTGTCGACACATTTGTTAGCTGTATAATAGACCCAATGCAAGTTATACCGATATTCCCCGCACGTGGCTTCGATTGGGGTGGGAGAGGGGCTATACGCCGAGTTCGTCCTTTTGGGGACACACCCTGAAAGGGATGAATTTCAAGAATAAATAATAGCAGGAGAGATTTTTATTACAAAGTTTTGCAGAAGCACTGGATAAACAAATAATTGGGTAACTGAGAAATAAATACCGAAACATGTGACTGGAGTATGCTATGCTGTGATAATCATATGGTCAGTGTCACTTCGATGCTGCTGAAGAGGATACAAAAATAAAAATTTAAACGAACACACAAATTAACAAATTAACCAAACAGTCTCTGCTTCCCCTATGATTATGAGGTAAAATCAAATTAAACTAATATGATGCATGAAATGTGCATGGTCCAGACATTGAAGGACACTGGCATCGTTTGGGGGTGTGGGGGGGGGGGGGGGGGGGGGCTTAATTCTCACATGGTGGATAAAATCCGAATTAACCGTTGAAGGCCATCAACTGGGGGTGGGGGGGGGGGGTTGTAGGAGGGTTCCTTTCATATTCTTTTCAGGTCTTTTCCCTTTCCCTTTCATCTTGTCTATTTTCTTTCCCCTTTTCACCATTCAATCGGGGAGGGGGTGTGGGGATGATCTATTCATCATCCACCCCCCCCCCCACTAACAATAGAAAGTGTGTGCGTATCTATATCTAGGCCACTGCTTGTGGGTAAAGGCATGACTCTCTGATTTATTGTTTACCTCAGAGGGTTTTTTTTTTTTGGTCTGATTTATACGTCGCCGGACTGTGCATCACATGGTTCGTGGTTCGAGTCCCAGCTGCTGCACGAATATCCTTTGGCAAGACAAGCCTAGATTTTAAAATCTGTCCTGTAGATGCAGTAAATGAGTACCGGGCAGCAAGTTGTTGCTTAAAAGTATGAAAACATTTAAAGAAACAGATCAATGAAAGTTTGAGCAAAATACGATAGAAGTCATGATAAAATTGTTGAATTTTTGAATTTGTAATCAATCAAATATAAATCGGTAACTCCGTGACGTATTTTACGAGGTTCTCTCCTATTTGCCATGTACTGAAAATTAAAAGAAATCCACTTTTTCTCCAGAAGATATTTGCATCATACATACAAGCTAGATATAATCATTGCGCAATTATGTTTTACGAAAAACCTTTGTGAAACAAACGTAATCATTCATCAACAACTAGGAAATGAAAATTTCTGAAATTTTCTGCACAGACCTATTAGCGTACCCAAAGGGAGGGGGAGGGGGCAGACTTCCCCTGACAACTCTTGACCCCCCCCCCCCCCAAAAAAAAAAAAAGATTGTGAAAGACAAGTTTACATTGTGCCCCCTTTCTTTTAGAACTGATAACTTTTTTTTGGTGCTTGTCAGAGAATAACCTGGATTCCCCCCCCCCCCCACTAAGCGACTTTTGAAGGGCCTCTGAAGTTTTGCCCCTCCTGACGCCAAGGTCCAGTTACGCTACTGCACAGACCAACTGGGAAAGGAGATCGCAAGATACGTCACCGAGTTGCCAATTTGTGTTTGATTAATTACAACTTCAAACATTCATAACTTTCTTATTTCTTCTCAAAATTTTCACTAACTTTCACAATCTGTTTCTCTTATTTTTCTGCTTTTATTCAAATCAACTTAATACCAGAGTGGACTTCTTCTTTAAATGATTATAATACTACTTGACAGGGGTTATGGCATGTATTTTTCATTGATGGGTACAATGAACATAATTCGTACTGTCCCAAAGAGGCGGATATAGATAGTCATGGTTTCTTTACACATAAAAAGACTCCGAATTTGCCAAAAATTACCCAGCCTTTGCTAAATTCCGCGGGAGTAATTTCCAACCCTGCCAAAAATGAATTTAATTTATAAGGGGCAATTAGCTTGTTATTTCAAATTTTAATCCTAAAACTAGCAACTGACCATGCTATATCTTTATAAGATTTTAAGAGTTTTCAAAACTCGACAATTTGGGATATTAATAAACATCAACGTGGTTCTTTTATGTATTGTATTCATATATTTTCCAAATTGCTACGTCCAGTATTTAATCGTACCTTCACTTTAAACTTTGATCATCACAACAAAAGGCAATCTAAAGATATTTCTTTACCTCTTTTTAAACAGGACCTCTGAGTTTTCAAGACAATCTATTATATTTTTTGTCCCAAAATTTGCTATAATATTCATTTGGTCATTCTAAATCATTTTCCCTTAAAACTCCTAAAGAATTCATAGAAAAAGTATAATACATATTTTGATTGATTTAGTATCACAAACACCACTGATCTTTTATTAATTGAATTTATTATATTGTATTTTCTTAGTGCTTCTTTGTTTTTGCTTGATTTCAAGATTTTGGGGTTCTTACTGTAGTTATTCCACTGGAAGTTAGCCACATAAGAGATGATGGCATATGTTGACTTTCCCACTTTCTCGCTATTATTGTTCTTATTTCATAAAAATTCTTTGTTTATGTAATCAGTTCTTGTACTTCTTGTTATAGCCTTCCATCTATTTGTGCATTGTTTGTTCCTATTGTCTACATTTTTTAAAACGCATTTCATTTTGATATGCAGTTTATTCTATATATCTATATCCAAGAAAACTTGAATGAGAAACTGTCCAGACATGTCGCATGTTGGTGTGAATCTTTCTATATTGAGTCTACGTTCAATGAAGTCTATATTCAGTCAGTTTGAAGGACTATCAGAGAAGGAACTCCATTTACACAGGGGTCTTTTCAGCAGGGCTTTTCCTTTTCTTTGTGGATATCTAGGTTGTTGAAATTACCCAAGTTAAAATTAAGTATCATGTTAATCAGAATGCTGGTAGATTGATGAAATGCAGCCTTTATAAACGCTGCTTTAGAAATACCGTCTCAACTAAGGACAAGGTTGAAAACTTTTGTGAAAATATTTGTATGAAAGAGTTATCATCATTGAAAAATTACCAGTTATTTAGCCCTGGGCAATACCAATCAACCAGTAAGAATAAGCATGGTACACTTTTCATGGGCTATGTACCTGTATAAAGCTATTGCATAATCAGTCATTCGTTTCCAAATTTTCAGTGTTTCATTATCACGTTTTTAACTATTTATCTGTTTAATTTTCTACCCGTTCTTCGTTCTCTGTCAAGATAGTGAAATGACATACTAGTACAAGAAAAACACTTTTCGAGAATGCATCCCGCGAGAGCGCAGTACATCCTCTACGATCGATCACTTTCCGATATTACCATTGTCAATTGAGGTCAACATGACGTATAATGGCAACGAACTTTACGTGAACCTATGACGTGAACATGACTCTGTTTATCTTTGTTACGTCATAATGCCGTCTAGACAGGTGCGCGCAACGACCTATAAATAGCATACGACTACGCGCACAATGTAATACAAATAGACAGGTCGCGGTGTCTTTGATCTCGACCTACTTCTATGCTCACTGAGGAGCTAGAGCGGACTCGACTACGTCTAGGACTCTAGGTAGTTTTTGCAGGAATTTATCCATCAACCTCACAATCCAACTTCTGTTTGCATTTGGGGTTCAGTTTGTATTCGTCTAATGGTCCTAATTGCTGGATTTTAAAGCTATAACGAGAAAATGACTGGATCTGTAAGAAATTACGAGTCTTTCTACACGAACTTTATTTCACTAGCATTACAGTTTACGTACTTTGTCATGGATTTCTTGTCTTTAGCTTCTATTATTAAAGATCATTATGATATAAAATATCAGTTGATAGAGTATGAAAACGTATCGTGAAAAGTGAAGATTACAAATTCTCGTGCACTGCATGCTCATCTCAACAAAACAGACTTAATGTAGCAAAGAATGGAATGATTATACTTCTGCAATCTTTTTTCTCTTTCTTTCTCTCTCTCTCTCGTCACTCGTTAGTTTGCAGGCACAAACCCTGGTCAGTCGTAAAAGAGTGTCTGCACTGTAAGACTACAATAGGCCCTGTAGTATGACACGACGAGAAGGTAGCTGGTTCAGGCTTATCTCAGTGTCAAATTAGGGTCTGTTTTTGCAGACTAGTCTCTCGTCGCGCTCTCTTCCTCCCTCCCTCTCTCTCTCTCTCTCTCTCTTTCGCTCTCTCCCTCTCTCTCTCCCTCTCCCCTCTATTCATGCTTTGCTTGCTTTGACAGGAAAATAAACAAGACTTTGCCCACGAGTCAAAATAGCAAATGGTTGCCTGTGCTATTAATATTTAGTTGAACTGGTGCGGATTTATAAAAACTATTTTTACTTAACAAAAGAAACTGATGACTTCAGCTAATAACTTGTAAGCAGAATTTGAAGGGAAAAAAACAATGTATAGCGTCCATGTCTGCTTCCCTTTTTGAGGCTGCCTGCCGCAAATTTATAAATGATCAAGTTTAGCGATATCTGTGAACAGTGACATTTTTGCCTCACTTTTCTGTTTCAGTTAGCCTATGAATAGCCAATGTCCTTTCCTGAGTCAAAGTGTTGTCTATTTTGAACCCCCCCCCCCCCCCCCCCACCAAAAACAAAGTGTAGGCCTATCTGGCGGCTATATCTATTTTGAAAAAGGCCCCCTTTCTTTAAACAAAAATAAAAAACAAAAAAGGCCGCAGTTACATTCATTTATTATTATATTGCCTAAAAGCTTAAATTATCGACTATGTCAGTATAAAGTTTTTCGGCAAACTACATCTTCCTGAAAATGATGGGGATTGTGGTAAACTTGTGTTTGGGGAAAAGATTTGTCCATATTTGTCATGATTTAGAACAACGGCTAAATAAAGAAAACGGTACGATTCGAGGTCAGATCTCGTGTATTATGAGGATGACACCCAGTGAATAAGATCCCGGAAGCTCATATACATACATGTGTATATACCGTATGAATGATGTCATACAAAAATGATACACCTCGACACACCTAGTCTCAGTTTTTAGACTGTGTTCTATCACAGCAGGGGGACACTTGGGCGGCTATCAACAACAGTATGCTGTTAGGTCCATGGACACAGTGGATCACCCAGGATTTTTTAAAGGGAGGTGTTTAATCAGCATTTTTGGGGTCTCAAAATCCCTGTCAAGCAAATATAAATAAATTTTCAATTAAGACAACCTTTTGTTTCATTTCTAAACACCTCAAACACGTATCGCCAAAGGGGGTGTTTTAACACCTAAAACTCCCCCGGTACGCCTGTGCATGGGCATCAGTGAGGGGGCTGCAACCCCTAGAATCGTGAAATTACCAACTATGTTCGGGCAAGCGTCTCCTCATATTTGGGCAGCGAGGTTTTTGTGACACATTTATTTTTGCCCCCCCCCCCCCCCCCCCCCCAGCACCGGCCAGGGAGGATCCGCTACAGAGTCAGTTGTACTTGGCGCACGTGATTCTGTATTTGGGTCTGTATTTGCAGACTATAGTTCAACGCAACTCCATACGGTAGTCTTGATAATATTAGACCGAAAATTCTGTCTCTAGCTCGTTCGTTCGCTCTCAGTGAAGAGCTAACGAACGAGAGACAGAATTTTCGGTCTATGAAAATACATTGTATATGAAATGAATATGTAATGAATACATCATTGTAGAATTTTTCTCAAAACGAATAAAATTATCAAACAGTTGAGATCGACGGTCATTACAAAGACAATAAATACATCTTATAATTATATTATACTGTACATTGACGACATAATCACAGAGTCTAGAGTTGCTCTGGAGTATGAGTCTGTAAACCAGTAATTCTTTCTCCTCCACGATGGACCCATGCCGTGTTGGGTAAGGGTGACTTGAGGTTCACTCGAAAAGTTTAGTCTGATAACACAGAACTAAATCATTATACAAAAGATTTCATTGTGGTCTTTATGGCAAATATATTAAATTTTTCACTTTTATGTCTTCTGTGTTCATCGTTTGAATAGATCTACCGGATTACCGGATGGCAATAGAAATTAAATATATTGCCTCGTGCAGACCGGATAGTGTTATATATTTGGACTCGGTGCCTGCATAGCCTGCATTTACCTCTATTTTGTTCTTCAATGGCTTGGCGACGGGGGGTCTCGTTTTTCCGAAGGTTCATAATTCCGAAGGTTCGTAATTCCGAAAATGAAATAGGGTTCGTAATTCCGAAAACGAAATAGGGTTCATCATTCCAAATAAGGGTTCATCATTCCGAAGGTTCCTTATTCCGAAAATGCAATTGAGTCCTACATAACTTTTCGGAATTACGAACCCTATTTCATTTTCGAAATTATAAACCTTCGGAATTACGAACCGTCGGAGTAACGAACCTTCGGAAATACGAACCTTCGGAATTATGAACCTTTGGAAAACGACATGTAACTGACTACAGTACAGTGAAACCTGCTTTGGCGACCATCTGTATAGGAAGACCGAATGTCTTTAAAGACCACATTTCCCCAATACAGTGTTTCTTATCCAAAGCTTTATTAAACTTAAAGGGCAATCGAACCTTTGTAATAATTTGATTTGTTTGAAAGCAGAAAAATCAGAGAAGCAGATTGGTAAAAGTTTGAACAAAATCTGACAAACAATAAGAAAGTTGTAATCACTATACATTACAAATTCTCGTGCACTGCATGCTCATCTCAACAAAATTTCAAATTGGCCGGTCACTGTGATGTAGCGGCGGTCAACTTCCTGACTCACAAAATGACTAAATGTCATTTTTAAAAAATGAATAACTTTCTAGGATCTTTTTTTTTCTTTTTGGAGGATCTATAACAATATGCCATCTAAAAGGAGCTCAGGAGAAAACTATGATTTAATAATATTTTGGTGTACAACAAATGGGAGAGTTGACCGTGAATACGTCACAATCGATACACCAAATTGCCAATTTGAGATTTGCATAGAGGTAGTGATCTATTTTTTCAAACATTCATAACTTTCTTATTCTTTGTCCGATTTTGTTTCTCCTATTTTTCTACTTTCACACCAAAAAGCCATTTAAAAGATTGGATTGCCCTGATTAACCTGTGCATATAAACCACATAAAACACGATTGCAAAGACTGTCAAGAAAACGACTCGAAGGGAATTTCAAGCTTTCAGAAATCAACTTGGGATTACGTTACTAGTATATGCCATTGTGTTCTGTTCTGGCATTTCAATGGTCCCGGCTATTGAAATTGCCTTTGGTTCTTGTATTTCATGAGATAATGACTAAAGGCTGCACAGTATATAGAAGAGGGCAGAGGAGCTACTCACGAATGATTTTTTACTAAGTGGCTAGCCATGACTGAGGGTGGGGGAGGGGGAGGGGAGGGACATGGAGCACGTGCCCCTAATCGAATGACATTTTAAAAAATAGAGCGAGGGGAGTCAGAGTGTGTATGTGTGTGTGTGTGTTAGAGAGAGAGAGAACTATAGAGGGAGAGAGAACTGGAGAGGGGAAGGCAATGTAAAAATAAGTGGTCGACCCCCGCCGAGGAGTTATGTGATAAGTCCTTGCCCCACACACATCATCTCCACTCGTCTATAGTTCTCTCACATTTAATGTACCAAGCCAGGGGCGGATCCAGGGGGTCGAATCGGCCGCGGCCCCCGGTTTTGAAGGCTGTCCATCAGAGAGGGTCCGAATCGGCCGAATTCTGGAGGACAACTGGACCCAAAAAATTTGATCTGTTTTTTTTTTTGCTTGTCAGAATATTTTCGGACAATTGTGCCTCCCCCCCCCCCTTTTACAAAATTCTGGATCCGCCCCTGCGAAAATTGTATGAACTAGTCAAGACTAACAAGTTTGAATGGTACCATTGCAAGCACTATATGGGGAAATAATTACGGATGTGCGCCCTTAGACGTGCTCCAGGGTTGTCACTAGGGCAAGAGGACCTCGGGGTGGCATGCCATTGTAAAAATTTAACAGCTGACAAAGTCCCAATTTTGCCACCCCATTTTAGTAACGGCCATTATAGTCGGTGACAAATCGATGTACATGTACTGTGAGTGTGAGTGTGTAATTGGATTTTTACAGACGTGTATCAATAAAATATGATTATAAACGTCTGCGTCTGGGACCGACCTTCAACGTCACCATCCGAGCATGACTTAGATTCGAACCTGGGTCCAATCAGAGTCAGTTTGTAGGCGAATATAGCTACCCGCAGACGTTACCGCTATGGACCAACACTGCGTCCAACCATGGACCTACTAGCCATGTTCCAACTATATAGTCTCGATCACAGTTTATTTATTACATGTATCATTTGTTCTTACCATATACATGTACCACGCGGGTGGTGTATATGTTCATAGGCTTACGAGGCGACCGGGGACTGTAAAGGGCGGATCACGCACCCCCCCCCCCCCCATCTAAGAATAATAAATTAGCAATATCATGAATATGCGGGCAACCGCCACCTCACATTCGGGTAGCGGGGTGGTATATCTGTAGCCTATATTTTTACTTCATTGACAAAGGTCCAACCGAATGAAGTGGCATTTTTTTTTATTAGTTCACTTTGGTCGCTCGCAAAAGTAAGCTGAAAGTGGTGAGTATAAAGACGTCAGCTCCTTGACGAAAGTAGGGATCTACGCCTATCACGTTACCATAAATACAGGGGCGTAGTGGCGTGCGCCTGTAATCCAGCTACCAGTGGAAGTTATAAACTGATTCAGTGGACCCAGGTTCAAGACTGAGTCACGTCTTTCGGATGGTGACGTTAAAGGTCGGTCCCAGACGTAAATAATCATATCTGATTGATAAACGTCTGTAAAAACCCAATTACACACACACACATGGGGGGGGGGGTTATTGTTTTGCCGCCCCCCCCCCAATAAATCCGGAGGTGTCAAATAAAATAAGGAAACATGATGCAAAACTCGGGAAATTAAACCTTCCACACAATGAAATACAAAAGGTATTACACGATCCACGCAGACTTCAATTTCGCCGCTCGCTGCGTGCAAATTCTCTGATTTTCCCTGCTTCATAACCGTGCATGGAGAGGCGTTAAAAAATCATATAAGTTCGTTACCGTTTTAGGCTGTCCCTAATCCGGGGATCGACGCCCCTGCATAAAGATATTGGAACGTTTTATCCTGAGAAGTGAACGAATATAGACGGTACATCATGGAATTTGGGAATTTCTCGGCTGATCATTTATTTTTTTTCTGCTGGTCAAAATCATACTAGTACCCGAGCAACCGAGGGAGCAAAGCCAACGAGCCAGTATTGTATGGTAAAGGAGTCATCATCCTGATGTCCCTTCCCCCCCCCCCCCCCCTCTCTCTCTCTCTCTCGTTTCCTTTTGTAGTTTGATTTCAGTTCTTTTCTGGCAAGGGGGGATGTTAATAAAGTAATAATCGATAATAGTTATAAATGTTCAAGCAGTAGGACAATATGATCTGAAGAGCAACCATGATGATTTTAAGATTGATATCTCAAGCCAGATGAACTACAGGGGAGCGTTTCATCAAGCGTTTTGTCAGTAAGTTTTTACCGACAACTGTTATAAGCTACTGAAATCCTTGCATCTGATTGGCTGAGAGCAAATTTGTCAGTAAAAAAAAAATCACTGACAAAACGCTTGATGAAACGCTCCCCAAGAGTCCAAGAAACGGAATTGTCACTCATATAGGCTTAGCCTGTACGATCCTTGCAAAATATATCAGCAGAGAAGAGTTAATTTTAGCTGATGGGAAAGTAATAAGTTGGTAAATTATACAAAATAAGTAAACAACAGCGATATCGATAACAACAGCTGCAATTTAATAATGGACAATAACTTTTCTTTTGTATCTGTTATTCAACTTATTCTATATAGAAATGGGAAAACCATAGAAGTTCGAAAGAGACAGGATAAGAACTTGAGGACCGCGTATACAACGACAACGTTACACACCGGAGTTTGCACGAGTTCCGCGATTCATAAACATTTTCTTTCTTTATGAGAAGAACGAGATATGGTTAAATTTCATTTGTCTTTTTGTAAATCTAATATTCAATTCTAACTTTCGAGTATATATAATCATGTTTCTTTCTTTTCACCGGGAGATCATCCCATAACATTACCGTACTACAATGTACTAGTACTTTTCACATCGGTTCATACGCATGCGCACACTGTGTTACATTCGAGGGTACGGTATACAGATCCAGACGGGTTTCCCGCGATAGCAGGCAGGGCATCGATGTACCACTCCCTATGTTTCGGCCTTATCACTGAATTTTGGAATACATTTTCGTGGAGAAATCTTCGATTATTCGCATGAATTTGGCCGGTAGATTACTAGGGAAGCTACGGTGTATATAAAAACTATATACAGGTAAGTGCCATCTTTTAAATTTTCATGAAAATGTACAGAACCATAATTTTAAGGGTTATTTCGAACGGTAGACATTGTCAATTGATACATACATTATCCTGTGGGAAGTGTATATTGAGTATGTGAAGGTGTACTGTCACTATGCGGTGCGATGTACACTGGCCCATAGCCCGCCAGCTAACCGTAGACAAGGGAGGACATACATGTAGATGTAGCAGGCCTGTGGAAGTTCCGTGTTTTGGAAGACATCAGTTTACCTCCATTACTATTTGGATATCAAGCATCTGTAGCTATTTGGTATGAGACACAGTTTAATGCATATATAAAATAAATGGATGTGCAGGTGTATCTCAGCTGTAATTTGTCTGTATTTAGTCAGTATTGTGGATATGTGTAATGTTGTGAATGTGATAGGGCTGTGTGCATGAACTGTTGTGTGTGCAAATTGCAATTGTCTGATTGTGTATGACTGGTCTGTAGTCGCCCTGCAAAATATGTCATGTTCATCTGTATTTCCTGTATAATTGCAAATGGATGTCATATTTTATTAATTCAAAAGGTTAGATCCATTCCTGTTGTTTGATAGGACCTCCAAGTTTCTATTTGTGAGAGTACACAATGTCTTGCTTCCACCATTGGACCTTTTCAAAATGGCTGCCATGATGATGAACATGAACAGTTCTCTACATGCATGTACATGTAGAATACATGTTGATCTCCATGTACGTGACACATTCCGACTTATGCTAGATTACAGTATCATTAATGTGCCTGAAAAACTCGAGCTCTGTTTACTAATTTTCTTTGTTTGATGTTGCGAATTATAATTTCAGGAGCTACATGTATTTGCATGATTTGTGTGTAGATTACAATGACATTGAATATCAAGAGAATTTGGATCATATTTTTAAAGAGAAAATATTCTGAATATATTGCTCATGCAAACCTTGTAAAATTAAATTCAAATTTTAGATACAGAAACTAGGCTATTTTTATTTGCTCTTCATGTATTCAATTCCAAATTAATATTTGATTCAATACACAAATATTATAATTGCAGATCAATTTTTACTGCATAATCCCAGAATCAAACAAGTTTATACCAGGATCACTCACATATATGTAAGGTTATTCATATAACAGGATATGTTTGGTACGTCTAAACTTGATGGCAAAGCTCTTCATCCCATTTTAAAAGTTTTTCTTTTCTTTTCAGATGATAGAGAAATAGGAGGCTTTTAGAAGTTCTATTATAAGTTTTGGGATTCCAGGTTTGATGAATATTAATTTATCCAATACCTCAACTACATCATACATGTGCAAGTATGTTGACATGTAAGGAGATGAATAAATTATAAACTGATGAGTTTCTATTGTTTTGATTTGTTCTTTGTCTGTTTATTGTGAGTGTGAGATGAGAACGAGTTTTGGTACAGGGTTCAAAGAAATTACATTATGAAACCTGGGTAACAGGAGAATTTTTCATTTTCTTATTTCAAACATTTTGATTAAGTGAATAGGATTTTAAAAATCAAGTCTCGAGCCTGACACAAGTCTCAATGGGAAGTTAATGTGTAATGCCGTTTCATAGATGGCTGATGATATGCATGTATCTGTACAGAGATAGTCCTCAAAGAAAAGTCTTAATTTTGTAATTATGACATAAGACCAGTTGCTAAAAGTAAAGAAACCAGTTTTTCACATATTATCCCAAGACATTTCTGAAATTAGCAATTACAAACTTGTGCAAAGAAATTTTATGGACGGCTAAAAAAAAAAGTTCAATAATGGTTTAATTAATAATAATAAACATGCATTTTTACTCATTGTACAGTGACATACCAATACTCATTACAATCAGATTTTTTGACATGTCTTTGATAAAGAAAGTAAGTAATTTGTTGCTACAGTTTCCTTTTCTATTAGAATGTTAGTGTATATGTAATTTGAATGAAAATGTAGGACCTGACATTCTTATATTATCCTACATGTAACTTCCACTAGCATGCTGTGCCAATTCCATTATAAAAAGAAACAAAGTGCACACCCTGGACCTGTTGTGAAATTTTAGGACAATTTTCTGGAAGGTTATATCATTTTGCAGGGCTTCACAGTCAACACCAACCTTTTTTTACTGGGGGGTCTGGATTACAATTTTTGATGGCTATGTACATGGAGCCAATTTTTTTTTTTTTTTTTATAAAGGGGGGGGGGGGGGGTCCTGGGTGCCTGTTACTATTAATCCCTGCATAAGAAAATAGACCATGTACAAAACAGTCTACTGGGTAAACATTGTCTTAAGTGCTTTATGAATGTATATTATTTACTATTTAAAAAGCAGGCAAAAGCTAATTTCTGATAAATACCTTGTATTTGGTACATTAACTACATGTATTTGCCTATTTGTAAAAACAAATATAATAATATAGAGTATTTGTAATGCGCCAACTCCACATGACTAATGTGCTCAAGGCGCAATGGAGAGGAAAAACTTGCAAGTACATGTATACAAAAATAAACTGTACAAGGAACAAGGATATACATGTATTCAGGAACAAAGAACATTGATATACAATGTATACAGGAATGGTGAGGGGAATTTCACTTTTTAGAAAAGTAAATGAGAAAAAGATTGATACATGTATGATTAACAAGATCAAAAAATTGTTGACATTGATTATGGAACATGCCTTGGTGGTCTAGTTTTCTCACTATAGACATACAGTGTACTGTGGCAGTGGAAAAGAAATATGGAACAATATCTGTTTCTGTCTGTGCAGTGAAAATAAATTTATTAGGAATCTGGTGAATGCAATTGTGGACCAAAGAAGGGGAATTCTTGTGCATTTCTTATCCAACTGAATTATGTCTAAACTCTAAACCACATCATCAGTCCCAACAAATACATGTACACGGGAACATAGTGTTTTCTTCTTTCTTGGGAGCTCAACAATAATGCCTCATGAACATGTAGTGCAGGGCTCAAAATACATGGGGGCGATTATGCTCTACGCCCCTGTAAGTACTGAAAAAGAAATGTAAATAAATTCATCTGGGCGACTGCTTTGAAATTATGAAAATTTTGCCCCCATAAACTTGAGACCCAACTTGAAAAACATTTTCCAGGGCGCAACAAAACCGCAATCGCCCATCAGTCATGTAAATTGCAAAACTTTTCACCTAGTGCTAAGATTACTGACTAGAATTTAATCCCCTGTAGACATGCCTATAGCCCCCATAATTTACTTAGGGGGCTCATTTTGGGGGATGAAGAATATTTAAAGAGCCCCTGGAGAAAAAAATAATTTGAAGGTTGATGTAGTCATTATTATTGTCTGCCAGACAACGCAGACACATCATGGAACTGTAAATTTTTCTTACCTTACACTTCAGAGCAGAGCACTAACTTCAATTTTTTTAAAAAAATCAGTTCTGTTGAGCTTATCAGTTATTAATTTTTTTTAAAAGGGAAAATCAAATCTTTAACACAAGTACATGTAGCTCTGAAAGAAACCACAAAAATTAGAGTAGCAGCTGGTTGAAAGTTCAAATGAAATCAAACAATATTTTCTCAATTTTTTAAAGTTAAACCTTGTAATCACTGTGTAAACTTCAAATTGACCTAATTTTCTGATCCAACGTGTGGAGACGTGTATGTTTTTCATACATGAAGTTCATGATGCAGCCTCTCATATTTGAAGAAAAAAAATTAATGGACAATGTGTTGTCTAAATTCAAACGAGCAATATCATTTGCATCAGAACATAGTTTGCAACTGGTAGAGGTCCTACAAGTATGTAGAAAGGTTTATCACTGAGTTGCCTATTTGACTTGTGTTCGATCGATTACAATTTCAAAATTTTTAACTCATTTTTTATCAGATTTTCCTCAAACTTGCTGAACCGTTTCTATTGTTTTTCTGCTTTTTTAAAAACCAACTGCGCATATCAGGATGGATTTCCCTTTTAGTAGATAACATGTATGGCCATCCCAGTGCCCCCATTACTATAGAAATTTGGCATTGCAAATCATGCACTGACTTTTAATTCTCAAAGTAAGAGATAACACGTTCTATCATTACACTATGGTAGGTAAATTTATGTCCTTTATCACTACCTATGTCAAATTAAAATTGGAAAAAGACTCGAGCGAGGAAGTTGTTTTTTAAACTCTCGCGAATCGATTGGTTAGCCGGTGTTCGATCGAACACATCGAATCCCGATTTTGTTTTCGCAAAACCGGTGCATTGATTTGTAGTCCGCCAGATTTTTGACTAGCCACCATGAAAAAAGCAAATAAAAAAAGAAACTCCGTAACGTACAGCATATATACTAGCAGAGAACGTGAAGGCGACTTCAAACTGTTGGCTAACTTTCGCTAATTCGCTCGCGGAGGACGTCGCGCTTTACCTGTGCTTTCTCTGTGGAAAAATCGTTTTGTCGTTACAAACTAAAGTTTACGATAATATACCCGCCAACTGTCCCTATTTAACAGGGACAATCCTGATCTTTGTTAAAAGAAAGAGCCACTTCTACCACTGTCCCTATTTTTGCAAAAATCTGTCAGTAGTAATGTATAGGAAACTCAGAAATGTCTGTATTTTCAGCCTCTGCCTTGTCATTTGTCCCTATTTCTTGGGTTTCAGGGTTGGCAGGTCTGCGATAATATTCTTGCACTCTCTCTGCATTGTCAATTTGACAATTGTATAATTGAACGTGATAAATACGGGCATGAGTACAAGTGTTCCAACTTCGCAATAACTATATTGCACTCTCATCAAATTGGCAATTACTTCTTGGAAATGATGTGAAGCTGAATGAAGTCATATGAGCGACGGAAAGTTTATTTCGTATTGTTTGTTTTTTTGTATCGAACAAACGTGTTCCATTCAGCTCTCCAAAGACAAAGTAAGATTATTAATTCTTTGAATTTGAATCATTGTCGGATGTGTCGACAATGATCATCGCTTCGTGCGACACGAGAGTGATATTTTGGCTAGCCATACGGACTAGAAACTTAAGATTTTGGCTAGTCCGCCATGATATTTACTAGCCATTGGCTAGCGGGCTATCGTTAATGTTGAGCAGCGAGAGCCCCATACATATGCCCGCGATGCCAGCGGACCGGTCACCGGTGCATGCACTGCGTGTAACTGTGTGCAACTCTGTTTTCACCGCTCATCATTTATCGATGCACCGGTATTCAACCGGATCAAAGCCGTCGAATCCCGGATTATGAAATATTTGATATGACTCGGGCTTACTCGCGAATGCCATTCACAATTTGTTGCCAGCAATCGCAGCTTAGATCAATGGTCATTCTGACATTCTGGCCTGTGTAATATTTGTGTGAAAGCAGAAAAAGTAGAGACAGAATAGTGAAAGTTTACATGTACATGTAAAAATGAAATCATTATATTCTATGCCAATATCAAATTAGCAATTCGGTCAGTCCATAGTGTTTTTCTCCTAACTGCCTTTTCGCTTTGCGCAGTACTCAAAATGTATTTATCAATAACATATAGGTCCTCTAAAAAGAAAAAAAAGTTCACGTATCAAAATTGACATTTAATAATTTTTAGGGCTGCATGATATCGCAGGTTGGGTTATTTCATAATCGTCGGGTTCAGTATCGCTGATATGGCGATATATCGTCACCACCCAAAAATGTACATTTTTCTTCACCCTAAAAAATTCAGCACAACTCGAGACGGTTACCCGCCCAGTCACCGACCGTCTTAAATGTTTTAATCACAATACATGTGGGAATTTCAAATGGGCCCTATTGGTACGGTCACTGTGATGTACGGGCGGTCATCTTTCCCATTCGCTCCAGCAGACAGAATGACTAAAATTTCAATTTTTTCAAAATGTGTAACTTTGTAGGATCTTTTTATGTTGGGGGGAATATATTTTGAGTACTGCCTCGAGGGAAAATGCGCTCACATGAAAACTGGAATTTAATGATATTTTGGTGTACGGCAAATGGGAGAGTTGACCCTGTATACGTCACAATCGGTTCACAAAATCAACCATTTGAAATTGGCATACATGTACATGTAGATCAAGATGTAGTAATCTCATTTTTCAAGCATTCATAACTTTCTTATTCTTTGTCCGATTTCTTTCAAACTTTCACCATCCATTTTTTCTTATTTTTCTGCTTTCATACAATTTTTTCTTTTGAAGGTTGGATTGCCCTTTAACATCTTTTATTTGAACTTTTACCAATCTGGTTGAGTGTTTCTCTACTTTATTTTGCTTTCCCGTTGGAGCCGCTTGCCATTTTAAAAAAATCTTGTATTTTGTGTTTCTGTATGTGTTGTATACTTTGGTTTTTATTTTTTTGTAATGTGTATAGACTAGGCTCGTTTTGAGTACCCA
This sequence comes from Heliocidaris erythrogramma, assembly GCA_025617745.1. Classification (NCBI taxonomy): domain Eukaryota; kingdom Metazoa; phylum Echinodermata; class Echinoidea; order Camarodonta; family Echinometridae; genus Heliocidaris; species Heliocidaris erythrogramma. The sequence continues at coordinate 20,831,607 of CM046865.1, read as the reverse complement.
AGTAACCGTGTACATGCCCGATAGGGTTACTACATGACTAATGAAATTTCCACCGACTACTTGAAAACATTGTTGGAACCTATGAATTATCCCCCAAAACGTTGAATTCAGAAGAAAATATAGCAATTTATTACCAAGATATTGTACTTAGGCCTGAGTCAATGCGGTTCCCTGCCGTCGCGCTTTTCGGATTTCGGGGATTTCCAAACTAATTATAACACTGATATATTGCAATTTAGAACTTCAAACATGCACTTCACAAACTGAATTTCACTGTAATCCAATTATTAAATTAGCTGCAGTATTAACTGGAAATCATTTTCGACAACAGGTATATTTCATGACTCTAAAAAAAATAAGAGCTGCGAGGTACAGTGCGCGTTCAGAAATGAAGTCAGAATGTGAGTCACTGGTGCTCAGTGCGCTCGAATACAGCCCTAGACCGTAATACACACAGACGAGGGAATATAACTGACATGATCGTGTCAAAGTAAGCTTAAAAAACAACTAAAAAGACCAAGTAAGCGACAGCAAAAATACAAAATTGCTGTAAAACAATACTTTGCTTTAGCAAACAATAGTAAGGGTATCCATGATATCGCAAAGAAATAAGATATAAAGATAGGATTGCGAGTGCACTTCGTATGGAGATTAGGCAGCCATATTCGACATTGTTCTGAGCGCTAGATCGCAGATGGCAGCAGAGAGGAAAAAAATGTGGGCACTAGATCAGGTGATCAGCCAGCCATCACGTGATGTAAGGCCCACAATTTCTTCCTCTCTGCTGCCATCTGTGGTCTTGCTATGTAGAACAATGTAGAACAATGTCGAATAATGTTGAATATGGCTAATATGGCTGCCTTATCTCAAAAAGGAAGTGCACTCGTGATCCTCAAATATCATTTCTTTGAGATATTATGGATACCCATACTATTTTTTGCCAAAGAAAAGAATTGTTTTGCGGTAATTTAGTATTTTTGTTGTCGCTTACGTGGTATTTTTAGTTGTTTTAAAGCGTACTTTGATTCGATCAGTTATATTCGACCCTCGTCTGTGTGTAATACGGTCTATTCGAGCGCACTGAGCACCGGTTACTAACATTGTGACTTCATTTCTGAATGCGCACGGTACCACAAAGCTTGATTTCCTCTTTCACCCCTCAATTTTAGGGCACGAAGAGACCTTTGGCTGTACTTTTAAAGTGTTTTATTTTTATTCTGAAATGTCATTTATCTCGGGGAAAAGCGTTGTTTTATTGATTTGGATTCAGTAACTGTCTTCTACGCAGCATTATTAGTTTAGCAATTTTACCTTGACTACCGTCACTGCATACGCTCAAATTTTCTGTTGTGGGGAATTCCCGTTCGGGTTCCCGGTCCCCGCCCGAATTTTTTCGAGTCAAACCCGGGTTTTGAAAAACCTGTGATGACTCGGGCCTAATTGTAATGTAATTTGAATCAATAAAATTCAGCTGAGTGTGTTTGTTTTCGGTAGCTACATGTAAGTACTCAAGGCTTAAGCAGTAAAAAAAAAAAGGTCTGTGTATGCCGTCACTACATCGGAAGCTGCAGTTTTTAGCAGGTGTGTAAGCCAGCCACGCACCCACCGGTCACTGCGATGTGCACTGTAGCTCACCGTTTAAGAGAGCTCCTTTTAATTTTTTTAAAACTGAAAGGACGCGCATCAGTACAGAATATTTTGACGATAGTAAGCGAGACAGGGTGGTCCATAAACAAAAATTCAAACAAGTAAAACCGCAACTGGAAAGGAGTATACACTGATGTGTGCAAAGCGCAATGTCTTTGTGGCCGGTGTCCAGTGCCCGCTTGAAGGCCCTAGAAGCTCTGTGGTTCTCTGGTGTAATCTCATCCATATTTTGAAGCATTTAAAAAAAGATTGAAGACTAATATTTCATAAATAATTCTGGTTGAAAATTATTATTCATGAAATTTTAACCTGTCACTGAATTTCAAACCAGTAGTTTCAGCATTCAAACCTGTTACATATTAAAATATATTAAAATATATATAAATCATACATGTACTTGCTAATGCGCACACCTTCGTTGGCGATGGGGCATGCCCATGTCGATTTAAAAATAAAGTTGAGTTCTTCTGGTCATGTGATTACGTTGTAAAAGAAACTGTATCATAGTTGGGAACATTTCTACTTTGAGCTTCTTGCAATCTGACATAAAGGAACGAGAAAGCTAACAAATTATTTTTCACCTTTTCTAGAACTCAACCTTCTCTTAAAGGAGGGCATTGAATTTGGTGTCTGTTGCACGCTCAGAATTTACAGATTTTAAATACGGAGAAAGATGGGATCGATTTCATGTACTAAAACGCTATGAAGCCAACTGCAATTCCAGGTACAGATGCGTACATGCCAACCGTTTACGTAACCGTCCCGAAGTTTTTAGAACCATAAAAAACGGAACGTTCTAATTTTGGGGAAATAGTATTACCAGTACCAATCGGCTTTCCATAGCATCATAGTGCTGAGAGGATTGCACTGCGCAACGTGCGTGTGGCGTGTTGCTGTGCGCCACGCTGATCTATGGATGTGCAGTGTGTAATAATGAGTGCGTATAGTGCTACCCTCAGCCATATGCACAGCATGCATGCATTCGCTACGTACAGTATACCGTTACTGTACGTACGTTACACGTTAGCGCTATCGTGAGTCGCTCACCGCACGTTGAGTCCGCAGTACGTATCACGTAAATAGTCGTACATGATGTGTGATTTGGTTCGATTTCGGAAAAAAATTTGTCAAAATAAAAGCAACCATGAGCGGAACAGTGTCAGCCAGGGGCCTTGAGGCAGGCCGCTGAACCCCCTGCAAATGTGCGTTCCGTTTTCTGAATTCCAAGTATGCGAACGCCACCTTGGAGACTGGTGAACGACTGCAATATGAATACGAATTCCTGTGACGTAAAATGGAAAGAAATGACGATATTTTTTGCTTTATTTTCCTTGATTTTTATTTAGTCTTAATGTAAATACAAATGTAGGTACATGTAGGAAGAGATAATTTGCATTGCTCTGAATTTTAGAAGGAACACTGATCGTTTTAAAATTGTTTAATTATAATATTTTTATACGGAAATCAGACATTAGGTTGGGTTGTTGCACAGGCTGTTAGTGTTTGGGACTGGTTTCCTGCTGGCACTAGAGTAGTTGATTTCTCGTCCGAGAAAATATCCGTGTACATGACTACCGAAAATGGGCTTTCAAAACTGGCCTACCTACATGTAGCTACATGTAGTATAGACAAGTTTTATTTATTTTTGTATTTGTATGTATTGGTCAAATTGAAATGAGGATCGAGAACAACATCCTTTTTCATCCACACAAGTTGATGTATGTATGATACGGTTGCTGAATGCTGACTATAACGAAAAGTGTGGCTGAGATGGTCTGAGAATTTTTTTTTTTTTAATGACGAGTGAAAATGTTTTCATGTCCTATTTCTGTAATATACAAATGATGCTCTCTAATGAGTTCATTATGCAATCTATCTACACTCGTGTTGAAGCTATGTTCATCTATCATACAAAGCCAGCAGGCTCGATACGATAGGTAAAAACACAGCCTTAATGAGAGAGGATACATGAAGGTTTTATAATGAACGAATGAAAACATGCAAAATTTGTTTTATACAATGAAACACCTGACCTAGATCCTTGTTATTTGATTTTAAAAGGAGTCATTCTGAGATTGGTCAATGTCATCGATGGAAAATAAATGGGAAAAAAAGTTTGTTTACTCTGATCACTGATCGTTTTAAAATTGTTTAATTTTAATATTTTTATACGGAAATCAGACATTACTTTGGTTGTTGCACAGGCTGTTAGTGTTTGGGACTGGTTTCATGCTGGCACTAGAGTGGTCGGCCTGTCTCATTGGCGAAATCATCATACTGAGTAGTTGGTTTCTCGTCCGAGAAAATGTCTGTGTACATGACTAACGTAAATGGGCTTTCAAAACGGGCTTTCAAAACTGGCCTACCTAGCTATATGTAGTATAGACAAGTTTTATTTTTGTATTTGTGCATGTATGTGTTGGTCAAATTAGAATGAGATCGAGGACAACATCCTTTTTCATCCACACAAGTTCATGTATGTGTGTGATACGGTTACTGAATGCTGACTAAGAAAAGTGTGGCTGAGATAGTCTTATTTTTTTTAATGAAAAGTGAAAATGTTTTCATGTCCTATTTCCGTAATATATAATGAGTTCATTATGCAATCTATCTACACTCTTGTTGAAGCTATGTTCATCTATCGTACAAAGCCAGCACGCTCGATATGATAGGTAAACACGGCCTCAATGAGAGAGGATACATGTAGGTTTTATAATGAATGAATGAAAACATGCAAAATTTGTTTTATACAATGAAACCTGACCTAGATCCTTGTTATTTGATTAAAAAGGAGTCATTCTGAGATTGGTCAATGCCATCGATGGAAAATAAATCCAAGTTTATTGGGTTTACTCTAGCCAAAGCGCATACTAGTATAAAGCGTACCCCTATACGCTTATGTACATGCACACTGCTTTGCGTTTATTAGCCCACACACTGTACAAGCGCTCATCTCCATGCACTGCATACTTCATTTGATATAGGATCTACATGTACAATGTAGGAGTGAGTAATATCAATTCTACATGTATTGTACCTCATAGTAAAGTTATTTGCGGAGTCTACATGTACATATGTATTTTGTTGATTGTAATGAGGAGTAAAGGAGAAAAAAAACGTTAATTTTAAGTAAATGATCTTCTGGCTCTTTGAAACCTTTTGTACAGGTTTTTCTTGGACATTTTTACACAACTTGAACATAAAATTGTGTATTATTACTCTTTAGGATTATGGAAAGTGTTTGTCGTATTTGTTCTTTTAATTCAGTTCAGTTCTTTTAATAAATGATTAATAGAAATCTGCTTTCTTAACATGCATTATGAATTTTTAAGTCTAATCCCCATTTTCTGTTCTCTTTTGTTTCGTTTCATACAGGTCCAGGTTGGTTTTATCCCAAGGCCATCCTGTTGATCATTTCTTTTTTTTATTAGGTGAGTGAACGAACTGTACAAGGAAGTATTTTGTAGTTGAACTGTTCCACTCATACACTGTACCTGCTTTGAAAGAGTGATATTTTAGCTGATAAACCAGTTTAATGTTTACAAATTTTATTTTCACCATACCTCTAAACTATTGGTTGCTCTCTGTATAAAGGTTGTCAGAGGCCTTTCCCACATTACACTGGCTGATGAATTAAAAGATTCCTGCTCATTTTATGACCAGACTACGACTAGATTTTTGAATAAATTGTAACAAAATTTAGTATATATGCAGATAGAAATATTACCTTGAAAAGAAAGCTGTTATAATCACTTTTTTGAAGAAACGTGATTTTCAACTATTTGCAAAAGCCATATATACCCACAAACTATATCGCAAAACGCAATATATCTACATTTCAGTATAATGCTGTTTGTTTACTTACTTTTTAAAATGATTCAAATTAATGTTCTTTTCTGACACTATTAAATAAGTTCTGAATCCGTTTGGAGAGCACCCACATATTTAGGGCTTGATTTTAGGTCAGTGAAGCGATATATTAAAAATCTACAGAGTTGGAGCATCGCACGTAAATTCTCCAAGGGTCCCTCCTCTCATTCCGCATTCTGCTTCTCACTGCACTTATCCAGTGTTTTAGTTGCATGCTTCAGTTACGTCATAAATTTGCACTGGATATCCTGCATTTTACTGTGAAACAGGAGTGGCATATACAGTATTTTCGACCTCAGATATTTGTAGGTTTGAATTGCTGAAAACTAATTATGGATCCAGATAATGCTACATGTATCTTTCTTTGATCTTTTTGATACATTAAGTTGAATTTTTTTTTATTTGGCGTTTATTACATTTTGAAACAAAACTCTTCAGATTATCATTCTAGCCATCAACCAGGATTAATGTGCATTTCACAATTTTCTAATCCTTATGCAATCCCTTTCAAATCTACTCATTGTCTGGTGGTAAGTTGTGCAGTGGGCATAAAGAAGAAGTCCTAGAAACTAAATTAGAAAGGTAGATCAGTGAAGGTTTGAAGAAAATCGGATAAAGAATAAGGAAGTCATTAATCTCTAAGTTGTAATAATCAAATCGGTAACTCTGACGTACCGTTTAAAAACCTCTCCCATTTGCTTTGTACTGGAAATTCCATGAACTTCCATTTTCAGGGTTGTTGAAGAAATTAGATCCTTTTCATGGAGGGTGTGTGTAGAGAACATGTCTCCAATGGTATATATACATGTAGGGCACAGGTATATTGAAATATGTACAGAGATACCAATTTGTGTTTGATCAATTACAACTTTAAAAGTAATAACTTATCCTTTATCAGCTTTTCCTCACACTTGTCTGCTACTTTCATTTTCTCCTTTTGATAAAACCAAATAATGAGTAGACTTCCCCTTTAACTCTTATTCTGACTGCAACTCATTACTGCTGAATGCAATAAACCAGGATCTTGAAGAAGCAGCACACCTAGATTTACTGTATTCTTGCAATTGATCTTTTAGATCCGAGAGTGAGGATAAAAATAATCCTTTGTGCAGCGAAATTAACACAATACTGTAATAGGGTATTCATATTAATGGATCTGTTTACAAATGTATTCAAATTTATGAACACTTCTGCTCCAAGAACGTGCTTGTAGTTGCACTTATTTGTTATGAGTTATTGTAATTGAATAGTCTGAATGCAGTATGCACATTAGGCCTGTGCTGATATTACTATGGGTTATCGGAGACTGCCGATATCTGCATCATTTTGCGTTATGGGCATCAGCAGATACTCTTTTACAACGATAATGATATGGAACACACACACACAAAAATAATTAAATTTCCATGTGAAAGATGGAAGTTATTATGTCCGGTCGCCATTACCGTATTTCTTCCTGTCCTTTTTATTCATGTTTTATTAAATTCATTGCCGAGATTGAGCTCGCACTACACTCAAAGTCTCCAACATACATGTATTCTTTGAAATCCATTGCATCCCAAACACATTATCAATGTCCATGGCAGAAGTTATTGTCAGAGCCGTGCTTAAAAATATCGATCCGAATATGCTTTTTATTTCAACAGTTTGAGACATTAGTTATGTCAAATAAGAATGACTGATTCGATCGTCAAAATATGAGAAAGGGCAATGATTTCTGTTCGAAGGAGAAGAGTAATCTAGAACTAAGAAATGAGATACGGTACCATTGACTTGACGATGTTCTTGCACATCGCAGTGTGCTGGGTCAGATTATCGGCCATCCTGCACAGCATCAGGAAGTGTTCTCATCGCTAGTCTAGTTCAGACGTATTTAATAATTTTGTAGAAACAACCCCCTGTTTGTGTACCCTGCGTAGATGGTGCAGAATCCACTGATTCACTCTCCAAACAAATTTACCCTTCCCGAACTTCCAGAACTAGACTACCATCTCAGCACTTGCACAATGGTCACAAGCAACTCAAGGCACAGTATTTATTGAATGTTATACGCATGTGCCAAAGGTTCAAGTGCGGGATATCCCCAAAATCGACGGTGCTGTGAAGTTCAATAATGGCAACTTCAGTCGAGCTTCGCATGGCGTCTGAACAAGTAAACTATTGGCGCTACAACCAGCGTACTTTCTGTGCATATGCGGGGAAATACAGCTCTGTGGTTGGTCTAATATTGGCAATTTTAGTGTAATGGGGGCGATGTTATTGGCTGCTTCGTGTTAGCCAAAGCCAGCATCGTTCCTCTGAGCTGGAATGACAGATCGTTATGTCGAGTAAGAAGGCATCCCGTATGAATGAAATATATTTTGGAACCAAAAGACAAGTTATCTGAAATCAAATACGTTAGTTCAATTATTGAATGAAACATTAAAAAAGCCTGTTATTTGGCCAAAATGTCGACAGGAAATGAGGATCATTGTTAACTAGAAGATTCAGATGTTTTCGTTATAGACATTAAAGGCATTAAAAACACATCTTTTCGATAGTTTGTAGATGATTTAATTTATTGTAAGCGCTTTGAGCCTAATGGGAAAAGCGTGTTATAAGTAATAATAATAATAATAATAATAATAATAATAGACATTTTTCTTCATAAAAAATAAGTAGGATTCATTATTGCGATGAATATCTTTAGCGGGAGACATGAGTAAATAGCAGAATTACTGAGTAAAAAATCATGCATCTGGTAACAGCATTGTGAAATAATGATATGTGTCATCGTGAGAAGCTGTAAATATTATACTTCATCAAAGCCACGTCGCAATACGTTTACCGTCCTCATGAAGTTTGATTTTTAAACATAATTTTTGTGATTAAAGAGGAGACTTAACGTGTAACAAAGAGCATGCATCTAATACATTATTTCATCAGTGTCAGATGATGATATGCATCGTCGTAAGAGTAAAAAGACTCGAGGACGTCCTATCGCACATAATGAGTCTACGACCCGAGAATTGGCCTTCGGAAAGTACACATCACTTGGTGTAAAATGATATGAAAACATATATACATCTACATGTACTTCGTTGTTTTGAAAGCAAATGCAAATTTTACTAGTTTTCTTTTTGCTTTTATTTTCTTTATATTATAACAGAATAGCATCGGCCAATTTTGCTGAGATTTTGTTGGCATTGGCCGATGTTCAAAAAAAGCATATCGGCACAGGCCTAATGCACACATTACTTATTTCTACGTTGAACAGGCCTTTGGCAAATTTCTGGTCATCGCTAGTCAGCCTAGGAAATTTTTTTTTTGTAGGGGCTACTTTTGTTTTGCTCTGGGGCTACTTTTGGGCTACTTTTTAATTTTAAAGGGCTATTTCTTGTATTTAGGGGCTACCATTTTAATGGAAAGTGCAGATTGGTTATCAATTTAGTTTTTTTTTGTGAAAATGCGATTGCTGTTACATTGGTACTAATCGTACTATATTATGCACAGGTTTACTTTTACCTCATACTGCCCAATTTAATTGGAAAATTCAGATTTTTGAAATTTTAACTTCACCCCCCCCCCATCAGAATATTCTTTTTTTCTTCAAATTTTGAAGGAATAAATCAACAATAGGTCAATTTCACCCGAATTTGCTGTTATTAGGTGTATTCACCGCGGAGATGCTTTTATTTTACGCGAAAATGCAGGCTTTGTAGTTTTTTCTTACATGTAATACTAAATCCGCCGGGACGTAAACTGTAAATGCGCACAGTTCCGGGCGTTATGTTTTCGGGTCGTCCATCTGTCTGTCCGTACGTCCTTCCGTCCCCTTTTCATTCTAGCGATAACTTCAAAACCGTTTTTTTTTTATCAGTTTGTAACTTCGCCCATGTATGCATATTGGAGGGACGATGAACTGATTAGATTTTGGGGTCTCGAGGTCAAAGGTCACAGGTCATTATGTACATAAAAATGGTTCGCTCTCGCAATAACTTCAGAACTGTTTGACGGATCAGCTTCTAACATGGCCCATGTATGCATATGTGAGGGACGATGAACTGATTAGATTTTACGGTCTCAAGGTCAAAGTTCAAAGGTCATAGGTCATAGAGGTCATATACATAAAAATGGTTTGTGATGTATGGAGTCTAGGCCTACCTATTTTAGAAATTTCAAGGGGACAGTTTGCTATTTGCTATATTAAATATCTATTTCCTTGGTGTATTTGATGATTCTAAGTCATCAATGGTAAGTTTTTTTTATTTGTATGGGATGAAAATGAAATGAAATAAATTTTCTGTCTCCTGTGCTTTTTAAGTGAAAAGATGTGTAATTTTGTTGGACCAATCCTTTTTAGAGTGTACATGTATGCCATACATTTCCAATCTGGTGATGGCGGAGGCATAAATTCCGACCGCGTGCGGTCGAAGATTCATCTAGTTTATTTTTTTCAATTTGTTTTTCATGGATACCATCTCACTCGATGAGCAGCTCACGCGTGATAAGCAAAAGACCCTGTCATATATCCACCGATTTCTTGATTTAAAGCGTGTTTTCAGTGGCTCTGTTTCTTACAACTCGACTTAAGCGCCGCATGCTTTGAAAACATGCCACCACTTCCGCGTTTTTGAGGCAGGCTTTTGGCTTTACAGATTGATTTTTTTGAGGCGACTATGGACTTAAAGGGAGCGACAAGTCGCAGTCTATGGGCGCTTTTACAGTTGGCTGCTCCTTTCTCTGGATCAAAGTTCAAAGCGACTTCAATTTATCGTGCGCAGCTAATAAAAGTTCGCACATTGACCCAAATTTGAGTAAACAAGATCGCGCGTTCTTTATTCCAGTATTTGAATCTCATTGGTCGGTTGCGTATGGAGGGATTCGAGTTAACGATCGCACGAGGAATCCGGCAATAACATTCCTTTGGTAGCGTACGATTGGACCTGATTGTATCCGAATTTCCCCGAGTCAGGCCAACTGGTCAGGCCCATGGATTACGACTTGCCACTCCCTTTAATGTGGTAAGGGTCAACTTCTGTATGTGGTGTATCTGGTCATAGAGTAGATCTAGTGATAGTCTCATTACATGGATGATGGTAATTTTAGACCTATTGCAACATTGATAATGCGTTTCGGAAGGAAATTTTCTCAAAAGGTGCAGCGCAAAGATTAAGTAAAATCAAGCCCTCGATGAATATATACAATCCCGATTTAGAGTGTGTAGTATGCGTGAAAAAAGCACTATCTTCAGTTTCCGTATCGATATCCCGCTATCTGGCTATGCATTGCATAATTGTCATTTGGTCTGGCACTCAACGATGCTACACATTCGCGATGTACCGAGTCTGAGTCACAACAGATAAAAGATTAAATTTACATGTAGCTGCTTTTTTCAAATCATTGACGGGGGGAATCAAATACAGGGTTTCCAGCATTTATTGGGGCGATTTGGGGGTTGACGAGGGCAAAATCGCCCGTTGCCCCTGTGTGTTTCCGACGCTGTCGCTAGTAATCATTCTTGTAGGGACATTCACAGAAATTTGATTCATTTGTGAACTGGTCTTTTGGAAACATTGCAGTAAAATGTAACAATACAGAAACAACCATCAGGGTCATTGGAAGCTTTTGATAAGGTAATAATACATACAGGTAAGAAAGAAAATTGGATCTTTAGAGTTACAAATACCATCAAGCTGGATTCTCCACATCGTAACAGTGAAGAAAGTAAAATTTGTTGATGAAACATTTAAAGTGTAACAATCACTTGAAAAATAACTTGTGTACAGCTAGAAAGTATTAAATCAACTTCAAAGAACTTTATCTGGCGTCTATAGGTCAACAGTGAAGGAAATAGAGGATAACATGAAGGTGCGCGCGCGGAACTGAACTTGCGTTTAATGTCTTTGAGTTGCGATTAAACGCAACTTTTTAATGAAAGTTTTTAATGGCCCTGTCATATAAAGAGTTGCAATTCATTGCAATCGTAACTCTGTGAAAAAGATTGATGCGATTGTTTTCAAGTTAGATTGACTTGAATCAATTGCAACCTTTACAACTTTTATCGTTAAACATGTTCACTTTTTTTGCATGATCTACAAGCAAAAATTTAGCTACTTCTCCTTTGGTGATATTCTTTGTTTTGCTTTGATATTAATAAATAATAAGATAGTGAAATAGATGTTGGAAGCTCAGAGCTGGACAATACATTTGTGCACTTTTGATCAGATTTTGGAAAATAAAAAATTTAATTTTTAACTCTGGCTTATACCTAGAGGGTGTTTAGCGGAGCGTCGCATCGCGTTGACTGGAACGCAACCATTCGTCTAAAGTTCCCCCTCCCCCCCCACCCCTCGGTTTTGCCGAAAGGGTGTTTGGGAGCGTTGGGTCGGGTCGCGTCGACTGGAAAGCCCCCCCCCCCCCCCCTCGTTTTGCCGAAAGGGTGCGTTTACTTTTTAAAATATTATCATACCAGGGACGGATCCAGGATTTTGTAAAAAAAGGGGGGAGGAGCACAAATTTTCTGACAAGCAAATAAAAATAAGTTATCAGTTGTAAAGGGGGGGGGGGCACGATGTATACTTTTCTTTCAAAAAAGGGGGGGGGGGGCATGGCCACCACTACGTTATGAGATTTTTTTTTTTAACCTGAAAAAGGGAATGGGGTCACGGCCGATTCGGCCCCCCGGCTTCAAAAGGGGGGAGCCGGCCGATTCCCCCCCCCCCCCCCCCCCCCCGAATCCTTCCCTGAATATTGTATTAGAGGGGGCCGAATCGACCGTCGCCCCATTCCCTTTTTCAGGCTTTAAAACAAAATCTCATAACACAGTGGCGGAATTGGGGGTCATGCCCTCCCCCCCCCCCCCCCCCCATTTTGAAAGAAAATCGTCTCATTACGATTGAAATGCTTCACGAAAATGTTGAAATTTAGATAATTACGGGGGATAAAGAAAAATATCTCGGAAACCTGTCGTTCATACATTGCATGAATGAAAACAAAAATTTTATTCGCTATGGTAGTGATATTAGCCCTATATCATGCTCGATACTACCATGAAAGTGTTACCAGCCTGCTACTCGATCACTCACTCACACAGCTATGCGTCCTGTATCTGTACAACAGGTACAGCTTGTCCAACATCACAAAAATGGTAAAATTTAGATAATTAGGGGGATATACATGTAAAAGAGAAACTCGTCGTTCAGGCTTTATTGTATGCAAGTTAAATTGCAGAAGTGGTGAAAAATGCATAAAACATTGTAAATCCAAAGTTTACGAGCAATGTATTTCATCGCAGAAGCATGTTGACGACTACTGCGTGAATGTTAATGAATATGCAGTAGAGATCAGTGCATCCATACGCCACGTCATACTCGACAAACCATGTTCCATCAGTGGTCCTTCCCCATTGCTTCTTTCCAAAAGTACTAGTGAAACCTGTATAAAGACCACTCAAGGGAGACAAGAAAAAGTCTTTATGAGCAGGTGGTCTTTATGTACAGGTTCCTTAAGTACACGTTGCAGTGAGAAACATTTTTCAAGAGAAACAAAAATTGGTCTTTATAGACAGGTGGTCTTTCTATACATGTGGTCACTAAAGCAGGTTTGACTGCTTTAATGTGCTTATTTCACCTTACCACTTTTGTGTCAATGCTTGATAATAGAAACATTTTATACTTGGGGCTTTAAAGTAATTATGAAGAAAATGTATGAATTTCTACTTTTAAAGGGAAATCCAACCTCAATAGCAAGTTGCTTTGAAAGAAAGAGGAAAAATCAGAGAAGCAGATTGGTGAATGTTTGAATTAAATCGGACAAGCAATAAGAAAGCTATGAATTTTTGAAAGTTGTAATCACTATACATATGGGAATTTCAAATTGGCCGAATAGTAATGTCACTGTGATGTAGCTGTGGACAACTCCCCCATTTGCTTCAACACACAAAATGACTGAAATGTCACTTTTTTCAAAATATACTACTCAGTAAGATCTTTCATGAGGACCTATAACAATATGCTATCTGCAATATATTTTGAGTACTGCCCCAAGGGTAAAAAGCGCCTCGAAGAAAACCGCAAAAATATGACAAACAGGTGAGTTGTCCACAAAAATGTCACAATCGACTCGCCAAATTGCCAATTTGTGATTCGCATAGATGTAGTGATCTCATTTTTCAAACATCCATAACTTTCTTAGTCCTTGTCCAATTTCTTTCAAGCTTTCACCATCCTGTTTTTCTTATTTTTCTTATTACCAAGGTTGGATTGCCCTTTAAGAGAAGCTGGAAAGCCCCCCCAAAAAAAAAACAACTTTTTGAATGATATACATGTAGAAATATGTTGAGGTATGAATTAATCAAATTTCATCTCAAGCTTTTTTAATTCACAAGGTCAAATTCAAGGTAAAAGGGTCAATGTTACATTGCTTTAATAGACAAAGAAAGTAATGGCAAATTGGCTTTAATAGTGTTCACATAGACATGGTGATTTGATAGTTGAACCCTGTGCCCATTTGTGCCCAAAGTTAAAAAAAAAAGAACACTCCATAGCAAGAGAACCTTTGGGCTGATAACTTCATTTCCCTCTAGCTTTTGCAGCTGTTTAAATTTGCCACATGTCATTGTTATTATTTTTCCTTTAAAAAAAGAGAAAGATTTCCTAAAGCTCTCCGGATTCCAGAGTTATGCAGATTTCAATTGCTTTCTGCTGTTTTTCTTCTTTTGTTTTTTTTAATTGCAATGTTGAGGTGGTGCACATATTTTGGTGCAAAAAAGGTCATTCAATTTTGAAAGGAGAACATACTTCACACCAACACACATCTTGCCCGAGCTTGGGGAAAAGAATAATGGCTCGTACATCATGTATATGCAGCTGGGTTTGCTTTCACGTGTAAATGAATGGCATGTGGGGATGAAGAAAGCATGCAACAAAGGCCCTATGTACTGTATGCATACTCACTTTTAATATCTACATGTATGTGTTATAAGATATGCAAAATGTGAAGTGCAGTAGGCTTAAAAATAACCTGTGGTATGACAAGTGTGTGCAGTTAACTGCGGCATACATGAACGAGACTTAAAGGTCATTATGTTCATTGCATTCGACATGTACATGTACACTCCATTATCCATTTAGATCTTAGTTCAAATTTCAGTGCAATGATAAGCAGGGATGCCAGTCTTTTGGCTATTGCCCGATTTCAGGCCCTGATGCCTTCCCATTTCATTTTGCACCCAAGAGAGCCTAGGCTTAATACTATACTGCATGTATGGTTCTGAAAAATGTATTGCTCCTTTTTTCCCCAGCCAAAAAGCAACTGCTTTCCCTGAATAAGATATTACAATTTACATAAGGCCAAAGGAGTTGGGTTTATTGTGGAAGCCCATTTTCAAAAAAGGCCCACCCCTTCATGCACATAACACATCTATTGTTTGCACACAGTATGCACTTTGATACCCAGCTTCTGAATGTTACTAAAATACCGGTACCTCACTTTTCATGAGTAAATTATATCCTGGACTTTATACCCTACTTGCCAGATCAGATAAGGGCTAGATATCATTTTCGTTGTGAGGGCTTTTAGCAGACAAGTATTTGTTCTTTTATGAAAAAGTTTGTCTGTGGGAATGAACTTCAAGACATATTGATATCAAGAGGAAATAATGTACAATTTTTCTTATTTCTTTAAATTTCATTGCAGGTTCATATTTTATTTAGGTAACAATGGCGACTGAATTAGAACATCTACGGCATGAAGGCGAGACCTTAAAAAACCAAATCAGGGTGAGTATGGCTGCCTTGCTTCATAATTCAAGACATTTTCGTGCTGTGAACCTGTACTGTTTGCATGTTATTTGACTCGTGTGTACTGTCTTCGAAATTTAATCCAAATCTAATAATTGTTTTTTTTTTTTTAAATAGGGCTTGAATTTAAGAAGTGTACGGTTGAACATATACATGTAGGCAAAACTACATATATATGGGGTTGTTAAGAGTTTTGTGTGTGGAGCTGACCATCGCCATGTACAGCATCAATGTACACAGATTCGCATTCATAACATAGTGTGGGTTTGGACTGGTATTACATTACCGTAATGTAAACATGAAGGCCCGAATTTACAAAGGTGGTTTGGTTTAAACCCCCTCCTGGGTTTTTTAAGCGTACGTGCGCACGGAATCCGATCCAATCATACTTTCTTTGAGCGCGTGCATGGGCAATGCACGCTCATTTCCGCTTTTTTTAGTACGCATTATACAGAGGTTTAAACCTTACCCATGGTTTAAACCTCCTTTGTGAATTCCGGCGGAAGAGTGCATGGTGTGTGGTGGTCCATGAATAGGATTAATATATTGTTTTATATAAAATACTTTTGGTTTGTATAATTTAATAAAAAAGATAAATACCCAATGCATTTTTGCCTGTTACTGGTAAAGGTGATGCAACATTTTTCTAAATGATAGTGTTTTTCAATTCTTATAATTTTTGGAAAATGAAGGGTAAGAGAGAGGGGGGGGGGGGGGGCGGGAAAAGACCAAATGTGATATAAAGCACTTCTACTATTAACATGTAAGGATGGAACTTGTATGAATAATTAAGTGATTTGAAAGGATATCCTAATGAAAAATCTTAAGATCTATTAAAAGATGACAGGTAAATAATTAAATGGTAATTTTACATTGGGTTTGGTGTTGCTCGTGGTACTGTAGCAAAATGACCGAGACCTATTACAAGTAGCGTGGTGCCGAGGTTCAAGACAACCGCTGTTGAATACAGAGATTGCGTGCCTCCAGAAATAGCTGGGAAATATAAACTCGCCTTCAGTCATGCACAGACGGTAGCTATTTCAGGCATCACCATGCAGCCAGCTCGAAAACCTGGGTGCTGATTATGAATGTATGTATCCCATGCACTTGGAGGCCTCAGCCGAAGGGGTGGCCAGCCAGTCAAGCAGACGCACATCAATTACTCCATCATTCCATTCATCCTGCATGTGGTGGTACTTATTATTTGTCTTGGTTTCTTTGTGGTCTTCTTCCTCGCGTTTATGTGACGTCATTCATATACGTACTCTCATGTAGAGAGACAAATGATATGTGGCAGTGACAGAAAACTATTGTACAAGATGTTGCTTCTTGACTGCCTGAAATCCGTAAAACAAATAGCAATAAATCTGTAATAGCTGACTGTAAAAATAAAGCGAGAATAAGCTGATGCTGCATGCTTGATAGGATTTTTCATGGAGTTTCTTTAGGGAAATCAAGGGTATTTGCCTCGGATCCTTATGTAATAATAATAAGAAAATTACCGTTTTGATCATATATATATATATATATATATATATACGGCATTTATGATATGAGAGGAAATTATTATTCACCTGAAACTTCAGAAAGAATTCAAAATTCATGAAAGGCTAAAATGTGGGAATTAACTTGTACACATAATTAATCTCCTTTTTTTTTACATCTTCAAATTGCCCTATTAGATATAGATTTCCAGGTGGAACTTACATACATGTACATGTATATATTGTGCATATTGGTTTTATACCTGGAAATGATCATGTCTGACAAACCATCAGTTCTGCATGGCCTCCCGCATATTTCCTGAAATACAAGCTGACTAAGATCTACATGTCCTTCAAAAAAGAAAACTGTTAAAAAAGGAAGTGTGTATGCATAGTGTATACATAGTGTATACATGTACATGTATTTATTTCCTTGTTCACTGTAGACACTGTTGACCGTGTATTATTTACATGTTCAATGTTTGTTGTTGCACAGAAATTGGTTTCTTCGTCTAGTGCAATGTTAATGTACATACATGTATGTAGTTCTTTTATGTTAATGTGCATGCTATGTTTTCTATGGCCTTTTATGGCTTTTATCGTCTGGCTCATTCTGATGTCATATGAAATAAGAAGCGGAACATACCACTTGTGTGTTCATTGAACACTTCTTTCAATCTCTTTGTTATTATAATGGGGATCTAAACATGGGGCTTTGAGCCATGTGCCCCTTCAACTTGTCTGGGCCACCAAATAAAATAACTCCAATGGGTTGTAAAGCACAAAGTCATTGTACATCATGGTGAAAAGTTTGATGTGTAAGTAGCACTCGCACAACTTTTTTTTAACCTCATATGTCCACATAAATTGATTTGGAATGACCTATTCCCTGTCATTTTTAAAGATTTGAAAATTATTTCCATTAGTAGGGGAATATCATTCAGGTCGGCATGCATTTCCTGCTTTTTCCATGCTCCACGAATTTCAAAGAATTCTTTTTCTCGTCGTGAAGGCTTGTTCTCACATACATGCATGCATAAAAACACCCGGGTTTTCTTTTCCTAAAAACGTACTGTGCTTCACAATTCTGTATCTTATAGCACACAAGTATAAGTGAGTATGCACAGGACCTTTGTTACATGTAAGTCATGCATCACCACTTGCCATTCATTTATTAAAAGAAAATTGCCACAGTTTTTTACAATTTACTGCGGCATGTGTGAACAATGCTTTAATCAGTAGGTCAGACCAGGTAGTCAATTTAATTTTAAATTGATTGATTTTGATTGATTTTGATTGATTTATTCATTACCACCAACATTGAATTACAATACATTTTTTTTTTATATACAATGATATTTACATATACATGAAGAAAAGCATTGGTTGGTAAAAGGGGCCAGATAATAGCACATATGCTAAATGATCTTGAATAGTATGTTAGAGAACCAGTTACATTTACTAGATTCGTTCACTTATTATTCATTTGTATATATTAAATCATTAAAATTGAATAATAGGATCAGCTACGTGGATTCTTATTATTTTTTTATCTTGCTGTTAAACTGAATAGCATGCTTCTCTGAAGGAAAGCGGAAAAATCATATACCTGTAGGAACAGATTTTGATGAAAGTTTGAATTAACTACATGTATTATCCCTTACAGAGAGTTATCACCCCGTTTGCTCTTTGGAAATGATATCCTACATGCAACTTGCGCTAAATTCAGGCATTTTGGAAGAGTGAAAAAATAGTGAATGAAGTTAACTTATTAGATTCATGTTCAATTAATAAAAAGTCTAGAAATCTTGAATATTAGAATATTTGTATGGTGATTTCTATCTCTTTGGCTGTTTTTTTTTGTAGGGGGGCATGATATAATATTTAAAAATTATATTACCTTGGGGCTACCTTATGTTAGTATACAAGTAGATCCGGTTCACCCTTTATGAAAATTTGAAGAGTTAAATTAGTACAATGTAAGAAAACCTAGCATGTAAATTTGATTTGGAAAATACAATTAATGAGATTTCCGCAAATCAAATAAAATGAAACATCCGTTGTCGTAAAGCCCTGAAAATACACAAAGCTATGTTATGAAATAGGTGGTGGCTAAATTGCAAATTACCAATTCTTTCTTTAGGCTTTGTAGTGGATACTTTTGAATCTATGCCGTCCATGGACGCCAATTATACAGCAATTTGTGTTTTTTTTTTCTCTGATTTTATTGACAGATAACATAGAAATGCCTTGAAATAATCTTATGAAGGGCATACATTCTTGTCACTCATACCGTCCATGTACATGATGTAGGTGAAGCCTGCCTTGGGCTACCTGTACAGTAGCCAAGGCTTTCACGTGTGTGTAGTACGCCCATGTGAACATCGACATGTACATTACACTGGAAAGCAAAGTGCAGGGTATTGTGGTGGTAGTGGTAGTGTACGCACAGCAATGCACCCGCTGCTACCGCATAAGCTACATAAGGGCTGCTGTGTGAGCTTAACAGGGAGGTGTTCTCTGCATACATAATTAGCTGCATTATACTGTGCACAGTGCGGTTAGTCATCTCGGCATGCGTAGAGTATCCTCTTTTGCCTTTGTTGCCTAGTAACACCATTCTCACATGCGTTGGGCCATGGTGATGCTGATTGGAAGGAAATATATTGCCTTTCATTGGCATGAAGATGTTATACATGCAAGCCTATTATTATACAACCATTTTCAATTTCTATCCAATTTCCATCTGATTAAAAAAAAAAAAATTATTGGAAAAACTTGGTTGGTATAAATTTTTTCTTTCGAGCAAAAGTGATTTATTCTTACAAAAATAAATCCATGATCAGATATACATTCTATAAATTTACATGTAATACAATTATATCTTCTACTTCTATTTCATTTGATGATGCTTCAGAGATTCTTCCTCAGTTGTGCATGCATGATTGCAGTGTGGATTTACGTTGTTTGGTTACCATAATTTCAGTACCACATAGAAACGGTCATGGATGGATGTCCGTCACCATGGTAGCTAAGTAGTATTCTTCCCATCACACAGCCTTCCCGCCATAGATAGAGGCAATATGTTAGACTTGATCTTTTATATTGATAGTTTTTCATTTACAGCAGCAGCCTTGCAAAGTGAATGCCAAAGTCACTACTTGCTGAAATGAGAAAATTATTAATTGCTATTTTCTTACTGTTATTGCAGCCTGTTGTTGCTGTGTTGGTCACAATAATTCCTTTTAAAATCTGAGAGATGATTGGAGCGACTAGCACTTTATTTAGTTAATTATATTCAGGCACTTGATTACATTAGCACTGAAGAAGAGGGAAGTACATGTATGTTAAAATGGTAAAGCACTGCAGGAAATTAACATAAGATTAAACTCATATACATGGACATTTATGTATCAATTACCTCCACAGGTTTAAGTCTACTTCCTCAATAAAAATCCTTTAATATTCCATTATTGAATGTATGTTCTGTAATTATATACATTTGTACATGTGTATGTACTCATGTGTTCATACCTATCTTTGGTATAAATAACTGACTTGCCCCTTTTTTAAATTACCAAATTATTTATTGCATGTAAATAAAAGCTCAAACACTCTTTAACTAACTTACTTTGTGTATTTTAAATAAACCATTGTGATGACCAGATTCTTCTTACATTCTAACTTCTAAGTTTATTTTGCATATTGTGTAGTCTCTGAAAATTGGTAATTGAACCTGTTATGGGATATGCTCTGCACCTGTGCAAAATATAGCTTAAGGGCCTGTCTGCAATAAATTGTAACTTCTATTTTGAATTTATTTTCAAATATGTACTTCAGATTTTGTTGTTTTACCCATATGATCACATCAAAAGACTTTACCTGAGGCTGCTGATTGTATCAAGTTGATAGTCCGATCAGAGATTGGACCTACTTGTATTAAAAGTTGAATGATTCTTCCATTGTCAGTGTATGTTCATTTATCTGTTTACTTATAGTGTATTAATTTATGGCACACAAAAAGAGCAAATACTATGGAACCTCTCCTCTTACATTTGTTATTTTTACCAGGTTCATTTTTTATTGTTACTACAAGTACAAGTACGTACATGTGCCTTAGATGATTTAGTAGTTCTCTGACACGCCCGTTTTCCAACGTCAGTTTTCTGCTATTTGCATGAATGTTGCTCAAGGACAATGTCTTTGCATGTCTTGTAAATTTATTGATGCAGGAGATCTGTACAAACAAAAAATCATAAAAGATTTAATGCGATAGGCAACTTTTTTATGCTAACAAGTCAGGTTTCTAGAATCTTCCCCGCCCAGAACCATGGTTTCCAAATTAATTATACTCAGTTTGATTTTGTGAAACTTGTTAGCTCAAATCTAATGATGAATTTGCCTTTTTTACTCTTATTATTTCCTTGCTATACAGGATGCTAGGAAGGCTGTACAAGACACCACATTGATGCAAGTTACACAGAATATGGATCCAGTTGGAAGAATTCAAATGAGAACTCGTCGCACACTCCGGGGTCATTTGGCAAAAATATACGCCATGCATTGGGGTACAGATTCAAGGTATGATATACAAGGCGCCCTATAGTTTCTAACCAAATTTATTTTCAGTTTAGTAAAAAAGAATAGCCATGCATGGCATGTATGGCAATGCATTCTCTCAAAGTTGCAAACTACCTATATTTGCTAACCACTGCGAGCAATCAAATTCAGATCATCAATATGTTAAACTGCGTATTTAGACAAGATGGCTTTTATGCACAGGAGGTGGAGGTACATGTATATGGTATTAATTACTATAAGCTTTAGCATTTTGCTCTGACATTCTTAGAAATGAAAAAAGGTGAATTAACTCATTCATAATGCAGGGAATGAAAAGTACTAATTGATTATTACATAGGATGTCTATTTGATGGATTTTCTTATTATCTTGAGGTTTTCATTATTTGGCCACAAATAGAAAGTTACTCAGAAGCTGTCAGATTAGAAAGGGCTCTTGATAATACAACATGATTTCATTTGATTTTATTTTCAAAATAATTTTTTTTCTTTTAATAACTTGTTTGAATGATGAATTGTTAAGATCCTGTATAGTTCAGCACAGATCAAGAAACATAAACCAAAGAATTTTTACCATATATAAATGTAGATTATATTTCATTTGTAATTTTGTATCACATCTTTGGATTCTTTTTTAAGAAAAAAATCAAAACAAAAACCAATATGTACGATGTAGGCGTTCCACTTCCACATTGCTTTAAAATTGTAACCATTGGAGAAGAATATGTATTCTTTTGAAATGATGCATGATTTTAACACATCATCCATGCTTGATTTACATTCTGTGACTGATGCAGAAAATGGCTTCAAATCTGTGGGCTAAAGACTGCAACAGATCTTTCACTCAGTATTAAAGATTGATGTTAAAAAAATAAAAATAGCAGTTTACATGTACAGTAAAAAGCAACTCCTGGTATTATTTGAAAAAGAGAAATATGTGCACTTACCTAAAGAATGAATAATCACCAACAAAATGCAAAAAGCATTTTTAATTTTTTATGATCAGCAATGGCGTGTCTTCCTGAATGATAGCCAGGGGTGGTATTCTGAGATTTATTTTATCTTGATTTTAGTGAAATAATTTTAATTGTCACAACAAAATGTACGCTTATGGCTCATCATTGGTTAATGACTCCGCAAAATTGGCTGTGTACGCGGAATTCATCTGCGCAACCACCAATGAAATGTTGCAGTTTAGAAGTTGTTATGACAATTCAAATTTTTTCACTAAAATCAAGATAAAATAAATCTCAGAATACCACCCCATATTCTCCGTAGAGCCGATTGCCCAGTTGACAGCTTTCAAGTCTCTTGAACTGTTCTCCTTTTCACAGTCATTCATGATAAAAAAAAAAATCTATTTATTCCAAATTGCAATTATTACAGACAGAAAAATTTACCATTTAAAGAGATTTCCAAGATATACCTGCTGATCTTAAAATTGTTGATTACTATCTTCTTAAACTACGCTAGGTTATATATTTACAGGTGTGTCTCTCATGCTAAAGCAGTCAACTAACCATGCTCATTTAGGAATTCTTCCATTCACGGTTTGGCAAAGCAATTCAGTTTCAACTGAGGCCAACAGTATATTTACCCATCCAATCTAGGAGTATTTTTAGCATGAAAGTTATGCTCGCTATGCAAATCACATTGCTAAAATGGCCATTTGATTTTCCTATGGGGGGAACCAGCAAAAGTTTTGGAATGTAATGTACATAATGCAAATTGACATACCAGTTATGTACGCATGCTAAGGAGTTTGTCCAAGTTTCATATCCCTGTACATTCATATCTTTCCTTCATATTAAAAGAATAAAAATGCACATTGCAAAGCAAGTACAATGTATGTTGTGTATTTGATAAAGGCAGCCAATACTTTTTATGACCTGTATCTGAAAGGTACAGGAAAGAGTAATGGAAAGAAAAATGGTAGCTCTAGTCCATTTATTCATCCTGACCATCATGTAGCCCTCGACACTGCCATTGTGTGAATCCTACTAGTTTCAGATTCATGCCAAGTTGAGAAAAAAAACGGTTTGACTCTGTTCCGAAAATGACTGCATGTGTGGTGTACATGTACTCAAGTTCAGACAAAAACATTAGATGAAAACTATGTTTTTCAGTTTTCATGATCTCTCTTTTAAAAAATTGTGAATTCACCGTTTTATTTTCCAAATTTGTGATGGTAACACATAAAAAAAAAGGGTGGGGTGTTTGCCCTCGTAGGAGAAACAAGGAAATTAATGTTGATGGTAAATATGCCCTTGATACAATTTTATTGTGACAACATTTCAAAATGAACAGATATCCATGTTTATATTTTCCAATCCCTAATATTTATTTTGCTTAGACTTGAATACCTGTTCAACAATAACAATGATAATATATTACAATTGTACAGCGCATTATGTGAATACTTCAATGTGCTTTACAATGTTATTTATGGCGATAATGATCACATGTAGCTGATTCTGTCAGTTCTAGATGTGTTATTGTTCCTTGCTATTCCGGTGTTAAAATCAATCTGTAGCACAAAATATTGCTCTGTTTTCTTCAGAAAAAGAAGCAGCTTTCTTTTAATCAAGTATAAACTACATGTATACATTCACAATGTAGCTGCACAAACATCCATGTAGAGTTGTGAGATAAATCTACATCTGCATATACAGTACATGCAAGTTGTAACCTACTGTTTTCTTCTGATTGAGGACATTGATTTTGATACATGTTTCCTGCAGTTTCTGTATTCATGAATGATAAATGAGTTGTCTTCAGAACCACATGTACATGGAATTATTCACTACATTTATGTTCAATAATTAAAAAATTGCAGTTTGGATACCTCTTTCTCTCTTCTCTCTCTCTCTCTTTCTCTTTCTCTTTCTCTTTCTTTTTCTTTCTCTTTCTCTTTCTTTCTCTTCTCTTTCTTTCTCTTTCTCCCTCTTTCTCTGTCTCCCTCTTTCTCTTTCTCCCTCTCTCTGTATTCCCTTATCCCTTTCCTCTCCTTCCGAGTATCCTCCTTTTATCTTTTCACTCTCATTATTCACCTTTCCTATCTTTTATTATTTCTATCTCTACATCACAAACTGTCCTTCATGTACACCATTTCTAAATATGTGGTTGCACAAAAATTGAGAGAGAGAGAGAGTGAGAAAGAAAAAGAGATGCAGCAAAATTTAGAAGATGCAATAGAAAGACATAACATGTATATCCCCCTGTCAGGACGTCACACAATCTAAGACTACATGTAAGTATTCATGATTGTTGTCTTTCTCTTCCACCCTTTGTATGAATCTGGAACTATTGGATTTTTATCTTCTAAATATACATAGTGCAAGGTAAGCAGGGTTTTATAGCGTGATACAAAGCGCGACTTTACTTCTTAGTGTGGCTTTCGTTTCCTTTGTTTTTTGTTCTTACTGTAGCTTTGAGTGACCTCTTATATGTGTATTCTATGTATTCTGATTGTTTGGTCCAGTTTACCATGCCCCTGTATGGCTGCCAATTGTAACACCTAATTTTCTAGCTAGTTGCTATGTAGTTGCAATTAATTAAAATTGGTGGTGGATTCTAATGATAGAAAAAGCAACACTACTGGCTGTTATGCGTAGCACCCTACTTTTTAGAACCTCTTTCTATTTCTTGCTTTGCAATGGTTTATACTTTTTTTAGTAGTAGAAATCTTTTTAACTTAGAAGTTGTATTCTTTACCCATGAATTATTATGCATATACATGTACAAGTAGAACGCTTCTGTTTGTTTTTAACACGGCGTGTTATTTCTTCTATTCTTTTGCTTTATTATTTGTGCATTCATTTGTATCATTTTTACCTTCACCATACCTTTTCGTTTAGGTGTCCTACCTAAAACCTTTGTACAGGTATGGCTATGAAACGGCAGAAATACAGCAAATAAAGTGAAATGGAAATTTCTGCATGTGGGCTTAGAGCTAATCATTGACTTTTCTCTTCTTGCAATATGTATACATGTACATTTGTGTGGAAGCTGTATTAACCTGAACTTTGCTTTTTAAATGTTGAGTGTACTTAGTAAATATTCCATAATATGTTGTTATTACAATGTAAAAAAAAATACATGTGTTGCTATATAATTGCACACACTAAAATCTACAGAGATCCACATCCTGGTATAGATTAGAGTACTTGCATATTTTGCACACTCTGCATTGAAGTGCATTCAGTTCTAAAGATGCTTCCAATATTAATTAGACTTTTACAATAGAGCAATGCTAATTAGAGGAAATTGTTTATTCATCCCCTGCTATGTTTGGATCATGGACTACTATCTCCACATCAAGTGACATCAAGTCATTTGTGATCTGCGTGCGTACTGTCACCATTTAGGGATCGGTTTTAACATAATGACTACATTGTACTGGGAATTATCAAAGGAAATATAGAAGTACTGAGCTCAAGGGACTCGTATTTTGCCGTTGGTTGTAATGATGAAATTAATGAGGTCATTATATTTGAGGTATTGGCACAAGGATTAACAGTTTTATTGATCGTTGAGAAATGGCCTCATGATATTGTATATCAATACTAAAAAGGAAAGGCATATAATATTGGTTCCGTATGAATTCATAACACTTTTTCTTTGTTGGTGGCCATTCCATGTTCAAGCCAACAACATTGTTTCGAAACAATATTTTTAGTCATGACTTAATAATATTTCTGCACTTTGGAGATTACAATTTAATTTTGATTGAATTGGGAATGTCCAGGGCCCTGTTGCATAAAACTTACCATCAACTGTAACTTTGCCATCAATGGTAACTCCCATGGAAACCTTGATTTTGATTGGCTGTTGAGTGTTACCATGGTAGTTACAGTACCATTGATAGCAGAGTTACCATTAATGGTAAGTTTTATGCAACGGGCTGAAATGAGCTGTATCACAATATCACACAAAAAGGCCAAAACTTTTTTTAAATTTCAGTTCAGTTCAGTTAGTGCATTTAACAAGCAGTCAAGCAGCAATGACATTGTACTTAAATGTGACATTCCATAAAGGCAACCCAAGTATTGTCTGTTTGGTGCCAGAATTGCATTAAATCTGTACAAAATGATGAGTTAATGCCCTTTTGGCTCCAAACAGACTATATCCCAATTATTTATCAAATTCTAAATCAAACTCTTGCTTTTAGCAAGTAAAAATGTTTTGTCCTTGTGTACCCAATACTCAAAAATATCCTTATGAATTTTTTTTTTAAAGGGGGATGGGAGGGCCCTTATTACACATGCCCTTGTATCCTCGGGATGGCTCCTTTTTATTATGATTATGCCCAGAATATTTGAGTGATGTAGTATTACTATCTGTGGTAGTGCATTGTCAACATCTTTAACTTTCTAGATTTTGAAGGGGACCAATCACGGGGAAAAATGAATTGATAAAAATACTGTGTATCCTTACGAAGATGTGAAGTCTTTCCCCAAAACATTAGGAGTAATTCAATGGTGAACAAAAATAGATCATAAAGAAAAAAAATATTTTAAAAGGGAAGATCTAACTTGACATCAAGGCCCTTCACGTAAGAAAGACAAATTTTTTTTTTCACCAGATTTAATGTTTACATATACATGTAAGCATAATGAATGTGTTGACTGGTCTACTCACAAGGTTACTAGTGAAAAGAATAAAGGCAAAGGGCAATAATCCCCCAAAACACTTGAAAAAACAACCATAAATGAAAAAAAGAGCCACCATCAAACAATATTTCTGCCCATAGGTCGTAGTGCATTAAAATCTCTGAACACAATACGTGGAATTCTAAGTAGTCCTCGCGAAAGAAATGTTAATTTTTACACTGCAAGGTAGAATGCACTTTCTATATTTAAACATTGAATATTTTTTTGCAGAGGTAATATTTCGGGCTGGTATTTTATGGGATACCGGCATGGAACCAAAAAGATAAAAAGCAAACAAACTTTTAAGTTTGGTCCCTTTCAATCACTTCTATTTCTGTAATCTTGATGTAAATTTGTTTTGGTTAGGCTAATGAGCTGAGTGCTATGTTAGACTACAGTGTTACGGATCAGCCAGAACTATGGCAGTACTGTGTGTTGTTGGTTGGATATAATTAAATGTAAATACTAAATAATTTTTGTCTTCAGTACTATTTTCTTGTACACTAGTGGGCTTGTTGGGTTGACGTTTCTTAATTTTGGTGTTGTCACATCCAAACAGTGGTGGTATGCATGATATGGTGTTGGTTAGGCACTAGTGTTGGTCTATGAGAAATAGATAGGAGGCAAGTCAATCTCGGTCCATACATGTACAGGTTTTATCACACATCAAATTCTGAATATGTATGACTTTTACCATCTACCCGGGATATATTTTTCTTCAGAAGAATCTGTAGATGATATGAAGTGGTTATCTTGACATTATTGATATAAGCAACAAAAAACAACAAAGAAACAAAAAAGAAACGAACATAAAATGGATTTGAATCATTTGATGGACATTTGCACTTCCCAAATTGAAACACAAAGCATTTTGACGTTCACTTTTTTTTTTTTTTTTTCAGATAGCGTGTTTGGAAAGTTATGCAATAATTTTTAGAATTCAGTTGCACTGTTGGACAAATTCCTAACCATGTAATTTTGTAGCACCCATCGTTCATCACAAAATCATTTGTCATGGTTTCACGGGTGACATTTGTTGAAGTTATAATGTATTGTGGTTCATAGATTTTACAAATAATGTTGCATAATGCTGAAATGCCTGAAAAGGCTGCTAGCTTTTCCCTATGGACAGGACTCCCCCCCCCCCCCTTCCCTTCCTAATATGTTGACCAACTTCAGGCTTGGGTGAAGTTGGCCCAATGGCTAGCTGGTCTGTGCAGACTTTTAGCTGGGAGGGTTTCTGGGTGTCCGAAAGGCACCCATTTCTTGTGGAAGGCGCCCTATTTTTTTTTCCTTCTAAATTCATATCATTCCATGCACAACCTTTCTTGTTGGACACCAATTTTGAAATTCTTATTAAAAGCCTGAGTCTATGGATTAAGTTTGGCAAGATATAACTTAATCTGCTTTTGAGAACATGGGCCTTCAAGTTCCTTGTAATAAGAGTGTGGAAATGTAAAGCACTCTGTTATGATAGTTGTGATCATGTTATTGAAAGGCATTGGAAAGTAAAATGTTTTGTTAAGCTGTCAGTTTATATCGAGCAATATAATGGGTATCGAGCAATACAATGGGCCGAAACAGGATATGGAAGTTTCATCACATGATTAATTAAATTAAAATAATCTCCTTTTATCTTTTCTAAACAGAAACCTAGTGAGTGCATCACAGGACGGTAAATTGATAGTCTGGGATTCATACACAACTAATAAGGTAAGAAAATGGTATAGATGTATCTTGTGCCGTTCCTACGCCTAATTTGTTAATTTTTTAAAAATTGTGTGAAAGCCATTTGAAAAAAAGCCTCATTTTATAATGAAACATTAGTGAAATGTATAATGAAAATTGTATAGTTAGGCATGTTGTCAAATGTATGGAGGTTTTTACACAGTTAAAAACTAAGGTGAATCTTCTTGGCATATATTTTCACATGAAAATCTAGTTCATAACTATACTTTAGTTTCATGAATATTGGCGAGTCCAGTTTTAGATATCATTGTCGCATTTACATGTACATTGGAAAGGCAATTTACACCATTGCTGGCTTGTTAAGCAGCATTCATCATCACATGCCTGTCAAATGTCATAACTACCAGCATGTTTGTTGAAATGGATCCATGTCATCGATTGTTAACCATCAACATAACATGTAACACAGATAACAGGATTTATTGTGCCTCTTCACAATAGAAAAGTGCCTGTACTGTACAGAGAGTTATTGCACTCATAGGCACATTATAATGATACAGAATTGAGAAGAGGGTCATAAAAATAGAGAGGATGTTTTGATGGATATATATGGCATTTTTCTGGCATTATCGTGGCATCTTTCTTTATTACTTAAAGCGATAAAAAGCCAAGCCTTAATGTGCGATTTCGGATGAGAGAGAGAATCATATCACTTTCGGTAAAAGGAGTTGCATCGCACATGTCATATAACGTGATAAATACAGACAATGTGCAAATTTTGTAGGATGCAAAAGCAATCATATGTATGGAAAAGGAATTGATTTATTGCACCCTTTGTTTTAAGTTGATAAAACATTGAACTGTGAAATGTATCCCACACTCGTATGCCTTCAGTACAAGTTAAGGATACACTTGGTAGACTCTGAAATAATGCTTTTCATGTCCTTAGCAACCATATGCATATTTTTCAATTCTCATCCTCTCTTCCCCCCTCTCTATTAGGTGCATGCAATTCCGTTGCGGTCCAGCTGGGTGATGACCTGTGCCTATGCTCCTACCGGTAGTTTTGTGGCCTGTGGAGGTCTCGACAACATATGTTCAATCTATAGCCTCAAGACCAGAGAAGGCAATGTTCGTGTAAGCAGAGAACTCCCAGGACATACCGGTGAGTCCACGCTCTCTTCCTGGCATAGAGGTGGCCTCTGTATGGTCATGCGGACAGTTGTCAGTTGAAACCTTGAAAAAGTAGTGTGAAGGTTGTATTGCTGTGTTGCCCTTCCCGTCCTAGATTTGAAGATGAAATTGGTAGATGAAATAGTCAAAGAATGTTCGTTTAAAAAGCATATATTTTTTCCCCCAGGTTTATGTACAATTTGTTTCATAGATGGCAGTGAGCAAACATTCAACCATTTTACGTCTATATTTAAAAGTTTACTTGAATGTCCAGCTCTGCTGTGGTCTTATGTACGTTTTTGGTATCATGATAACAGGCTCTAGTCAAGAGCTTCCAAAAATTCAAAATGGCCCCCAAATTGTAACAAATATTCTTGTGAGAGATAGAGTAGACCCTGCTATATTTGACAATAACTTCAAAATGCCCCTTTTCACATTAAACTTAGTGTGTCCTGTATAATATTAGAAGAAGAATTGGAGTTGTGATGTCATTGTTAACATGTTCTCCTTTTTCTTTTCGCTTCTAGGTTACCTATCATGCTGCCGATTTATCGATGACAATCAAATAGTAACTAGTTCAGGAGATATGTCATGGTAAGAATTGTTTACAAGCTTCCTCTCAGAGCATATTATCTTCAGTAACCCCAAAAAACTAAAATCTCATTAAAGAAATACTAAGATAGACAAGATGACATTTTCTAGAGTATCAATAAAAATCTTTGTGATATGTGAAAAAAATTAAAGGGAATATGATAGCACATATTTTATGTCAGATGAGTTTTGCATCTGTAATCTATGATGCCCGTCTTCACACATCAGGCTTCAACTTCAGCAAATGCCTGGGTGCTACTCTGCACCTCAAATCCTCTAGGGCAATGTAGAACCTAAAAGTCCTGTCTTTGTTGCCTGTAAGGACACAGGTGGATACTCTGCAGTTCACTATGTATTACCACCAGAAGTTAGGAGGTTGGCACCCTAAGCAATCCTCTGCGTTGTCCTGCTGGAACACAGATGAAAAGTTTAGCTAGAGCCCTGCACATGTAGTGGGGATTAGTAATCATAAAAAATACAACTCTCCTCCTGTACAGTGGCCTTTGGGACATAGAAACCGGACAACAGACCACAGGCTTCACGGGTCACACAGGTGATGTAATGAGCCTCTCCCTCTCGCCAGACAACCGGACCTTCGTCTCTGGAGCCTGCGACGCCTCAGCCAAACTCTGGGACATCCGGGAAGGCATGTGCAAACAAACATTCACAGGCCACGAGTCAGATATCAACGCTGTAACAGTAAGTTTTCTACCTCTACCTGTTGACCACCAGCTACATGGTTGTAGTAGCTAAGTGGCTGTAAAAGGTTTTGTGCAGACCTACGGGTGATGTAAACTTCAAACTGCAAGCAGAATATGATTGCCTTATTTGATTGTTTTATTTTGATTTCCTGGTGAAAAAGAGAATCTCCATTATGAAAGAATACTCTAAGTTAATGATTAGAAAATACTACTGATAAGTGGGAAGGTTTTGTTCTTTCAATGACTACAGTCAACCTTGAATCTGCAGGGCTCCTCCTCCTTCCCAGGGTTCCAAGGGGGGAAATTACCCTCTGAGATTCAGAACTGCCTCTGATTTTTTCCTTGTAAGTGGAAACTGAACCATACATGAAGGGTTATCACTTTTACATTGAGATGTAGCGCGACCTCCCAGTTTGCTATTTTCCCTGAAATGGCACTCTCACAAGGCAACTAGCACTGAGCCCTGCAGTATATATTTTTCATGAAACGTAGGAACATCAAAAGCAGTATGGAATAGAAATTTTTTCTTTTCGATGACTGGTAAACAAGTTTGCGAATGACGAAGCAAGCCCCAGGGTCATGTTGACTAGTCAGTGAATGAATGTTCAGGTTGCCTCAGGGCTGTTCAGGAAGTACATGGTTCAAAATACTATTTAGTTCCATCAGATAAGGAAGGAAAGAGAAGGAAAAGGAAGTTGAGCTCTTTGTGAAGGCCTCAATGATTTTCACATGTAATTCAAGCATGCAGAACGCTTCAACTAGATAGAAGGCTTTGTGCAGTAGATAAAAAGCGGTATGCATATCATTGCCTCGCTCTATTCTTCTGAAGAATTGACTTAAAAGTGTTGCTCTAAAGTGTGGAATGGATAAAGCATTTTAGAAATAATGATGTTCACTGCTGTAGCTTTCAAATGCAGTGAAAGATGATTACAATCTTTTATTGTAGTTTATGAAGCCATCAATAGGAACATAATATCCTGCCACTTCAAACCTTGTCACTATTGTAATATTCTACCAATTTACGAATATATTTCATTCAAACTTCTGTAGAAATTAAACATAATCATGGTAATTGTTGCTAAACCCATCACCCTTGGTAAAAGTAGATGTAGAATACAGGTATGAAATACAATGTATATAGGAGAAATAATGGTGACTCAACATTTACTACAGGCTTTATTTCATGAAAGATATATAGAGTTAAGGTAACGGTTGCATTGGATTTTATGTCAAGTCTCGGGTTAGGTATAGTGTGTGCTGCAGGGTTGTAGGTAGGAATTTGATAAGTGTAAGAAATCAACCACGGTGCAACCTTTGCGGTAGCATGTGTGTTGTAGACTAGAAATACTTGCAGACTAGGTTTATTCACACAGTAGAAAGTATTTTATGACCTTGTGACAGATGATGACTACATGTAGACTTGTTTGTCACCGGTCATTTCTTTATCAGCTGTTTAGGTTTTCTGGATAAGGAAAGTGGTTTGTATCTTACACAATGACGGAACTTAACCTCTTGGAATTTGGACCTGCAGCATGCATTACATAGACCCGTGTGAACATGCATAAAATTATGAAAATTCATTAAAGGTTTAAGGTTTTTTCAACATGGAGGGGGGGGGGTATGTATCAATCGTTACACTTGAAGAGAGCGAACCATGTTTTCAGAAAACACTAAAGTGACATAAAATAATCACATGAAATGATATTGATCTTTGATACAACTGTGCATATACATGTAAGGCCGAAAATAGCTCTATTTCATATTGAATTTTCTGTGTTGTGGTCATTGGCGTAACCCTGGGAAAACTGGCAGTTTATAGTTGCTCTGTCAAACGCAAAAGTGCGTTGGTTTTTATGAGGGAGATAAGGAAGTAGACATGTATCGTGACACTATTCTGAGTCATTTCATAGCATGCTAGCACTACAGGGGTCCTCTATTGGGGGTAGTATCTTTTCTGCACATAGTTCTTTACTCACCCCCTTGCTTTGCACACTGTCAAACTAGGGATCTGACACAGGTGAAAGGGGGCCATTTCAGATGATGGAACACATTCATTAGCTTGGGACACATTGTTTTGATGCACATATTGTCTGTTGAGAGCAAGAAGGGTGTTATCTCTGTCAAAGCATTGGAGTTATCGCCCTTCTATCTCTAAACAGGCGATATGTTGTACATGGCTGCTATCTGACTAGCTGCTATTCAGACAAATTTCACTTTAAATTCTCCATAGAGCCTTTATAAAAACAATGTTAGTAGGTTACATTGCACAACATTACCGAAACAGATGCATGTACCCTAGGTTGTGAAGAATGGCCTGTTTGGTTTTTATTCTAAAATATACCTTGAAAAGCCTCTGATTTTGAGATTCTTGTGCCATGTGAGAAATCCTAAATAGAAAGTAGTCAAGTTTCAATTAGAATGATGATAGCGAACAAATGGAGTATCTACATGTACATTAAAAACACAAATTAATGGTCATCTTGCCCTTGTTAAATCAGTTCAAGACGAGAGTGCATCCTTTCCTGTTTTTGCACTGTGAAACCAAAACCCAAACTTATCAATGGATAAACAAAACTTAGTAGACAGGGACAAATGTCTTTTTTTTTTTTTTTCACACTTAACAAAACCCAGTGAATTGACATTTTAAAGTATTGAAAGAAGACTGAAAGTAATTGTGTTGGCTTGCTCATAAATGGCAGTGATACTCAAGTTATGTATTTATTTTAAATGTGATCAAAGAAGATGATGAATTAGTGCTAAGAATAAGTGCCAAAGCATTTTTTTTCCAACCAAGGGAGGGGGCACACCTATATTAAGATATTGGGGATGGCCCATATGTAATGTCGAATACAACTAAACTATTGAACAAGGAATTTTTAATGAAAAGTATTTTTAAAATGTTATCCTGTAGATGCCAAGTATGACAGGAGATGATGAACTCTGATTTGAAGTAAATACAAAGTAACCTTGTCTTATTTTGTTAACTCCCCTTACAGTTTTTCCCTAATGGATATGCATTCGCCACTGGGTCAGACGATGCGACCTGCCGCCTATTTGACATCCGCGCTGACCAAGAACTCATACTCTACTCACATGACAACATCATCTGCGGCATCACGTCGGTGGCATTCTCAAAGAGCGGCAGGCTGCTGCTAGCTGGATATGACGACTTCAATTGCAATGTGTGGGACTCCATGAAGGGCGAACGAGCTGGTAAGTGTTCCCACCTCTCAACGGTTGATCATCCTGCATGCAGGCTGACAGTTAACTGTCAGAGATATAATTCTCGGCTTTTGTAGGCCATTTCCACATGTAATTTACAGTTATGTAACTAGATGAAATATCTTCTGTTGAGGGCCAGAGAGTATTACTTGTAAAACATGAGTCAACAAAATATATTCCGAGATAAAAGAATAATGTGGATGATCTGCATAGTTCTGCACATGTATCAGAACAATCAATTCTGACATATTTGCATCGTTTCTTAACAAAAATATGATTTTGGTAAGAGAGGGAAAAGAGTTATGACATGACATGTGCTTTGCACGAACTTGCAACTAGCAGTTCCACGTTTACCCTTGCCCCTGATAGTTGCAGAAAGAATTCTGTCGGTAGAGTTCTAATGCACCCTTTATTTCTCATTTTCTAGGTGTACTGGCTGGCCACGACAATAGAGTGAGTTGCTTGGGAGTGACAGAAGATGGTATGGCAGTAGCGACGGGATCTTGGGACAGTTTCCTCAAGGTCTGGAACTGAGGATGGATCAGTGGTGGGCGAGCCACCATCACTTAGAAACCTTAGCAGAGTTTGTGAGAATATTAAACAAAGAAACACTTTTTAAAAGAACATGTGGAATGCTATGTATCACCACCTTCAAAACAAATTTTAATCTCCAGCAGGCATCTTAAAGAAACAGTTTGAATCACTTATACACGTAGCGTTAAACGAGACTCTGAAAATGGAAAAGAATTCACCATGTAATCTTGATTTAATAACTTATTCATATTCTTGATGAGTGGTATGTGAGAGAGGTTTAAAAAGTAGACATTCTCTGCAAAGTTGCATCATGTTTTTTCAAGATTTTAAACAATTTTTTTTTTCTTTTTGTTAGTTTGTTTTCAAAATAATGTAGTAGTGTAGAGACATGTTACATGTGACGTCAGCTTACAAAAAAATTTACCGGTGACGGATCTCTGTGTTCTCACCATGGCAGCTAGTTGGTAGCACGTGTCGATTCGGACGCGGTGTGTGATTCTTCTGTAAACTAGCTTTTTGCTACGAACTGAGGCCCAACCGATTATTCTCTCTGTGATTGATTAGACGTGAACGGGATGGGTTTTATTATTATGCTCTGGAAGGATAAAACTATAAAAAAAAACAAGTGGGTGTGTTGTTTGGCAAAAAGTAGATGTGGATAATATATCTCTTTCTTATTTGTGTGCGTGTGTGCGCGTGTGTAATATCAACTGTGAGTATGAGTGCGAGTTATAAAAGATGAGAAAGCCTCTTGTTTATATTATCATTTCCCATCCTGCCACAGAATTTCTCAGTTCTGTTGTCTTCATTCACCCTCTTTTTGTATAAAGAAAAACCCACTAACTTTATGATGTACTGTTGGTTAGCTTATCAGCTGTATCTAAAAAATTATTGAAAAAAAGAAAAGAAAAAAAAAAAAACTCTTTGAGGCATGGACTTTTGTCTTACGTGTAACATCTTTTTAATGAGATGCCTAGTTGAAGTCCTCGTCCATCCTGTGTATAGACAGTGTATATTCTGACCTGTTACAAGTGAATATTTAAATTCTTACAATGATTAAGAGGAGAAAAACTGTATGTGCCTAATTCGTGCACATGTCAGTACTGCAAAGTAGAGTAGTTCATAAATTGAATGTAAAAAAAAATCAAATGTCTGTCAGTTGCTGGTTATACATCCAGCCGAGTAGCAGTCATTTCTATGTTTGTCTCTTGCTATTGATATTGCCTCCAAACGTTATGAAAACAAAACGTCGTAGATCGTTTCAGCACGTTTTCCGTTTGTTTTGTTCTTTTTTTTTCTCCAATTTCTCTAGCATATGTAGCGTGCACACAAGCAATTTTTCAATGAATTGTACTGCATAGCCAAAGTGCTATGTGGACATGTTTGTATAGACCACCTAATACCACCTAGATGTAGTCTTTGTATGTGAACTGGTGAACTTTCTTTTCCATTTTTCGGATGTGTGAATTGAAATACAAATTTAAACCTTCTAGGTGGCTTTGTCTACAGAAGTTTCGTGCTCATATATATATTTTTTTTCTCTCTCTTTGGTTTCAGTTTTATATTTGTGTATGGAATAGTGCAATGATTTGGGGTCCATCGTCGAAAAAAGAGGTGAATGAGGAAAAAAGAAATAATGCCAAATTAAGTTGGAACTCAATAAGTTGTTACACTTGTACCAGTCGGAAGAGGAAGTGCTCAAATTTTAAGCTTCTTCCTCACAGAAAAACTACAACCCTTTTTTTTTTTCCTCTTGTGTATATATATATATTAGCTCGTGTGTCTTTTGCTTGACTAGTTTTTATTTTTTAACAAAAGCACATGTCCTTTTGCACATATGCAGACTTGTATTAGAAAATGGATGAATTGGCTCTCAGCATGCAGAAGTAGGACGTGATGGGTATTGTAGCCATCGGGTGCCTGATGAGCAAGGCTTTGGGAAGTTTTCTTTATTCTCCCTTCCTGTATAGGGTAACCTCTAAAGCGCTGGGCTGGGATACTGGTTACTTGTGCTGTATTTGAAGAGGAAAGAGGTAATTTCTGTGTGGACCTTAAAATGAGGATTATTCCAATCAACGGAGGAGGTGTTGTGTCATTGTTGTTCTGAATTCTTATGTCAGAAACTATGCTCAAATCCAGCATATCGTGTACAGTAGGAAGGGGCCGAGATAACCATATGTAAATGGGAGCACTTACAAGGTGTGTGTGAGTGTGCTGTGTTGGAGTGATGCAACAAGAGCCTATTCACACTGTCCAACTACCCAAACAATACAGATTGTGTTGATGATGAACATGCAGGCATCCATCCATACTGCTTCAGTCAACTGCACATGATGCGTCTTTGTTAGATATCCTGTGAACCGTGTGAACGATCTTTAAATGACAATAGACCTTGCTCAGGTTTTTAACTATGCGCACACATATGTGCAGGTCATTTGCTCTGATTGGTTGGCCAGTGTGAACGGGCTGGAAGTGTTGCTCTGAAGCGGATCCACCATGTCGTGCTCCACCCTAAACGTCTTCAAATGGTAATCATGTATTGGAGATGTACTACTCCTATCGGCAGCTGCATGTGTCTCTCTTGTCATCCACTACTTGTAATGTTCTCTCTTTTTTTTTTTTAATGTCAGTTACACTAGCAAGTACATGCAAAAACAGCATTTTTCCAGTCTCTTTTTTTATATATCAGCATCTGTTTGTGTGTCGTAGTGATTTGTAGGTTTTCTGATGCACAAATATGACCTTTTCAGTTAAGGAATAAGAAATTGCCTCTGAATCATGGATGTATTATTGAATGTTGCTTCTCTAAGGGGTGGTGTTCAAACACCATTCTGTTGAAGGGTACGTGTGTGTGTGTATTACTTGATGAAAATAAAGATAGGAGTAGCGTAAATCATATCAAAGCCATTATCTGGATGCGCTTAGTAATTTATTGAATACATTCTGAGTCTCATTCCTTTATCATGTGTCCCTTTCCCGTTGCCTCTTGGTACGATTACAAAGCATTTCAACTGGGCTTTAAACTATGTGACTTGTTCAAAAGAAACCTTATTTTGTGTGATCATTGCTTTTGAATTACTCTTCTTACAACCTGTATCATAAGGTCCATCTACAAATTTTGAAGAGCAAACCTTTTTTCTTCAAATCATTGAATTTTTCCTTGTGTGAAGTATTCAGCTGATCTCACTGGGGCGAGATAGAATCATGTTTGTTTAACAAAGAACTGTTGAAATCTAAGAATCATGTTATTCAAATTTTAAATAGTAATCTTGTATGTATAAATGGACATTTCACTCTGGGCAGAAGAAAATGTGTTCTGGTGCATAAGATTCCAAGGTTTCATATGAGTGATGGTAATTAAGTCAAATAGATGTAATGTGACTTCTTTCAATTTTATATTTTGCTTGAATTTCACCTCATTTGCACCTTAAAATTTAGGAATTCATTTCAATACATTCTGGTTTTGAAAGATAAACTAGAAAATAAAATACATCTTGTTCAATTGATAACAAATCTCTGCCCCTCCCCCTTTTAATTGTGAAGAATGTCCATCTCAAGTGTTCAGATCCAATTGACCAAAATTTGTATTTATTGTGTTCAAAGGAAAAATGGTATCTTTTATGTACAAAAGTAGGAATGATTATTCTTAATTTATTTATTTTTGTTTGTAGGTGTACTTTTGATGTATTTTTAAGTGTTACATGCAAAGAGAACGCAATTTGGAAAAAATGAAGCGGGCGGGAGATAAAAGAAAAAAGAACTCAATTCGATAGCTGACCGATTGTTCTTGCAATGGATGGTCTATGTGAATTCTAATATGCCTTTTATAGATCAAAGACGGGATGTGTCAAGACACTGCAAATATGTGAAATTCTTTTTTTTTCACCTGTAGAAACATTTGTGCGGAGCTTGTAATGTACATTCGATCCCCTTACATTCGCTCATTTAGCTGCACACAATTGGAAATTCCTGCAGATGGATACTCTGCATATATTTCATTGTTGATGTTGACCTATACCGTCAGCATTGCGTCACAAACCGAAGGTCAACGTCACTCGTACCATTTTAAACAAATTTATTGATATTATTAATATTACTATTATTTTGTATTTGCCTTTGTCCTCATGCAGATTCTGTTTTTACTTTGAAGTTGACCCTTGTGTATTGATAATTGTCAAAAACGAGAAAAGAGAAGTAAAAAAGTATAATATATTTGTACAGTTGTTTGCTATATAGGTACTATACGACCTTGGGGGTTTTCCATTCCTTTTTCATTGTATACTCGGCTAGGAATGTACAGTTTTTTCTTGCTAATGTATACCATTTTTGCCAACAAAAAGTATAGAAAGAAAAAAATACAAAAAAAAATTGAGAGAGAATGTTGGCTACTTAGCTAATCATTGTAGTTTGCTAGATTTGTTGTTATATTTGAGCACAGATAAGCTGGAGAAGATGAATTTTGACAAACACAAAAAAGAAGTGATTTCATTTTTTTTTTCTTGTATCGGTAGCAATTTACAATGTATGGTGTAAAATCATCAGGCCTTGAAAGATCTGTACGCAGGAACAGGGTCGCGAAATTGCACACTTCCCATGTTCCCAATCGGATTCTTAAGCGGCACTTTTTAATATAAATTACTGGAGCTCAGGCTCCACACGTAGGAAACGCCATAACAGCGTAATACATGGCAAGATTTTGATCTTTCTAGTCGTATATGTAGAGAAATGTGGGACACTTTTTAATATTATTATTGTATAATTAGCCTATTGTAAAGTTATTGAATTATGTCAAATAAGTGATGCTTGTTGCTCTCGCAAAGCAACGGTTGGAGGGTGTGGCTCACAATTTTTGCTCTCTTTACACAGAAAAAAAAAAATCATTGGTGTATGTGTTGGAATGATGCCAATCATAGAAGATTTTTCAAGTCGAGTCGAAACTTATCCTTAAAAATTGTGACGGCAAAGGAGGAAGAAGGAAACCTGCTCATTTTGTAATGACTTGAGCAAATAAACCAGCATTTGAGCTGTATGTAGACTAAAATCTTGAGGTAAGGATGAGAGGGGACATGATTTGAGTAGGTAGAATAACGATTACTATTCAAGCGTCTTATTTGTTTGCAGCCTGATGTGTGAAAGTAGTGAATGTGTTTTGTGTATTAAAAAAAACTGTTTGTTGGTCATACTTGTATATTGTACCCCCTCATTTCTGTAACTGTAAGATTGTGGGTTGAGCATATTGAATAAACCTGTTGTCTTTATCATACAAGATGTCTATAAAAGTCTCATTTTATGCAAAGTCTTGGAATCAGAAACAAAACTTTTCCCCTGTGGAGCCGCTTCATACATAATGCAGTAAACCACCTAAAGAAAAGGCCACTGCAAATTGAATACAAATTTTCTGAATGCCAATGGACAAAAAAAAGAGCCGTATGCAACAAAGTGCTCTATGCATGTGAATTCACATCTCTGTATGTGATTATGTTCAGACGTGCGAAGCATTGTCGTTTGATGTTGCCATGGCAGTTTTTGATGCGGGTTACCACGTTAAGTGTGAACACAGTCTGATCATAATTGTAGGTACATGTACTAGATTGTACAAGAGTGTTTTGCTGTGTATTAAATGCTGCAAAATCGGGCAAAAGGGTTTTGGATAAAAAAGCGATGAAAACTGAAATTATTTCTCCCAAAAAAGAGTTGCAGCTAATTACAGCTAGGTACACACCACCCTTTTGAGTGCGTGCATGTAATGTTTGCCAAACAGACAGGAACAGATTTTCACATATTACAAAAACACTCATTCCTTTTGTTTCAAACTTTGCTCTTAATTTTTTCAACCACAGTTCACTTTTCTACATAATATTCTACAGGTTGTACGACACATGCTCTGAAGGCACTTGCTCTGCATAAATTTTGTACACTAACCAAATTCTAAACTTTAACCCTCGACCAAACGCTACACCTAACCCTAAACCCTAAACATACACATACACCGTAGCCAGGGTTTCTAAAGGGGGTGGGTCGTTTTTGGCAAAAGTGGACCTTTTTGTCATAATCGATACGGACCTGCCGAAGGCGGGTCCTTGCTAGGGGGGTCCGATTAAAGGGGTGTGTGTGGGTTTTTTTTCATGAAAAAGCGGACCTCAGCCCAAGAAGGGGGAGTCGTCCCACCCCTCCGACCCCCCTGGCTACGGGCCTGTAACCCTAAAACCCTTATCCTACATGTTTGATGAAATAAGGCCGGGGGTGGTATTCTGAAAATTGTTACTTGTCATAATAAATTGAAATTGCGCACAATAAACACTAATCATTGGTGCTTGTGCAGATGTCTCTGTTAACTTTACGCGTGCACGGCCATCTTTGCGCAATCATGAACCAATGACTTGTTCTGATTTTGATTTGTTATGACAAACATCGTTTTCAGAATACGGCCCCTGGAGTAATTGTGGGCAGAGCATATGTAGGAACACCCTTTCAACATTTTTATCTTTAATCATAATATTTTTTTGAATAAAGCCTGAAAAAATCGTAGCGCCTCGACCAGGAATCGAACCCGGGCCACTGGCTTAACGTACCAATGCTCTACCACTGAGCTACCGAGACACGGCCGGACGGTACAATCATTTCAGGCTTATAGTCACTTGTTTTTACCAAACTATACAGGGAAGGCATCCACCATTCATTCTTGACCGTATAGCAGGCCTCCTCCAATTTAAGTGATGGCCACATAGAAGCGGTGAAATCCATCACCTTTATACCCCTATGCAGCAGTTTTTTAGTATAAATTGTAATTATAAGAGTATCAATAATCATAATATTCCCCGTCGAGGCGCTACGATTTTTTCAGGCTTTATTCAAAAAAATATTGATAATCTCTTTATAATTACAATTTTTATCTTTCCAATAATTTCACCCGCAAAAGGACCTTAAATGAAGTTGCATGGATGAGTGTATTTGATCATTTTAATGGCTATATGTCTGAAGGAATTGTACAATGCAAACATTGAGACCCCAAATTTTTTTTGAGACACTGGCAGTTCGTGCTCAAAATTACCCCCCCCCCCCCCCCTTCGAATACACGATTTTTTGAGCTTTGCTTCATAACCATGTAGCCTTCCATGTAAGGCATGTTGCCTCAATGACAATGTGAAGAAATCTACTGGTACTCTAGCCTCACTGACTTGTGCCCACGAGTACTGTATTACATATCCTGGTTTTTTTTATTTATGTCCTACTTCCTCATAGAGTGCGCACTTTATAGAAGAGGTCAACACAACAAAGAGGAAGCGGATTGCAAATATTCCCTTGCTCGATTTAGATAGAGTGCTATGCTGCGATCTGTTCTCGCCAACAAAGAGATCTTTTAAATAGGTTATATCATGGTGATTAAAAATACTTCATATCAAAACTAAACATCAAATAGGCCTGCAAATTCTTATGAGGAGTAAATTGAGTAATAAAAACTTTAAATGGGCGATTCAGTGCTAGAAATATAGGACATTTGGAGAATAGTTCTCGGCCTACTAATCATACAAATCACATGTACTCTGTAACGAATGAATGAATGTTTTGGTGTAAACATAAAGTATTATCAGAGGAGTAATTCTTCATTTGTGTCCTGTATAGTTAAAGGGAATGTGTACTTTTGATAAAGCCCTCAGAAATTATTCTTCAAATTTCTCAGATTTTAGTTCATAAATAGCAAGATGCTAGCATTGCTAACCTGCTGTGAAGATTTTTTTTTGTCCTTAATTGGAATATCAAACAGATGAGAAGTAACAAATGTTTTAGATACCTCACCGGCCACGTAAATTTAAAAAATGCCAATGTGTGTGCTACACACACATGTAAAACCAATGAGGGTTTGTGTGTCTGTGACATACTACAATATTCCTACTAGCGCAGGGATTACATGCACGCACTGATACGCGCATGACTTTTGTTGGCTACGCTTCTGTGATGTCATCCAGGAAAGAAAATGGCAGCCTCCATGACTGTGCAACTCGTGGCGTTTCTATGGGGTTCGTAACCATTTTTATAGACTTCATAATCATCTTGCCGACCCGTTTTATAAAACTATTAATACATGGTTGTGAGTTCGTGCGTCAGTGCAATCTGGCAACACGCAGGTTTTTATCGTGGTGTCAAACACACTCTGCTTGCGCCTCATGCGTATAGTACACCACGATAAAAACCTTTTTGTTGCCAGATCGCACCAACGCACTCCCAAACATGTATTGATAGTATACTATTGAAGACGACACGTCCCATTCCATTTTCCCAACGAAATCGGTTCCAGGGGTCAGTTTTGGTAACAGGCTGCAACATATCTAAATGTCCTAATACAACGGCATAGAAATGCCTAGAACGATTTATAATAGGATATGACAATAAATGTATCTGGTCATTAATTCATATCTTTATAAGGCATTTTAGAAGCGCATTAAAAACGCATATTTTCGTCCACTTGGTTTTTGCGCGTGCAAGATCAGGGCATATTCAATGCAGCACCAAATTCCCCATAGGCTAATGTACTGAACTTGCTGTGCAATATACCGTATTTTGCCTGGTCAGTGAGCTTTATTCAAAGTGCATGCGCATTTAAGACTTTGTCAATGTGTACAAAGTCTTAAACAATGGATACGCGCAGTAACAATTTACGTCACAATTGCTTTGCCCAGATTACATACATGTTGTACCTGTATGAATAACCTGAAATCCGATCGAGGGACCGACAGCCAACAGACGTGTTTGTAATTGCTACAAGATAGGTATATACATGGTAGGTAGTAATAATTTTGACTGGTTCTCCTTTTGGTGAAATATCAAAAATATTGCCCTTAAAAGAACCATATTGCCCTCGTCTTCGACTCTTCG
Source organism: Heliocidaris erythrogramma (assembly GCA_025617745.1). NCBI lineage: Eukaryota > Metazoa > Echinodermata > Echinoidea > Camarodonta > Echinometridae > Heliocidaris > Heliocidaris erythrogramma. Next base: position 20,787,811 of record CM046865.1, on the reverse strand, counting down.
ACTCGGGGCAATATTATTCTGTTGCGGGCAATATATTCTGATATCCACCTCAAGGCCAGTCAATATTACATAATTATATACTGCATACCAAGATGCAGTATGTATATAACAGTGGCTCCCCCTTAATTTTTCCGTTTTGTGATTTTTAACCCCCCCCCCCCCCCAATCAAATTCCTGGATCCGCCACTGTATGATAAAAAATATTGACAAGTTATTTTGGGGGCACAGTTAAAACCATAGCTCCTCGGTGATCTTGTGACAGCACTTTGTGTTGGGACACAGTTGTTTTGAGAGCACCTTGGGCAATAGTTCTAGCTATGCCCCTCAAAGCAGTCAATATTTGCATCTCTGCATTTTGCATTTTGCATGTACATGTATTTCTTTCACAAAAATATAGATATAAACATTACCTTAGCTTGTTCAAGCATACCCAGCTTAGCTTTAACTAACATTGGCAGTCTCAAACTTTACTCAAGAAGAATCATCCATTTTCTTTGATACAAATTGGCACAACTACCCAATAAAAGAAAATCAATCATTAACATGACTTTGTATAAAATATCACAAAGATAATTTTATTTGGAATATAACAAAATTGTACTGTTTCCATGATTGCCAAACATTTGAATGGCATGTATGCAAAAGCTTACTCTCTTGTAATCCATACTTCATACTTCATAATTCATACTTCTTTCTTTTATAACAGTTCAAATGCATGTACCTATTTGGTTAAAATTCCAAGAAGTTTTAGGAATATCTGTCTTGGACAACACTTACACAAAGGATATACAAGTTGGATTCTTGAATTTCAATAAACTGGTCATTCAGCAAAATCAAGGCACAAATGTTTTTCAAACTCTTTTTCAAGGGTATCACTTTGAGAAAAACAAACAGTAATTTTCAGTAATGCATACGAAGGTGAAGGAGATCTTAATCCAAAAATAAGTTTTTAAAATGACTCAGAAGAGAGGAGAGGAGAAGAGAAGAAAATAGAGAGGGAGAGTCCTGTGTATCCTACAACATGAAATTTCACAATATCAGAAGAAATATCATCCTAAAGAATCTATTACAAGGTACATAATACAAGGTACAAAATACAAGGTACAATTTGTTTTCCACGAGCAAAAATATGTTATTTAGGAATTATTGTTAAAAGAAAGACAGAAGAAAAAATGTCTATTTCAGTATTTTCAGTATTTCAGTAGCAAGCCTATAGTTTGACTATATCCACAAGATAACAACAACAGCATAAAAAAGGAATGGGTACTACATTATACAAAAATATTGACTGTTTTGAGGGGCAATGATAAAACTATTACCCTAATAGCTACTATCAAAACTGTTATTTCAGTCTTGATCAGCAAGGGGTTTTACATGTGTTTTTAACCATGACTAGAAAAACAACCAGTGAATATTCAATTTATAGACCAATTTTTCCCTATATGGATCCTTATACAAGGACATTTTGAATTTTGTATTGGGTTGTACAGATTGACAGGAAGCCATTTTGAAAATTATGCCACTGATTTGAAACAAAACTTTGTTTACACAGCTCTGTTGTGTAAAAAATCAATAAACTAAATATTCACAATATATCGACAATCATGATTTGTACTCAATATAAAAATACAAGAAATATCAAAGGCAAACAGCAATGTTTGAGATGGAGAAATATTTCAGACATTTGCATTTGCCTAAACCTGCTGAATATTTCCTTGAGAAAAGTTAATAAATGCATTAAGCAACATCTTCGGCACACACAATAATTGGAATCAGTCCTATAGTACTGCTGTTTTTGCAATATCTTAAAAATTCATATTCAGTATTTCGATGAGAACATTGAAAGGCCATTTCATTAGGATATGCATACAAATCTATCTACCAGAGGCATCGGACATCATGTATAGCCATAATATCCACATACAAAATCTTGAGATGCAGATTCTAAAGTTTCAGAAGAGATCCATATTAAGGAGAAAATTGGGTCAATATATTGTAAGTGCTACAATGTATGAGAATCTACAGTGTATATGCAGCCCTGGAAAAAACTCCTTATAAAGGCCTATATGGGAAGTGCTGGCTACATCAGAAATGGGACTTTAAAAACAATGTTGGCCAGCAAACTCATGAGGAGTGAATGACTACTCCCCAAAACAATTACTCCCTACAATAACTAACCCCTCAGACAGTTAACTCCTGGGTGATTACCCCTTGGACAATTACCCCCTGGACAATTATCCTCATGAGGACATATACAGCAAAGGGTACCCCAAAGACTAGATACTTTAGAACCACTAACACAATGTAAATGTCCTAGAGGGTAATTGTCCTGGGGATATATTCAGGGATATGGGTTTTGGAATAAATGTCCTGGCAGTAATCGTGGTCTGGGGATAATCATCCAGGGCGTATACCTAATCGTCTGGATTTAAAGCCATTTTTGTTAAATTCTTCGTGAAAAATTGCTACATTATTTTGACATGTTTGATGGTAGCAGCCATGCCTCTTGGCAAGGTGTCACATTTTTTTCTCCTCACATCAGCCCATTCATGGTGCAAGATCCTTTTCTTGTTTGATGACTTCAATTTTTTCTTCTCTCTTATTTTTCATGTCATCCAAAATATTCTTAATAGATCAATGAGCAGGCCATAGTGCACAGACCAAGACAAGTAACACTATCTAGACAGTCATCCTCTTGGACATTTATAGTCTTATCAGGAAGTCAAAAACCATTAATTAGGGGAATGGGGGAGGAGGTAAATTGTCTGGGGAAATTTGTCCTGGTTAAGTAGTCCTAGTTGTAATTGTGCTAGGATTTTTGTCATATGGGAAATTGTCCTGAAGAGTGGTAAGTCCGAATTGGCTTTTAATAAGCATTTTCCTACTTCCATAAATATGTATTTAATATTGTTTATATCCTCTCAAATGGAGCTGGTCTAATAATTTTTCCCAGGACTGTATATATTAAATTTCAATATCTTCTCAAGTCTCAACACCCCCTCTGTATAGCTACCTCAAGGATTTTGAAAATGCTGATATTCTGGCAACCACCACTACATTCTCTGGCAGTGAGGTGCCTGAATGTCCTCATATTACGTTAGTGGTGTGCCCAAATACTGGTATGTAATTTCTGTCATTCTCACTAAGAGGCATCAGCCCTGGCAAAAATGTGCCCGTACGCCCGATCCTATGCTATGTGTTTTAATTCTTAGATTGAGCAATTTCAGATCAATAAATCAAGTACAATACAATATCTCACAATACAATGAAGTCATCAATCAGTTCTACACATCTGAAATGCTGACATGTATCTTACAAATAGCAATCATTACCATAATTATTGTCACATCCATGCATGATGGGTAACATTTAACCTCATTAACATGTCTTCATAAAGTGTAAGAAGGCACAAGCTTGCAAGTCCAACTGGATTCCTGAGAATACCATCCCTTAATGATCTGGGAAGAAGTACAGCTTCTCGCAAAGAGTGGAGACATATACTGAGGCCTGCTTATATCCGTCAGGATTAGAGGCAAACGATGCCACTCTTTTATTGACCTATGCAACAGAAAAAAAAGAAGGAATAACTGAACCTAAATAATGAAATGTTACTATGAAGTTTACTTGTTAGGTGATCTGTCGTAGTCGACAGATCACCTCTTATATTCGTCTGAATTTTCTTTCTTTATTTATTTCTTCTTATTATTATTAATTTTTATTTTTCTCCCACTTTCTTGTTTCCACGAAATCTCAAAAACTTTTCAATCAATTTTCATGACGTTCCCGTCAGTCATCAGGTCATATAAGGTCAAGCTCCAAAATCTTTTTCAAGGTCATCAGGTCATCATGACGTCATCCAGACGCCATTTTGTAAAATGACATTATCGTTCATATCTTCATTACAAGTCATCCAAAGTCAACCATATAACTTCAGGTCGAGGGTCAACATCACATGTTGTCAAAGTTTACGCGCGCATCATTACGCGCACGTCAAAATTTAGAAATGCTCAAAAAAGTATGAATGAGACTTTTTTTTTTTATACCATGAGTATGCGCTATGTTGATGGTACATCTAGGCGCATAAGGCCCGATACATGTACATGTATATTCAATGCGGAAGTGTGAATGCAGAATCTTATAATCGATGACTTAGTGTCTGAAAATATTGCTTTTAACACATTTTCCCACTTATATATTTTATAAGGTAATTTAAATCAAGAAATAACATTATCAATGCCTTCATAGTTTTCAATTGAGTATATAAGTGACGGCAGCAGAACTAGGTACATTCATTATTAGTGTACATGTAGAATCTAGTCTCCAGTCTAGTCTACTAATAAGTGCATTTTTATGTATGTTCTGATACAAAGAGATAACGGCTATAACTAGGAAAATGCTTCAGTCCCGACGGCCTTTTTATATCGAGTTCCTCCTGAAGTAGAAGTCGATGAAACATTCCAAAGTATTAGTAATATTCCTAATCATCACTGTCATTTATAAAGCCCTAATAATTGATAGGTGATTGTTACCATGGTCATCATAGAGACAAGATCCTCTCGTTTAGCATGTTGAGGGATAACTTCTGCCAGTCCTTGAATGAACCAGCTTCCCTTCTCTGGGTTTCTCCATGACTGAAACCCTGTATATAAGCCAAAGACATGTCAAAATCCAAAACCATTTATAGTTTTGATAAGGTCCCCCAAACTTTTGGTCAGATTTCTATGATTTTATGGCAATAAACTAACAATTCTAAGCTGCTGTGAGTCATGACGAACTGGTCACTTTATGGTCTTCTTATTCACAAAATAATATTCCAGATAATAGGCCCACTCCCCAATACACAGTAAAAGTTATGATGTACATATACTTGTGGTCATTTGGTCAAGAAATCAAGGTTGACCAAATGCCAGTAGAGGGTTTACCTACCCATCATGAAAGGGTTCATTTCATACTCCTCCTGGGGGTGTTTCACAAGGAGTTAAGTTTGACTTAAAGTCATGCGTAAGTGCCAATGCGCATACGGTACTAAACGCGTAATCTCATTGGTAGATTACCCAATAGCGCGCAGCCCCCGAGCATGATCTGACCAATGCGGTGATGTGTCATATACCGCACACAACTAGGAATTTAAGTGCTACTGTTAGTCAAACTTAACTCTTTGTGAAACACCCAGGAAGAGTAGATTTGAGACATTCAAGAGAGATATCATTCCAGGCACTAAAGAGACTTAAAACAGTGCAGTTCCCATCTAATTTTAATTTTGAAATGGTGTATACTATTATGATTAGTAATACAGAATAAGGAAGCACTGGCTATTCAAACACGATTCAACGGTTCGTAAAACCATTTTCTCCAAAGCATGTATTTGCGCACGTGTGGATTCGTCAGTTATGTAAAAACGACGACTTCTTTCATATATCTTTTTCTGTTGTATCTTACATCTTACATCTCTACTGCATTTGTCTATGATAATTTGAACATAACACGGATCATGTGACATCCCTCGTCCTTTAGGGTAAAAAATCTCACCTGGCACAGTTGAATAACCAAGGAGCATGTCACTTTGTCTTGGAATCTTACTCTTGGCAGATCCAGGACCATCGGTAGAATCTCCTTCTACCGTCTGCAGCAGCATATGTGCTTCCTTTTCAAGGTCATCCTTTATAGTCCCTCCTTCACCAGCAGGGCCAGCCCCATCTGGAGCATCTTCTCCTTCATCATATCTTTCTATAATTGAAAATTTATAAAGCAAGATACTTGCTGAATTTCTAACTTTCAGAATGCATAATCAAATCTATAGTGTAGCCCTACTAATACATTGAGTATTGGAGGAAAAAAGAGGGGCCTTTGGTCCATACCGTGGAGAAGAAAAAAAATTACAAACCAACAGTGAAACACCAGAGTTCAACTCTCTCTTTTAAAATATTCCATGTTGGCTTTATAAATTGGTTTTCTATGTACCGGTAGGCCTAAAGACAATGAAATTAAGTTTGGGACCATGTCGTTACATCTTGCTTCATGCAAATAACGCAAATTATTCAAAAGAATCTAAAATCTAAGTTGAAATGTCTAAGATCAAATTTGTGATATACAATTTCTGAGTTCTAGCTACTTACTTTGCACTAGAGTTCTTAATATCATAACATCATGAATCATAAGTGCGTGAACTTACCTCCCCTACATGCTTGCAGGAAGAAGAGCTTGGGCTTTCCTTTAAGGGTCTGACATTTATCAGCATTGAAGAGTTCAATAATATCTTCTAACTTCACCAGATCTCCGTCCGTGCCATATATAGCACCCTCTTTCCCATGGCTAAGGATGGCAAGAATGAGGCAGTCGAACGGGAGGTGATCTTCTCTACTCAGCTGACAAATTTTACCATATATATCCTGCAAAAGTGTGAATCATATTTCATCACAATTTACAAGACAAGATATATCAAAATTATTATTATTATTTATTATTTATTCGGCAAAGACAAAAATCAAGAAATCAGAGGATACAAAACAGTAGATTAGAAGAGAGTCACATGGATGCCGGGAAAAGAAAAAGATTAACCAATAACTATGACCCGAAGGTCTTCTTTTCCAATCCATGTGACTTTACATAAATGAAATAGAATAAAATAAGATACAATTAATGAATTACAGTTACAATTTTCAGAAATAGTAATCCTAATGTAAAAAGAAAATTACTTCATTTTCATAGTAATCCTAACGTAAAAAGAAAATTACTTCATTTTGAAAAATTAAAATTCTATAATTTTAGAATGGCCCCCATACACATACACTGGGCAAGACTGGAATCGGGAGAAAACATACCGTAACGGATAAGGAAAATGACCTTAACTTGGAGAAGGTTTACGGTTCACCATGTGGTTAATCCTGAAAAGGACTATTGAGTAAGAAGAAGAAAGTGAACAAAAGTTGAGAGGAGAAGAAAAGGATAGGCGAGATAGAAATTCAGAGAGTGTAGAAGTAATCTTTCTTGAAAGTGTGAAGTCCTGAAAAGGACTGTAGACCAGATGAGAAGGCTGAGAGTGGAGAAGACTCAACGTTTCGGACAGGTTGACTGTCCGTCATCAAGACGGTTACCACTAACTACCGCAGGGACAATTCCCCCCCTTTTTTCCCCATGAAAAAGAGTTATCTGGCTCTCAAAATTTCTAAAATGTCAAAGTTTTCGCACTTTGCGCGCAAAGGGGGGGGGGATAACTCTCCTCTCTCTGCACCCACCCGTTACCATGGATGTCGATCCCGGGGGGATGGGGGTATATAACCCAAAAAAAAAATTTGAGGTGGGGGATGGCCTGTATTATCATCCCCAATATTTTGGGATAAAATAAATAAGAATTATGATACATTAACTTAAAACTAATAATTATCAAAACTCATGATGTTTGATCTTAAAATACCATCACATTCTTTAATGATTAGAAGTAAGGAAATAAGAAATGCAATTATTTTAATTCTAAAATATCGAAGAAAATTTGTTCGCTCGCATTGTTATTCTCAATTAAGGGGTTCCGTCCATTGGCGTAGATCCGTGCATTCCTTCTTTTCATTAAAAACCATTTTGGGATGCTCTCAAATGCAAGTTATATAGACAGTGTTTTGAAAATTCCCTGATGTAGGAGGGGGATACCCCCTCCCACCCCCGCTCGGTCTCTTTGCTCAGTGGTGTATCTAGGGGGGCAGGGGGGCATGTGCCCCGGGCCGGGGGGGGCCACTCAGATATATGGGTGTACACATGCGCGTCCAAGAAAACGCGTAAAAAGGGGTCTTTTTTCAGGTGGAACGCATAACGCGCGTTACGCGTTACGGGGTCCAAAAACACTGATTTTCAACAAAAAGGGGTGCTTTTTGACTAATCTGGCTGAACGCGTTTAGGGGGTATATTTTTCACTTTGGCACCAATATATAAATGGGACATTTTCTGATATTTTCAAGGATTTTCACAGGGATTTACAGCCCGATTTCAGTTCAGGGAGTGACGCGCATGCATGCAGATGGATACAAAAAAGAGAGGAGAATCGGGAGCGGAGAGTTCTACCGACGCAGATGTAGAGGGGCCGGGTAGTAAGGGACAGCAGGAGCCAGAAGTTGGGCACACTCCAGACGCCACAGATACGAATGAAAGCCAGAAGTTGGGTCAATGAACTTTATTCCTCCTTCCATCGCCATTAGGCCGACGCACCGCTATGAACATGAGAAAGCGGGTCACAAAAACAGTTGTAAATGACACTTACAGAGAAATAACTTATAACTATACTTTTTACGTGACAAAATTAAATATCAATAACATTTAAATAAATATACGTTACCAAAGTAAAGAAGGCATTAATAAATTCAAAGGTTCAATGCGAAATCAACGATAACAATACATGCATACACACGGAATCCGCCCATGTAATGTACATACATCAAGTAACAATCTATTGACATTACATAACCACTTTCCTCCCTAAAATTACACTTTCTTGTAACATATAGTGAATTCTGTTGTCATATCAATATACCCAATCATTGTAACTACTATCTACGAACATGTAACGGACCTTATATATATGTAATTACACTAAATAATGAATTTAAAACAGAGATAAAAGTAAATGCTTCTTATCTATGAACATGAGAAAGCGGGGTGAAGGTCACAGGTTATGAAGCCTGCCACCAACGACCCCAGCGACCGTACGTTAGACCCTTTACATCCTTCCCCGCTTTAAGAGTCATCGTCCCTTGATGACTCATAAAACATTTTGAAACAACAACAAAAATTTGCATATATTCTTACTATTTATGATATCTAACAATGTATAATATGGTGTAAATAATTCTCCGAGAAACATTTACTATCAAAGCACAAAATGGAAAATAGGTACAAATGCTGTATAGGCCTACAGACCTACTCAATATCTCAAAACCTTTTTTTTCCCCCTATTCTTCTTCTTTTAAGAAGAAAAATGACAACTAATCGTAAGTATACATAAAACAAGAAACCCGTTTCTCATTACCAAAGCATGAAAAAGAAATATTAGTGTTATACTTCCCTAACAACAAAAGACAATTGCATCTCTTTGCAAAATGTTACATTGCCAACTGCAATTGCATATGGGTCGAAAGCCCAAGCCTTGAATAATAAATGATGCATCTATAATATTTAGAGAGCCAAAACTGTATGATCAAATTAACACAGTTCATCAATGACCATACAACACCGTAAAAATATACATGCATATTTATGTAACATGAAAACAACCAGGAACATATTCATGATCTCTAGTAATCTTTGGTTCATATCGATAGCTAGTATCTTAAACAATAATACTGTAATAAACCTCCTTTTCTAATTCTCTTGACAAAACGAAGATCCATTGGATTTTTTTTTTTAATAAACATCTTTACCTTCTTTTTCTTTTTTATGACAAAACAAAATCAAAATCAAAATGGGAGGAGTTCTCGACCCATTAAACATTTTTTTTTTTTTTTTTTTTTTGAAAGCATGGGACAAAATACATTCCACTTACCCCATGTAACAACAACAAAATATGTAAATGTTAAAGCATTATTACGCATAACAAGTCTTCCCCACAATATATAACAACAATGAGCCAAAGGAGGTTTTGTGCGTATGGAATATTTGGGTGGCATATCAGCTAGAAAAACTCATAATTTGCAACATTAAACAAAAACCTGTAATTTCAATCCATTATCTGTTTATCTCTTTCTTTGTTTTTGTTTTTTTTTTTTGTTTTTTTTTTGTTTGTTTTGTTTGTTTTTGTGTGTGTGTGAGTGTGTGTTACATGTCTGTGTGGTTTGCATGCGATGTCTGATAAATTACTGTTCCCCCTAAGTATACATCGAGTTCGTATACCTCTGGGGTGGTACACCACGAGTAGCTCGTCTAGGGTATCTCCTTTGTTCTTGCCGTTGTTCCTTTGGAGGCAAAGAATTCGCGATCTCCGCCACCGCTGGAATATCATCACCTTCACTTCCAATATTACTGGGACAAGGGCTAGAAACATGTGAAGCACTGGCTTCGGCCTCCCCCATTTCTTCCATTTCACTATGAGGGGGTTCAGCGATAGAAGCCTCAGAGCTACTTGGACCTTCCAGAAGGCTTCTTTGAGATTCAGTGTCAGCTGAATGTTGTCGTTGACGCAAAACATAGCCAACAGGCGTTTGATTTTCTGAGTCACTCTCATCCCCTGTCGATTGTCCGCACTGGTCTACTTCCCCCTCTGGTATCCATGGACAGTGCTTCAACTGAGTCCTATGTAAGACCCGCTCCTTGCCCAAATGGCTCCTTACTATGTAAACTGGGCAATCCTGGAAGGGCTGCTTAACTACCATATAAGGTTCTTCTTCCCAGTAATCAGCTATTTTTGAGCGGCCTCTGAACCCATGTCGTCGGACGAGGACATACTGGCCAATTCCAAGGGGCTTTTCGAAGACCTTCTGGGCCTGAAGTGCCTTGCGAGCCTCCACAACGGCTTTAGCGTTCTTCGCTGCAATGTCTCTAGCCATTCGCAGCTGGGATTGGTGTTCTGAGATATACGATCTAATCCCTTTCCTGCTCCTATGGGTGGCTTCCCCTCTGTGGACAAAGCTTTGTGGAAATCTCGCATTCCTGCCATACATGAGAAAGACTGGCTCAACACCTGTACTTGAGTGAATTGTATTATTGTAGGCAAACACCAGAGAAGGGAGGTAATAAGTCCATTTACTCTTCTTCTTGGGTGGCAGGGAGGCCAACATGTTATGCAGAGTCCTGTTCAGCCGTTCACACTGGCCATTCCCAGCAGGGTGGTAAGGGGTGGTGTGACTGCGTCGAATACCATACATCTGACAAAGTTCTGCTATGAGCTTTGCTTCAAAACACTGGCCTTGATCGGAGTGGATCCTCAATGGGCAGCCATAAGGTGTAATGACATGCTTTACCAAAGCCTTGGCTACAGTAGGGGAACGTTGATCACAGGTTGGGACAGCCCAAGCATACTTGGTGAAGACATCAGTAAAAATGAGTAAGTTTTCATATCCATCCTCCGATTCTTCTAGAACAGTGAAATCCATGGCAATAACTTCCATCGGAGCAGTGGTCTCAATCGACGAGAATGGAGGGCGGGTCTGGTGGACAGGAGGTTTACTGGTAGCGCAGCGTCGACACTTTTGACACCACCTCTTCACTGCTCCTTCCATGCCATGCCAGAAGTACCTGTCCACTAGAAGCTTGTAGACTCGCCTAGCTCCAAAGTGCCCTGCCTCATCATGGAACCAGTAGAGGACTTCCTCCTGCAAATCTTTGGGTATGACTACTTGTTTGTGTCCTTGTCCATCTCCTGAAGATTGTACTTTCCGAACAAGGACGCCATCCTCAATGCTGAGCCTCTTCCAACTGCGAAGGAGTTGGAGGACTGATGGTGAACAGCGACCCCTTTCTTCCCTCGTCGGTCTTGTGCCTCTCTCAATGAATTCCCTAACTTCTCTAAGGTCACTGTCACCTTCTTGGTACCTCTTTAACATCTCTTTGGTATACCCAGGCAGACAACTTGCCCCGCCTAGCCGACAAACATTGACCTGGCAACTTAGAGCAACTGGAACCTCAACTCCGGGGGAATGCAGGTCAAAAGTGGCCTGTATGGTGCTACTTGTCACTGAATCAGGGCCAAGTCCTGCGGCGGGGCCGTCTCTTCGAGATAACACATCTGGTGCTTGGTTTTGCTTCCCCGGTCGATATTGTATCTCATACTCGAAGGAGCTCAGCCTCTGCACCCATCTCAACTCGGCACTTCCCAAGTTAGCCCTATCTAGAAACAGAAGTGGTTGGTGGTCAGTCACAATGGTACACCGCTGGCCAAGGAGGTAGTCTCTGAATGCCTCCGTAACGGCCCACTTAATTGCAAGAAGCTCCAGTTTAAAGGCACTGTACCGTCCACTACACTCTGCAGGCCGGAGAGTTCTGGAGGCATAGGCTATCACACGGTTGTTACCTGTCTCATCGGCTTGAGTGAGTATTGCTCCAAGTCCAGTTGCACTTGCATCGGTTTCCACTTGAAAGGGTTTTTGGAAGTCTGCATAGGCTAGAATAGGTGCTTTCGTTAGACACTCAATCAACTTCCTGAAAGCAATTTTAGCCTCTTCATCCAATACTACCCTCTTAGAACCAGGTACAGCTCTCTTCCTGCCTTTCCCCTTTCTGTCTGGGTCAGCCTTGAGTAGGTTAAACAGGGGACCGGCTATGGTGGCATACCCTTCCACGAACCTCCTGAAGAAGCCAGTAAATCCTAAGAATGCTCTAACCTCGTTGACAGTCTCTGGCTCTCGCCATTCTTGGATCGTGGAGACTTTCTCTGGATCCACTGCTACTCCGGCTGATGAGACTCTATGGCCAAGGTACTGGACTTCCTTCTGTAGGATGTGGCATTTCGTAGGCTTTAGTTTCAACCCGAAGCCCTTCAGTCTAGAAAATACCTCATCAAGCTTCTGTAGGTGAGTATCGAAATCATGAGAGAATACCATTATATAATCTAGATATATTAGTACACTTGAATAGCACATATCCCCAAGGCACCTTTGCATGAGTCTCTGAAAGGTGGCCGGAGCATTTGTCAACCCAAAAGGTAACCGTGTGTACTCATAGAGTCCAAAGGGCACGGAGAATGCAGTCTTCTCAATATCATCTGGATGCATTGCTACTTGATAATAGCCACTTGTCAAATCTAACACAGTGAAGAACTTGGCTCCTCCTAAGGCCTGCAGCGATTCCTCTATCCTGGGGAGTGGGAAAGAGTCCCGTCGTGTAAGGCAATTCAAATGTCTATAGTCAACACACAACCTGATGCTCGAGTCCTTCTTTCTGACTATCACGACGGGTGAGGCCCATGGACTCTGACTCTCCTGAACGACTCCCTTGCGGATCAGGTCTGTGATCTCGTACAGCCTGGTACTGTGTCGGAGGAAGGGGCCTGTGTCTCCCCTTGAACGGGACGGCGTCTCCTGTCTCAATTCGATGGGTAACCTTGTCAGTGAAACCAAAGTCCTGGTCATGAGCAGAGAAGACCCCACGGTGTTTATCTAAGAGGCTCTCCAGTGCCTGGCGCTGCCCACTGCCGAGTGAAGACCAGTCAACATCTACTGATACTGGCGAAGCTTCAGATCTCCTGGGTGTATCTGTCTCTGTCTCCGGTGCTCCTACTACAGTAGCATTATACAAGGTACCTATCTGGAGCTTCTTAGGAGTCACTGTGTCCTGCTCATTATCATTACACACCATCAATGGGAACTTCCCTTCCTCGACTCGCACAACACAGGATTGAATACTCAAACCTGAGGGTATAGCATCACTTCGTTCAGGTTCTAGGAGTACTTCAAAGGGCTCCTTGCAAGGGCCCACGGGGCTCTGGACTTCAATCACAACTGCTTGGCGAGCTGAAATGACGACGCATGGCTCAGGCCTTACATATGCTTTTCCAATGGCGCCCTCCTTCTGAGTCCAGTGCATCTGTTCATCGACAGCCTGAAGGGCCTTTTGCCAAGCTCCATCGGGGGTTGCCCACGGCATTCTTGTCAAGAAATGATTCTTCTCGCCCCGTATCAATTGATTCCAGCATTCCTGCAGAACGTTCATTCCTAGTATTCCCATCAGGTTCTGCCCTTTTCTCTTGGCCTCTCCTTCTCGAAGCACGAGTACTATTCTTGAAGACATGCAATGTCCAAGGGCAGTTACATCGGTTTCAAAATATCCTACATAAGGAATAGCCTGCCAACCAGCAGAGACCAATGTAAAAGAAGAAGGGATTTCTTTTAAGTTAAAGCCTGCTGGTCGGAGGTGTTGATTGAAGAAGGATTCACCGACCGTCGTCACCTGCGATCCTGGATCAAGAAGACACGGAACCTGTACTGGACCAAACTCCACTTCCACTGAGTAACACTCTCCAACAGCCATGGACATAAATCGTCTATCCTCACTATTCTTTCCTGTTGCACTGACTTTGGAGACTTTACCAACCACTGTGCTGTGCTCCTGTTTCTGTTGGCTACTATTTGGCCCCCTTCCAGATGCAGAGCCGTGGCCTTGGCTATAAAATGGTCCCATAGGGGGAGGGGTTCCTCTGTCCAATGGCCCAGTAGACGGTGCTACTATTGGCTCAGCAGTGGGAGGGATCTGGTAAGGGATCCATTCATCTTGATAACTGGGAAACTGATTTCCCCCCATATACGGCAAAGACATCAGAGGTCCTGGAGGATAGAACGAACGTTCTTCCCTATGACCGCCGTGGGGGTATGAACTCATTTCACTCCATCTCGGCGCTGCATCCTCAGGGCGCATCGTATCTGGCCGCCTTCCATGTCTCTTCTGGGGGCACACTCTTGAGAAATGTCCAAATACCCCGCAATTGAAGCAAGGGCCCTTCTGTCTAAGACCTGAATAAGTTGGTTTTACCTGTGGTCTCTCTCGAGGGCGAATTTCCATCATCTCCCTCACTGCCCCTATTACTTCGTCAGTCATGGCCCTCACTGCTGTTAGCACCTCGTTGTCCAGAAATGAGGATCGTCCCTTCATCGAAGACAGATGTGCTACACCAGAAGCTTCTGATCTTGATCGTCCTTCCTCCCTACGCTCACGTTTAATTGCTAGCTCTCGTAGTTCTCTAAAATTCATCCCGCCTTTCACCTCATACATATCTCTAAGTGTGTTGCGTAAGAATGTGTCATCAAGTCCCTCAATGAATTGTTCTGCAAGCAACACTTCAGGCTTTGCATACAGATATGGGTTTGTAGACGTCAAATTCAAGAACTTCCTTTCAAGGTCAACTGCGTATTCTCGCACAGACTCCCTTGTCCCTTGTCTCCGTTCCAGGAATCGGCGTTGCAGCTCACCTTTTGGCGTCACTTCAGCATATGAAGACTCAAGGAAGTTCACTATTTCATCGATATTGCCACCTCCTTTTATAATGGCCTTAACCTCGTCCTTCGGACCTCTCCTCAGATCGGCCGTAATATGGCAAAAGGGTGTATCTGGGTAAAATGTGGGTTTTATAGATTTTTCCATTTGGGGGGTCTTTGAGGTCGAAATTTTCATTTAGCCAACTCTCAGATGTGGTAGAATTTTCGTTTCTGAGATAATAGGAGCTATCTTGAGTCGTTTTCACATTTTGGTTGTAAATTTGATGGCAAAAGGGTGTATCTATAGATACAGCCCTCAGAATATTGAGTAACGCTGATGCTTTAATGGCAGAAAGGTGTATCTTAAGATACAGCCCTTCGCCAAATTAACCAACAGATATATTTCGTACACTTAATATGGCAAAAGGGTGTATCTATAGATAGGATTTGTATGGTGTATCTGCAGATACACCCTTTTGCCATAAAGAGACTAAGGCGCCATTTGTCAGGTTTTGTTGGCGGAAGGGTGTATCTAGAAAAAACTGACTCTAATCCTGGTGATAATTAATTTCAACAAATAAAACATATACAAAAATAATTTAAGGTATAAAGCAAAAATTAAGACAAACTCCATCATCGAACATCCATTCTTGTGACTTCCACATCAAATCCAAATACCCAAACTTTAAAGACATTTTTCTCGATTTCGTTTATTCCGCTGCGGAGCTCAGATACACCCTTTTGCCATATTACGGCCGATATAATCCAGAAGAAACGTGGCTTGCTGAGGTTCTGGAACATTGTAGTGCCTGAACGCATCCTTTATGGTTGTCACAAAATCCTGTACATCCCCAGCTCCGTCAAAGGTCGGAAGTCTCTTTTCTGGAGCCAATACAAGTTGAGATTGGGGTCTCGACAATAGTTTTGTCAAGCTTTGTATTGTGTCACTTTCCTGGGAATCGTGTTTTTCCTCCGGGAAGAGAGGGTGGTAGGTAATATCTTCCCATCGCCCAATCGGGCGAATAAGTCCATTGACCGCGGGCAATATCACGTCTTCTTCCCCAGCATCTGTATAAATTAATCCTTTAGCAGAGGGGTATCTTGCCTGTAAGACTTCAAGTGATAGAGGGCCCCCCTCTTCTACAAGAGGAAATTTGAAAGATCTTTCATCATCACCAATTCTTACATATAAACCCATTTTAGCAATGTGAGATTGAAAGTGATATCGGATTAATTACTAGACATAAGACGAAATTTCAAATAATTTCTTGGACATTAACAATAGAGCACAGTAAACAAGAAAAATGTATCAGTAGTTCAGAGTTCAGCTATTCATCCATCGATTCAGTCAAGATTCCCTTCAATTAATTTTTCAGTCTTACATTCAATCTTGTCGTTCATCAGAGGAAATGGTGTAGCGGAGTCGACGAAATCCCATCCTCGTCGCCAGTTGTAGAGGGGCCGGGTATTAAGGGACAGCAGGAGCCAAAAGTTGGGCACACTCCAGACGCCACAGATACGAATGAAAGCCAGAAGTTGGGTCAATGAACTTTATTCCTCCTTCCATCGCCATTAGGCCGACGCACCGCTATGAACATGAGAAAGCGGGGTCACAAACACAGTTGTAAATGACACTTACAGAGAAATAACTTATAACTATACTTTTTACGTGACAACATTAAATATCAATAACATTTAAATAAATATACGTTACCAAAGTAAAGAAGGCATTAATAAATTCAAAGGTTCAATGCGAAATCAACGATAACAATACATGCATACACACGGAATCCGCCCATGTAATGTACATACATCAAGTAACAATCTATTGACATTACATAACCACTTTCCTCCCTAAAATTACACTTTCTTGTAACATATAGTGAATTCTGTTGTCATATCAATATACCCAATCATTGTAACTACTATCTACGAACATGTAACGGACCTTATATATATATGTAATTACACTAAATAATGAATTTAAAACAGAGATAAAAGTAAATGCTTCTTACCTATGAACATGAGAAAGCGGGGTGAAGGTCACAGGTTATGAAGCCTGCCACCAACGACCCCAGCGACCATACGTTAGACCCTTTACACAGCCATAGTGCACTGAAATGGTTCCCCCTCTGAAATGTGTTGTTCAGAGCTGCCAACCTTGTGCAACAAAAAAAAGGAATCATGATGGCCAAAAAAAGTAATTTACAGCAAAAAAAAGGAATACCTTCAAACAAAACTTAAAACCTCGCGCGACATACTTCCGTTGCAGAAATGCTCATTTCTTATGCTGAAATGTCTTGTCACATTTTTCCCTTTGAGTTTGATGTGTGCTCACAGTCACGCATTACTTGGATCATATTCATAGGCCTACTTCATTACTTGCCAACATTTGAAATCGAAAAAGAGGGACAAATATGGCCGGGGGTCCAGGGGCCGCGGGGGGGGGGGGAGGGGGGGGTTCAGGGGCAGCGCCCTGATGGGAGTCTCAAGGGGCAACGTCCCTTAAAACTGAGAAAATAGCACTATGGAGGGCCATTAGAGGCCATTATTAAATCAGCATCTCCAACTCCAGAGACAGAGTCCAAGGTTGATTTTCAAAAACATAAATGTACATGTAATAGAACTAGAAAGTTTCAAAAACATATACATGTACATGTAATAGAACTAGAAGGAAAATTATACAAGTGTCAGGAATATTGCATGACCTGCTACACCGTACTGGTTTTGATAAAAATGCTTTAGATTTTGGATTTCATTTTTTTTCTTTTTTTTTGTTGAAAATCTAATATTATAAATGAGAACTTACACATGCAAAATGCAAATTCAACGCCTTTTGTGCTTGGCTTTATGACAGGAAATCGTTGTTTGTACTCCTCTTTAAACTTCTGTGACCGTTTTCTACTAATTTTGATCACATCCTCTCCAGTTTCGCGAAATAATTCCGTTAAATCCACGATCGTGTCAAAGCCCGTGCGCAGTTCAGCAAGCGGTAATACATTGTCCCACATATAGAGATCGGTGCTGTGCTTACATGCGTTTTGCATGGGTCGCACGCTACATGGGCACCGCTGCATGCGAATAAAACAGGTTTTCGCAGTCACACGACCCAGTCACACGAGGGAAGAGCGATCGAAACTTGCGTTATTTCAATGATATACTGTACATGTACGTACCATCGGTCAGTTTGGGGTCGGTTTCGTCGGTGGGACTGTAACATTACGTGTATCGATGGCTCAAACCCGGAAGTCATAGACAACACTGTATTTTCGTATACTAGTACACAGAACACACGCAAACACTAAAAAAAAAACCAAAAACGTATTTCATGAAGAAAAAACGGAATGCCGTAATATTGGTTAAAAAGTGGTAATAATTCTGTCAAAAACGGAATGGTTGGCAGCTCTTGTTGTTGCTTATAGCGCGCGCTGTTTAGCGGGTAATATTTAAGTCAAACCTGTTAAGGTGGGTTGGATGATGAAAAACCGCGCAAAAAATCCTTGTTTAGGGGTCTTTTTTCATCCAAGTATAAAACCTGTTTAGGGGGTATTTTGAAAACCCATGGACACGCATGTGTACACCCATATTTCTGAGTGGTCCCCCAGGGGCCCCGGGCAGCACTTGGAGGGGGCGCAAAAAACGCAAAGGAGAGAAAGACAAATAGGGGAAATGAAGAAAAATCATAATCTTTACGGATCACGCGACCCCAAATGCGCAGGGTAATACACTAGAAATCTAGTTTTTGAAGGTCGGAAATGCGAAAATTTTCAAAAGCTCAGTCGCTTTGCTCCCTTGCATAATTATTTTCTTTCAGGATCTCGTAATCTCGCTCCCCCAGTATATAGTTCTTAAATAGCTTAAAGGGTTCAAAAAGTTTGAAAAAAATAAAGATGTAATTGCTTTGCTCGCTATATCATGTAAGATTCATATGACTCCTGCTAAATATTGCACTCCCATATAGGATAAAATGTATAAAACAGCATTTGCAAAGGTTCAACTTTTGAAAGAAATCTCAACTTCGGGTCGCTTTGCTGAATTTCTCGACCCTTTCTCAAGCCTAGGGTTTATCAATGTATAAAATTCGAGCTTCTCTACCGCTCTACTACGGTGGTTAAATGCAAAACTATAACTTTCCACCTAAAAAATTGTTTGCTATGAGCCGTTTATCTTTCTCTCAAATTTGCTAAAACGTCAGAGCTTACGCGCTGGAAGGGGGAAACTCCCCCCTCCCTGCACCCACCCCTGTTACATACAGTGCAGTATTGCGTCCAAATAACCAAAAAGCAGCCAGGGCGTTGAACTAACTTTCCACCTTAAAAAAAAAAGTGTTACGAGCCGTTATCATTCTCTCAAATTTGCTGTAAAACGTAAGAGCTTTTGCGCTTCGCGCGGGAAGGGGGAAACTCCCTGCACCCACCCCTGGGGAGCACCCTTTGCGTGCTCATCACCAATTTCGCACTCTTCGCGTGTCCCACAACCGCCCCCTAAAATGAAATCCTGGCTGTGCGTGTGGATCCTTCACATCTGCCCCCCCCCCTTTTGAAAAATCCTGGCTAAACCTGTGAGAAAAAGGTTAATGTAATAGCCTACATCTGAGGAATGTAGGTACTCACCGTCCCTTTTAGGTTACAGTTTATAGTCACCGTAAATCCAAGCTTCTTGAAAATGTTGTCCAAATTTTCACAGTCTACGTCTGTGCCCTTTCTCTGGCTGAGGTTTATGGGTGTAAAATCTTTGTTATTTACTATGAGAGCTTTACCTCTTGGTCTGGTACTCATATTGTACACCTGTTTTGAAAATAACACATGTAAATCATCAATGTTATAATAATAATATTTTTATTTTTGCAGATTTCACAATTAGGAAGCTTTCATTGAATTGTGTATAGGTTGCAACAATCAACAATGGCAATTACACATGTTCAGCAAGGAATCAAACCTTGTTTCACATTATAACAAGGAAAAATTAAAACATTTCGTATTTCATGTAATAAATACAAAAGAAATAGTGAGTGGGTGATGTCACTGGTTCCCTCATTTGCATACTGAGCAGGATGTGCATACAACTGTTTTGCGAAATTAAGCAAAACTTTAAAATACCATAACTTTCTTATTTTACATCCTACATGTATTTTGATGAAATTTTCAGTGTTATGCTTGTTGGATTTTTCTCTATTTATTCAAATCAAATTTTTGTTAGGGTGGACTTGGCCTTTAAGTTACTTTGGTATCCTTTCTCCTTGTGCAAGTACTACACTGCTTCTCTTTTTTGCTGACATAGTGCTACACAGGCAAATCCCAAGTATTTTTTCCCATCAGAGATTTTGATACACTCGATTTTATTAAGTTGATAACTCTTGAAAAATATCTCACCAAATATCATGGAAAAAGATGCCTTCAGTTTAACTACGTTCTTCATTTCATGATAGTTGGTAACGTATGGGATATAAAATGACAAAATACATTGGACTTGCCCACATATAAACATTCCTTACCGTATCACTCCGTGGATGTGGGGGTAAGGTGTCCATGTCAGAAGAAATGTTGTTACCATTTGCATTTTGGGAAGGCCACACTGTAACACAAATGAAATAAAAACACATGAAACATTCTGCAGAACATATGAAACAAAAATAGATGAAAACAAGATGAATGCGACTGCGTCTCCTATATGCCTTCGCCTAAATTCAGTTGATGGCTCAAACTGTTCTTGAAATACATGGGTCAATCGACATCAAATCAACGGATTTTCAGACAAGTTGTCACCCGACCACCTTTGATTTTCTTTAAACTTGCACCAAATGTTCCTCCAAGTGTCTGACGGAAAACTCCAAAATATTTTGCCCCAAGGTCAAACGGTTGCTAAGATATGGCCTCGCCTAGCAACCAATGCACAGACAAACCAATAGGGCTAATTAAATTTATGCATTTTTGATTGACAACTGTAGCCAAAATTCTTCACACAGAGAGCTCATTGTCTGGATATTGAGAGAACTTTATGCCCTTTAAAAAAAAAATAATCATGGCACAAATACGATTCTCCGTTTTCGCGTACAAGGTCACCGAAAATGGCGTGAACTGTAAAATCTGTGATTTCAAGTGTATGTTTGGAGGTTCATAGCTTCAAAATCAAATAAGCTTAGGACCCAATATTTTGTATATTTGAACACTTTTAGTAATTGAACAAACCTAAAAAAAAATCAGAACGTTTGTCCAAGCGGTTTTGCTAAAGAGCGCCCTCAAATTTGGGATATTTTCAAAATAAGCGAAGTTCAAGGATCACCCTTAGTCCAATCTCGGAACACCACCAATTCTTGTGTATGGATAGGCATTTACCTATATTTCAACGAGTTACCAAAGAAATTTTGCGTCCGGAACGTTCAATGGCAAATGTACACTGTCCAAAATGGTCATAAACGCATCAAAATCAAAGAAAATTGACATAAACGTTCTGATTTTTTTAAAGGTTTGTTCAATTACTAAAAGTGTATTGGGTACTAAGCTTATTTTATTTTGAAGCTATGAACCTCCAAACATACACTTGAAATCACAGATTTCCTGTTTTTCTGTGACCTTGTACGCGAAAACGGAGAATCGTATTTGTGCCATGATTATTTTTTTTTTGAAAGGGCATAAAGTTCTCTCAATATCCAGACATTGAGCTCTCTGTGTGACCAATTTTGGCTACAGTTGTCAATCAAAAATGCATAAATTTAATTAGCCCTATTGGTTTGTCCGTGCATTGGTTGCTAGGCGAGGCCATATCTTAGCAACCGTTTGACCTTGGGGCAAAATATTTTCCGTCAGACACTTGGGGGAACATTTGGAGCGAGTTTAAAGAACATCGAAGGGGGTTGGGTGACACCCATCCGTTGAATTGACGTGGATTGACCCACATGTATTGTGATATAGAATAAAAAGCCTCTGATTACATGTTAATTGACCTCTTTGACATTTGACCTTGCACCATATAACCCAAAAGTCTGATCACTTTATTCTCTAATCATGAATACAAAATAGTTGAGATATGGTGATAACAAAGGTAAAAAAACCATTAATTTCACATACACCTGTATAATAACCTCTATGACCTGTCACCTTTGACCTACAAGAACAAAAATCTAATCAGTTCGTCTCACTATGGTGAGTTCCAAGTTTGAAGTTAATGGATCAAATGGTTCTTGAGATATCACGTTAACAAGGCTAAAACCAGCAATTTCAGAATTGACCTCTATGACCTTTGACCTTTGACGTACATATCCCAAAATCTAATAAGATCGTCTAGCAGCCATTTGAAGGAGGGACAAAGAACCTCCCCCTCAAGCAAAAAGATGGCCTAGAGATTGCCGACAGTGGCCCAGACTATTGTCAACACTAGGAGCAGCATCACCAAAACAATGTGTGTAGATTAGAGTATCATGCATCTCTATAGAAAATTCGAAAGAAATTCTGTCAAGAAATGTGACCTCAGAGCGCACACATGATATCCACAAAAATATGACCTTTGACCCTATGAAAGATGGAACACTGGGGCAGCATCACCAAAAACTGGAGAGGTCTAGAGTAATCTATGATGGACCTCCATACAAAATCTGAAAGAAATCAGTCAACAAATGTGTCCTCCAGAATGCATGCAACCAAAACATTTGGCCCTATAAAAATCTGTCAAGAAATGCAGAAGAGTGCAAGAAATGGACAAAAATCTCTGACCCTATAAAGGATGGAACAATGAGGGCAGCATCACCAAAGAGTAAAGATGTGTAGATTATACCAAGTTACATCTCCATGCAAAATTTGAAAGAAATCCATCATAAAATGTGGCCTACAGAGTGCATTTATGCCATTCTCCAAAGTATGACCTTTGACCCTATAAAAGACGGAACACTGGTGGCAGCATCACCAAAAACTATAGGTTTTTAGATTACACCAAGAGACACCTTCATGCAAAATTTGAACGAAATCCGTCAAGAAATGCAGAAGAGTGCACGAAATGGACAAATGACCTTTGACCCTATAAAGGACGGAACAATGAGGGCAGAATCATTAAAAAGTACAGATGTGTAGATAATACCAAGATACATCTCCATGCAAAATTTGAAAGAAATCCATCACGAAATGTGGCCTACAGAGTGCACTCATGCCATTCTCCAAAGTATGACCTTTGACCTTTGGCAGCATCACCAAAAACAATAGGTTTTTAGATTACACCAAGAGACATCTTCATGCAAAATTAGAACGAAGTCTGTTAAGATATGTGACCGCCAGAGTGCACAACGAGTGCACACAAGACATCTATGAAAACTAGAAATGTGCATTGCTGGTGCCGCGCAATGCGAAATGTATCCCCCAGCACTGGCAGCGATTTGAAGGAGGGACAAAGACCCTCCCCCATCCCCTCCCTCAAACAAAAGGATGGTGTAGAAATTGCCGCCAGAGGCCCGGAATATTGTCAACACTAGGAGCAGCATTACCAAAACGATTTGTGCAGATTAGAGTATAATGCATTTTTATAGAAAATTCGGAAGAAATACATGTATGACCTCAGAGCGCACATAAGCCATCCACTAAAATATGACCTTTGATCCTATGAAAGACGGAACACTAGAGGCAGCATCACCAAAAACTGTAGAGGTGTAATCTATAATGGACCTACATACAAAATCTGAAAGAAATGAGTTAACAAATGTGTCCTCCACAATGCATGCAACGAAAATATGACATTTGACCCTAACAACAACCTGAATATGACATTTGACTGTATAGAAAGTGGTACAGTGGGGGTAGCATCAGCAAACAATTTAGATGTGTAGGTTTCACTAAGACACATCTTCATATAAAATTTGAAAGAAATGTGTTGAGAGATATACCAAGATACATCTCCATACAAAATTTGAAAGAAATCCATCAAGATATGTGGCCTGCAGAGTGCACTCACGCCATGCCCTGAAGTATGACCTTTGACCCTATAAAAGACGGAACACTGGTGGCAGCATCACCAAAAACTATAGGTTTTTAGATTACACCAAGAGACACCTTCATGCAAAATTTGAACGAAATCTGTCAAGAAATGCAGAAGAGTGCAAGAAATGAAAAAATGACCTTTGACCCTATAAAGGACGGAACAATGAGGGCAGCATCACCAAAAATTAAATATGTGTAGATTATACCAAGATACATCTCCATACAAAATTTGAATGAAATCCGTCAAGAAATGTGGCCTGCAGAGTGAACTCACGCCATCCCTTGAAGTATGACCTTTGACCCTATAAAAGACGGAACACTGGTGGCAGCATCACCAAAAAGTACAGGTTTTTAGATTACACCAAGGGACACCTTCATGCAAAATTTGAACGAAATCCGTCGAGAAATGCAGAAGTAAGAGTGCAAGAAATGGAAAAATGACCTTTGACCCTATAAAGGACGGAACAATGAGGGCAGCATCACCAAAAAGTAAAGATGTGTAGATTATACCAAGATACATCTCCATGCAAAATTTGAAAGAAATCCATCATAAAATGTGGCCTACAGAGTGCACTTATGCCATTCTCCAAAGTATGACCTTTGACCCTATAAAAGACGGAACACTGGTGGCAGCATCACCAAAAACTAGTTTTTTTAGATTATACCAAGAGACACCTTCATGCAAAATTTGAACGAAATCCGTTGAGAAATGTGACCGCCAGAGCGCACACAAGAGTACACACAAGACATCTATCAAAATATGACCTTTGACCCTATAAAAGACGGAACACTGGGGGCAGCATCACCAAAATCTACAGGGTTCCAGATTTTACCAAGAGACACCTTCATACAAAATTTGAACAAAATCCGTTGAGAAATGTGACCGCTAGAGCGCACAAAATCTATCCCCAAAATACGGCCTTTTACCCTATAAAAGACGAAACACTGGGGGCAGCATCACCAGAAACTATAGGGGTCCAGATTTTACCAAAATTTTACCTCTGAAAGAAATTTGTCGAGAAATGTGAGCGGTAGAGCGCACACAAGAATGTGACGCAGAGGCGGCGGCGGCGGCGAAACGCTGCTGAATCCAAAGTATCCTCCGGCATACTGCGGGGGATACCTTTGACCTTTGACCCTATAAAAGACGGAACACTGGAGGCAGCATCACCAAAACCTATAGGTTTCTAGATTATAACAAGAGACACCTTCATGCAAAATTTGAACAAAATCCGTTGAGAAATGTGACCGCTAGAGCGCACACAAGGCGGCGGAACGCTGCTGAATCCAAAGTATTAAAGGGGAATTAGCCTGTCCTATAAAGTGAGTGGAAGCAGAAAAATAAAAGAAATAAGACTGGCAACATTTGGAATAAATCAGACAAAGAATAGAAAAGTTATTTTACTTTAAAAGTTGATATCATTATGGAGACAACACACAAACCGTTAATGACAGAAACCTACATGTACATGCAGTTGACATCAATATTCAGAGTTGAATCTAATGCCAAAAATCCTAAACAGTAAAAATTGAACAAAGCTGACCTGGCTGTGAGGGAGACTGACCTAAATTTGATTCGTTCCAATTCAGTGCATCAGCATGAGTTGATCCTTGAGGTTGCTCTAGTAACTCTGCTAAATGCTTCTGGTTGGCCTTCACAAGGGATTTAACAAGATGCCCAAAGGCTTCTGGACCCCTTGTCTCGATGTCCAGCAGAAGTGCTAAATTCCTCTTCTTTTTGCTCGGCTCTGACTGTAGCATGATGAAAAAGAAAGACTCTTAATTTCTAGCTCTTCAAACACACAAACAGATGGGGAGGAAGGAGGGCTAAACAGGCAATTCTCACCCAAGACTTGAAAAGTAAAGCTATCAGCCCCCCCCCCCCCCCTATAAAAAAATCTGTCAATTATGAAAGAGCAACTCATGAAACATGACAGACATATGTCTCTTGCTTGAAGATGGCCCTTAAAACATGAAATGGCATCTTCTTTACCGTAGCACATTGATCCGGGGGGGGGGGGGGGGGGGGGGGGGTACTCACATATATATGTCACACATGTATGTGCCGCTGTGACGTCCCCCATTTTCAACCTTCTCGGGTCGCTCCCATGATATGCGATTTT
This sequence comes from Heliocidaris erythrogramma, assembly GCA_025617745.1. Classification (NCBI taxonomy): domain Eukaryota; kingdom Metazoa; phylum Echinodermata; class Echinoidea; order Camarodonta; family Echinometridae; genus Heliocidaris; species Heliocidaris erythrogramma. Next base: position 20,761,843 of record CM046865.1, on the reverse strand, counting down.
CAGATTTTCACTAACCGCACCTCGATTGGCTTCCGACTCGCTCCGGCTCCCGAGAATATGAGAAAACAATGCGCACAGCCCATTGTCCGGGAACGGTCGCTCCTAGCCTCCCCGGCCAGCGCAGCGGGGTAGCTGGGCGGCCTAGTGCCCCTAACTGAACGCGGTATTACTAGTGCTAGCGGCGGCTCAGCGAGATCAATCGGCTTGTCTCGAATGGGTGGGGTGCGGGAACGACACACCCTTTCGAGACAAGCCCCCCGGTTATCTCGAATGGACGCGTTCCCAGCAAGAAGTTCAATGAACGCGCCACTTCGAGACAACCGGGGGGGCTTTCCTCGAATGGGTGTGTTGAGTAGACTTTTGTAACAGACGTTTTAGAATTTTTTGAAAAATGTACTCTTGCTGGTTTTTTCGTTTTTCTTTTGTCTAAGATGTAGAAAATAATATAAAAAAACAGTATCTAAAAATGCTTTTGACAAGGAAATCATTATTTGTGCAAAATAAATAGGAGAATTGAATAATTATGCATTAAAACACACGGGGAAGAAAGGGCAAGTGGCGTAGCTAGGATTGTTAATTTATTTTAATTTTTTTGGCGTGACCTGTTAAATATTGTGAAATTGTGTTACAGACATGTGCTGACATAAGCCAAGGTGTGTTTATCATCTTTCCAAAGTTAGAAACACCTTTTAATGCCACTATCATTCTATCAATACCCACTATCAAAAGTCAAAACTCATATCAAAAGGTCGTTTGTACCCGGCCCCCAACTCCCCATACAAGGGGTAGGTCTATACTCGTAACTCCTTTTCAAAAGTGACCCCCTATTCCGGAGAAGTTGGAATTTGTTTTACCCCCCTATCCGGGGAATTTTCTGAGATATTGGACCCCTATCCAGGCAATTTAGGAAATTAACCCCCCCCCCCCCCCCCACCTATCCCGGGGAGGAAACCACCAGAGTCTGCAAAAATTGACCCATATTTACATTTTCCCGGGAATATTTTTTCATCTTCCTCATTCATCTTCCTATTTTCTTACTCACCCAATAAGGGGTGGGGCATGGACATCTTGTGCCCCTCCCCCTGTAAAAAAATACGCCGCAGTGAATTAACATTCTATTCTGGACTGTCTGCCCGACCAGACCTTTGAATTTTAAATGAACATTCCATTATGAATTCATGCAACCTCATACATTCATTTGACAACCCCCGGTTATCAGTGACGGCACCGGGGGCATGGGGGGGCATTTGCCCCCCAGTCAGAAGCTTTGCCCCCCCCCCCCCAGTTGCCCCCAATAATTTTCGGAGTGAAAAAAATAAAAGGGTGGAAAATTTTATTTGTCCGCCCTTGCCCCCAACATTTCTTTTGCCCCCCCCCCCCCACTTTACAAATCCTGGTGCCGCCACTGCCGGTTATATTTTCTACATCTTAGACAAAAGAAAAAACGAAAAAACCAGCAAGAGTACATTTTTCAAAAAAAAATTCTAAAACGTCTGTTACAAAAGTCTACTCAACACACCCATTCGAGGAAAGCCCCCCCGGTTGTCTCGAAGTGGCGCGTTCATTGAACTTCTCGCTGGGAACGCGTCCATTCGAGATAACCGGGGGGGCTTGTCTCGAAAGGGTGTGCCCGTTCCCGCTCCCATCCCGCTCACATCCCGCTCCCGCAACCCACCCATTCGAGACAAGCCAGATCAATCTGCATGCGACATCGAGTCAGTGCAGTGGCGCGGCATGTATAGCATTAAAAACAGCGCTGCGACCGCTGACTCGGCTCATGCACCGTATGTGTACCAGAGTAGTGAGATCGCGAGCAGCTAAAATTAGCTCTGCGCATGAGCCCTTTCGCTCCTTAGACCCTCAAAAATGAGCTTCTTAGCCCCCTGTTTTGAGATTGGCAGCGGCACACCCACATCCAAAAACAGGTTGAGTGCCCCCCCCCCCCCCCCCCCCCCCCGGGACATTGATGAGACACAACACAGCAATATGCAACAGTAATTGAGTCGGCTTATACTAGATGTGACTTTGAGTTCAAACTGGTGATATATATACATGCATTGTCCTACATCTAGTACCAAATACCATCTATATAATGCCCCCATCTTACCTTAAATGCCTCTACATGTCCTTTTTCAAAGATGCGCATAGAGTAAAGATGAGTGGACACAATATCAAAGTCCATATCATTGGACAGGGCGACAATATTCTCCCTTATGATGTCTCTATGGGCCTCATTCATTTTTAGCTGCTCCTGAAATTATCTGGAAAAAAATAATTGGCAAATATATTGCATATATACAGTCGAACCTGCTATAGCACCCACCTTCATAGAAAGACCATATTTTTTGTATCCCTTGAACAGTGTTTTCCATTGAAATGTGTATTAAAGGATCCAATACATATACATAAAGACCGCTTTTCTTGTCTCCCTTGAGTTGTCTTTGTATGTACAGGTTTAACTATAAGCAGTGCACTGCACTAACCAAATGTTCAGAACACATATTGGTCCTCAAAAATATACAACCCAAATTTTTTAACAAGGTCCATTGCACTGAACAAATATATTTTTCTTTTATTTTTTAACGCAACGTTTCTATTATAATGTAATACATGGTTATGAACTTTGTCAAAGTTGAAAATTGGCAGTTTTGACAAAAAAAACAATGATTTTGAACCTCTTAATGTGTTGCTAATTGAAGGATTTTAAAGCTTATTCTCCTTTTTATAAAGAATCCTGGCATCAAATAGAATATGGTCATGATATAAAAATGCTTAAAGGGTTACTAAAATAAAAAAAAAATAATTGCCCATTTTTCGTCACACACTTTATGCATTCAGTCGTATTTCATAATCACTTGAAAGGTACATTTTTGCTGATTAAAAGAGTCATAAGCCCGCCCCTAAAAAACCCATCGAAGCGACATCGTGATCTGTGACGTACGAAAAGTAAAGGAAAATATTCCACCCACCTGTATACCGTGTATGCTCGCAGGCCTGGCAGGCCCAGCCTGGTACGGTGCCGAGTGCGAGCATGATATTCACCGCATCGACCATTTGCATTCAATATTTAATTGCTCACAATACATTGATTTGAGGACACAGTTTCATCAATTATGCCGAATCGGTGTATAGTTGCGAGCTGTAGCAAGACCATAAAAATGATGTAAGGGGGTGTAAGCCTAGGCCTACATGTACATCTTTTTCCTAAAGATGAAAATCTACGGAAATTGTGGGTCGCAAAGGTAAAGCTCACGTGGGCAGAGTGGCAAGGGCCGGCCTAGACCGAAATTTTCTGTCTCCAGTACGTTAGCCTCTTATTTGGGTAGGGTCGGCTATTTTAGCCGACCCTACCCAAATAAGAGGCTAACGTAGTGGAGACAGAAAATTTCGGTCTAGGGCGGCCAAGTGAGTGGAGTACCATCTGCAGTGATCACTTTGCCGAAGATGATTTTGAGGATCCTGGCCTGTATTCCGAATTTGGCATGAAGAAAAGGACAAGCTAGCTAAAACTTAAAGATTCAGCTATTCCAACGATCAGACTTGGAGTCCAGACTTCCAATCTGTTTTCAACGACAGCAGCTGCAGCAGCTTCACCCATAGACCAAAAATTCTGTCTCTCGTTCGTTAGCTAAGACGAGCTAACGAACGAGAGACAGAATTTTTCGTCTACTTCACCGTAACTGACTCTATTGCAACGTCATTTCTACAAGAACGCGCAAGTATTATCGCTCGTTAGTACCTAGATCTTGTTCCCCAGTATTTGGGTAATAGTCTGATGAATTTTCATTACGTTTCATGAAGAATCTTTGCCGTAGTCGTTGGAAACATCGTTAAGAGGTCGGTATTCATGGTATTAGGTAAAGGCATCATACTACCGTACTATGTAAAGCGAAGTAAAAAAAAAAAGCCGTACCGGTACGTGAACATAAACAAAACAAAAGCGTTCACCAGTCGCTATGTACGAGGGGAACATAGTCACTGTCGTACTAAAGATGTGTATGACATTGTACATACAGACGCATAAAACGGCTGTGCACGCGTTTAAGACCAATGCAAAACTTTCGTTCGGCAAGCTCAGATGGATGAGAACATTGTTCAAAAGAAAAGCTAAAAAACAAAACAAGAGCTGTATATCTGGGCAAAAGCGTTTTCTGATCTTGTAGAAAATATATTGCTAATGATTATTCACTCCTAAGATTATATTGATTAATTTCCCTTTTTCATAAATTGTCCGTTGAACAGAGGGGTCAAATACCGCATTCTGTGTACAATATTATATGCTGCAGCCTGTAGACCTTGTGCTTCTTACTCTTCATACGTCACTTGGGGGTTAGCCAATCAGCTTACGAGTTTTAAGGAACGGTCCCAAAACCTCTACTTTCCCCCTTTTTCGCCAAAACGATTGGCAGATTCGTGATTAGAAGGAAAAAATACATGGAAAGAGGACCCATTTTCTCTATAATTTAGTCAACCTTTAAGGCAGCCTTGGCTTTGCTTAACTTTTTATGAATGAAGATTTAGAAAAAAAAATAGAATGATAATTTTTGATAATCTTTTTGATAATCTGTTCAAAGATGTTGATCAGCTTCAAACTGCCAGCTGTGGCCTGACTGAGACTGTGACATCATCTTTCATTGCTGAAATGGATGCTAGGACAAGAGGAAGAAGAATTTGATTTTCTTCAATGTAGACGAGGGTGGCGCAGATATTGCTGCTAGCAAGGAACATGATGCTTCTGTTGCTGCTAAACTCATTTCAGATATTGATGAGTCTGTTGTTGACTTCACTGACTGTAGACGCCTTGGTCAACGTAAACCCCGTCAGGGTGATGAGAAGTCTCGTCCACGTCCCCTTCGAGTTTCTGTAGCTACAGAACAGCAGAGAGAGAGTATCTTTAAAAAGGCTGGTAAGCTGAAAGAAAATGAGGCCTCAATGCACATTGCAATCCGCAAGGATATGACACCCCTGGAGAGGGAGCCCCATCGTGAAAATGCGAAGAGATGGAAAGCTCAGCATGCTCAGTCTGGGATAAATGCTGCTAGGTCAGGCAATCAACAACCACCTTTACAGCAGCATGGTTCCCCCAATATTCAGTCTGGCCATCCACCAAATCGGTCTGATGGTACTCCTTCAGATGGCCGGAGACAAGCGCAAAAAAAGTAGCAAAGCCTACTTGCTGTAATCCCTGTATATATGTGTTCGGGAGTGCCAATGTGTACACCCAAAATATGTTAATCCTTGTAAATGTGTTAATCCATTAAAATGCGTTCTGCAGCCTGTGTGTCGTTATAACCACCCTCGGCGGTACGAGTGTACTGAGCACTGTTTTTATAATGTTCAGGGAACTCCTGAGTTTGATACTTTGATACTTTGTTGAATATAGCTTCAAATACAGGTATTCAGGCAAAAACAAGAGGTGAAGCAATGAAATCTTTGAAGTGCATGTACACTAATGCTGACTCTTTACGTAACAAAATGGAGGAATTGAAATCATTAGTTTTTCAAGAGAAACCCATATTATAGCTGTCACTGAAGTTAAGCCTAAAAACTTTAGAGAAATGCAATGGAAGATTTTGCATTAAATGGATATGTCATTCAATCAATCAACCAATGCTACTAATGACTCTGGCAGAGGGATTATCATTTTTGTGCATGAGTCACTAAGTACCAACGTGGTCAGTGCTACCTTGATCCCTGTTCAATTTGAGGAGGTTATTTGGATTGAGATGAAATTGAGAGGAAATGACAAGCTATTGATAGGTTGTTTTTATAGAAGTGAAAGTGCAAGCAAAGCCAACAATGTAAATTTATTGCAATCTAGACTATTGCAAGCATTTCAAAAATGAAGCACAGTCATGTCTTGTTGATGGGTGACTTTAATTATCCAGACATTTGTTGGACTTCTTGGACAACTCCCAAAAGTGAAGATAGTGGTGAATTCAAATTTATTGAATGTATTCGTGATGCTTTTCTAGTTCAACATGTCAATAAACCGACAAGGTTTAGATTTGGTTGTAAACCCAATATACTTGATTTAATATTTACTAACAATGAAGACCATACATCAAATGTTCAGTACTGTAGCCCAATAGGACTGAGTGACCGTGCCGTTTTGATATTTCATCTGAATTGTATACTGTGACCCCTCTAATAGCAAAAAAAGGTATATTTATATGATAAAGCTAATTTTACTGAAATGAGAGAAACCTTGTATTCGTTAGATTGGCCAACTCTGTTTGCGCCAGTAGAAGATGACGTTGAACGTCAATGGAGCATCTTCAAATATGAAGTCAAATCTGCTCAGGAGAAGTTTATTCCATCTAGGATAATTTCTAGAGGGCAGGCATGGGGGAATAAAGGTGATTTCCCTGTTGATAATGACACACTTAAGCTTATTAAGAGAAAGCACAGGAGTTGGGAACATTATCTTAGGGATAAAACAGAAAGCAAGAAAAAAGAGTACAACAGACTCCGTAATCGGGTCAAAGCTGCCACTAGGCGGCTTCAGAAAAACTATGAAAGTAATATTGCAAAAGCTGTGAAAATAAATCCGAAAATTTTTTGGAAGTATGCCAGGACAAAGACTAAAATCAAGTCTGGAGTGGCACCTCTTGTGAAGTCTCTTTCATCTTCTTCTGAACTTACCGAGACTGATAATGAAAAAGCTGATATCCTACTTGATTATTTTTCTACTGTTTACACGAATGAGCCTGTTTGTAATATTCCCAGTCCCCCTCAGCATAATATTTTGAAGATTTTTGTGATATTGAAATTAATGAAGACAAAGTCCTGTCTCTGCTTTCCAAACTTGACATTTCAAAGTCCCCGGGACCAGATGAGTTTCACCCTCGGGTGCTGCGTGAGATCGCTCCAGTCATAGCTGGTCCTTTGAGTGTCATTTTCCAAACTTCTTTGCGGAGAGGTGTTTTCAAGAAAGGTGATAGATCGCTGCCATCGAACTATAGACCTATTCAGCCAATCCGCAGGTCCCCAAAAAGCGCGCTATTTTATTTCCAGTTCTGCCTGACTATGAATACATAATGAGCAAGAACAGCCAGGAACATCTTATTTGCAAACTATTGAATAGACTACTTATCATTCACCAATTGCCATGAGTTATGCATCAAATAAAGAAGAGGGATCAGAGATTTGTGACATGCTTTTGTTGTTTTCAAAATAAAAGACGAAATTGGTAAAAAATGGTGTTCCTTTTATGACAAAAAATGGAAATGAAATGAAATATAAATCTGGCCAAAACTACCATAGTTTTATTGTGAGCCAGGGCAAATTTGACATGAGCGTAAAGGGCATTTTCTGTACTTTCCAAAGATTGAAATAACATTAATGTGCACTTCATGACAGGGTCAGGATCCAGCAATATGTAACCAATGTACACACTTTGTCTTTAAAAAAGTCAATTCCAGCATTCCGATTGGTTACCACCACGCAAGATGTTTTCTCACAGCCTGGCAACAGCTATGTGCATGTTTGCGCAAGGATGAAGCAACAGGTTGCGCATTGTTTCATTCAACGCGCACTTGGTTACAGATGGCTTGCTTGCCAATCACATGGCTAAGATTCTATGGTCTTGACCATGGTCTTGACAACGGATGATCTGCGGCTGAATATTGCTGGATCCTGACTCTGTCATAAATCTATGGATGTTTTGAATGTAACAATGAAAAAGATGAGATTCCAGCGCTTCCATACATATGTGTCTTGATGGCGGCTCATATACTTTTTATATGTCTTTTAAACAACTTGAAATTTGTGAAAAAAGGCTTTTGTATGACTATTTCATCAGTTATTTTAAACAACTTATTTCTAAAATTCTGACTAAAACAAAATATCCCTGTGTTGGTAAACTATTCATTTATTTTTGCAGAAAGTCTAATGAGCATAGCATTTATATTTATTGAAGAACATAACTTTAAAGATGACCATGCGATACAGCCGACTGGGTGCAGGGAGAGAGTCCATTTCGGGCACTGGAAATAAAATGCGCGATTTTTGCTCATTTGCATACGACCTGCGGTCTGACTGTATTAGTCTTACATGTATAGTGTGTAAGCTTTTGGAATCAAAGGTTGACTAAATTATAGAGAAAATGGGTTCTCACCATTGGTAACCCCAAGTCTGCCCTGGCAAGTCCATATGTGTATAATATGACCAGTGATAATTCGCAAAGTGCCCTCAAGCAAGTGTCATCTGAGAGAGATTTGGGAGTGGTGATTGATGATAAGCTAAACTTTGAAGAACATTTACATACAAAGATCAATAAGGCAAACAGACTAATGAATTTAATCAGACGAACCTTTGTTTATTTAGATAAGGATAATTTTTCACTCTTGTACAAATCGCCTGTTCGTCCCAAAATAGAGTGCGCTCATGCTGTGTGGAGCCCCCACCTTAAGAAACATATACATGCTTCGGAAAATGTCCAAAGAAGAGCAACTAGATTAGTCCAGAGTTAAAGGGGCTGCCTTATGCACAAAGATTGAGGAAGTTGAATATCCCTACCTTAGCTTACAGGAGGGCTCGAGGCGATATGATTGAAACATACAAGATTTTTAATAAATACGATTCTGATGTAACCCCAAATCTTGAATTACAATCCAGAGATCAGACAAGAGGACATAGTAAAAAATTGTTTATTCCTAGGACCAAAACTCAGAGATATATAAAAATTCTTTCTATGTACGAATACGTAAACCATGGAATAATCTTTCCAACGACACCATTACTGCCCCAAGTGTGCACAGTTTTGAAGTAGCTTTGGATAGGTGCTGGAAAAATGAGCCCATTAAGTATGATTACGAATCGCCTGCACCAGGAAACGATCCAGCCATCTTGAAGAGGAAAAAGAACTTGGAACTGAATATAGAGGCGTAGTGCCTGCGTTCAGTATCTTCCCTAGGTATCCTAGGTAATTTGTATTGGTACTTGTAATTGTGCAGGTATAAGACTAACTTTAGTTTAACTGACTTAATTTTTAAAATAGCATATCATAAAACCATGAAAACATCAAGCCCGTAGGCGTAGTACCGTACCGGTATATATCATGGGTATAAGAGAAGTAGTAGTACCACGGTACAATCCCTGCTCGGCCGCCTCGGGGCCGGGGAATCCCCGACCGGCACGTGTGCCCCTGACTACATGTGTGACATGGTGGCCTTCTCGTAAAGCCACCAAAATTCTGGCATTATAGAGTACCGAAGTGTGACGTCATCAAATTTTGATTTTTGTATTTCAGTATTTTTATGACCATATTTAGGTAGAGCATGATGGAAAACGTTCACACATCAAATTTGACATGAATCAGTTCATGGTGGCCCAAGTTATGGCTATATGAATATCTAATTAGCCCCATTGAAGTCAGTGTTTAAACTGGCCTGGTTCTTAAAGTAGCTATTCAAAGAAAATCACAAATATGGCAATTAATGTATCACTAGAAACTGGGAAGCTTACAGATGGCAATCATATAAGTTTTATGTCAACTGCGTATCTGATGATTATAAAAACAACACAAATAAAAGCTCTTCTCAGCATCTGGAATATCCGAGGATTCGCCAGAAATATAGCGATGTTTTGATGTCGTCACACTCGGGATCGATCCTGCTTAAGCAGACGACGTCCTATAATGAATTAACGTAATTGCAATGCAATTATTTATCAAATTATAAAGAGTTTGGTGTATTTAAACATGACCTTATTTCACACCATTATAAAGGGAAAGTGAAACTGATTCTGATAGCTAAAACCGTTTGATTGTAAATACACAGGAGAAGGGTCAATGATCAATTAAATAAACCCCACTTTCAAATTGAAAAGCCCTCCGAATAATAGCAGGATGGTATTCGTTCCCTCTTGAAACGCCGAACATGCCCGGTGCAAGCAGCTGAAAATACAATGGCGTCTTATTTTGTTTACAAGTGACTGATTCCTTTATTTTTTTAACGCTGCATTTTTCATCAAAATAATACCATACACGAAGTTAAGAGTGAGGCAACAGACTAACATTAAGACTGACGCTAGTGAAGGAAGAGAAATAAGTGAAGAGGAGATGACAAAATAGGCTCTGAAAAATGTGTAAGATGTTATGGGACATCGTCTGCTTAGACAGGACTGGTCCATGGTGTGTCGTCACATATCTCAGCAGCGTTCGAGGAGCTCTTCAGCTGCTATATCGGGGGCTGTATTTTACCATTTTATAATTGATAATAATCATTACTTCAAATGTTTCCAAGCGTTGAATTTGGATAACCTTGTTTAATTTATGCCATCTATGCAATAATAAGTATTAAGCCAATATTTAAAATCATTAAAGTTCTACTTTAATAACACTTTAGAAGAAAATAGAACCAGGCCAAATAACACTGACTTCAATGGGGCTAAGCCTAAGGAGGTATTCATGCGGCCATATCTCGGGGCCCAATGAGCCAATTGCCATAAAATTTGGGCTCTGGGTGTTTTTCACCATGTTCCTTTGAGATATGGTATAAAAAATGTCAAAATGAAAAAATAGCTTTTTGTGACGTCATCACTTCGGTACTCTATAATGAGGAAACCACCATTCACTCCGCACAGAAGCACTTCATTGCGTTTACGTTACTACACAGTGTTACACGCAATGGTTTCCTCATTCCCCGTCCACAGACTCTGCACTTTATTTTTGCGGGCTTCCTCAACTACGATATAGCCAAAATTCTTTCTGAAAAATGTTATGGAAGGTTATCACGCTTACCACTTTCCAATATGACAAATCAACCTTGTTTCTCGCCTCTCTCTCCGTCCCGAGTAGTGGGGTGGCTTAGCGTTAATTTTATGGATTACCGTTACAAGGTGGATAAAAGCACCATTTTTGGTACAGAGCTTCCTTATGGACTAACTGTTGATTTTAGAAGGGGAACCACTCAAACCGGCTTGTAGATTTTATGCACATCATGCACATTGTATCATATATGTGAGCTGAATGATGTAAATTATGCACAAATATATTAATTTACGATGCGATATATTTCAAAATAGTAAGGGGAGCCACCCAAACCGGGTTCGGGATCAGGGTGGTGGGGGGGGGGGGGCATGGTGGGGGTGACCCCCTACCATGGTCCAGAAATGTGGATTTTATGCACATTGTATATTTGTGAGCTGTATAATAGAAATTATGCACAAATAATTATATTAATTTATGATGTGATATATTCTAAAAACAGGACAGGAAGACCCCGGGGTGTAACCTACCCCCAGTTCCCATTCTTGCCCCCCCCCCCCCCCCCATGCCCCCCCCCCCCCCCCCCCCCCCCCCCCCCCTTGGCCATGTAGATAAAGGTGTCTAGCCATAATAATTTTTTATGGCAACAATCAAACATCTGATAATGCACATAGCATTTGCCATTTAACTCGATGGAAAGGACATTAATAGGGTTCATGAAAGTGGGGTGTGGTGGGACGCACTAATATTGGGGGGGGGGGCTACAAAACCTATTTTCCCGAGACAGATGAAGAAAAAAAAATCATTTTATAAATTGAAAACTAAGCTATCGGAATCGAAGATTAGATTAGAAAGAATGGGGGGTTACAGGGATAGGGTAGCAGAGGCAGCAATGCTAGGTTGGGGGAGTGCCCATTTTACAAGAAAGTGTCCCTTTTACATAAAGTGCCCTTTTAGATATGGAAGTGCCCCTTTATGCAAAGGTAAAATGCATGTTTTAAAAAAGGGAAGTGACCATTTTAAATAAAAAAGAGCACTATTTACATTGAAGACCTCCGAAATTGTCATCCATACTGGAATCCAAGATCCTCCCTTCATGGTCCACCCATAGTATTCTGGAGATGGTATGTTTGTTTGTTTGTATTTATTTCCGTATTAAGAAAACCACATACATTTCATAAAATACAACGTATACATGAGCTTAAAAAACAGAGGATGACCCAAATTCAGCAGTATTTACAAAATGCCGCTGTTCTTCCTTGGGGATATCACTTGTTGAGACCGAGTACTTGTTGCCCAGATTCCTGCTTGATATACGGCTCTTCGAATATGCTGAAGGAGTGTATTCTGTGCGGAAGGCAGTTTTTCTATTGTGAAGAAAACCCCCCTAGATTGTTCTTTTTATATTTTCAATTCAGCTCCGCTATTGCTTGTTATCTTAATTTATGTGAATTCGAAGTCAACCCCCCTGTAGATCTTTATATAACGCTAGGTGTAGCGAAGTTGTTTGTTTGCTACAGTGATCAATGAACGTAGTAACGCCAGGAACATGTTATGTGGGACTGGGTTGAATGAAACATCGTGCGCCGTGATGCACGAAGGTTGTAGGCTCTTTTATTTCTCACTTACCTTGTAAATGCTTCCTAAAATAGTAGTTTGATGTGATATTTTCTTCCCTTGTAATAGAATGTTTAGTTTAGTGATAGGATTTAAGGCTCTAGAAGTAGATTATCCCTGCCAAAAATGGGCTAGTCTACATTTTAGGTTTCGCGCGTAATTGCGTCACAAACTCTTGACCAATCACAGTCACGGGGGGCTGCAGTTGTTTTCTGGATACACAAAGTACAAAAAAGGGAAGCGCATTAGAACAAGTTGTCATTCTGCTGCTGAAAGCTTGAAAGAGCAACACTTGCTGAGGCCTGAGTAGCTCTAACATTTAACTATTATTTATATTTATCATCTTGAAGCTCCAGAACAGTGAGTTAAAACATACATTTCATATTTATTAGAAATTGACTGCAAAATACTTCTGTTATTTATAAGAGGAAATTTGTTGAATATTTTTGTAAGAATTGTGAAGTGAAATAGGGGTAAACTTGATTGCAGACTTTATGATGTTTATGCACTGGACGCATAGTTCCCGGAACGCCGAAGGCGGCGCTATTCATCGAACACTCTATCGGAACACTGAAAAGGCTTTCATTAGGAAAAGTTCTGTTGCGAATAAAGAGCTCCAGTTTTCTATGATCGCGTTTACCCTTTTTTCGCTTTAAATACATGGATACAACACTGAACAGTTTTAATTACATATGACCTCCTTGAAATTAAATGACTCGCAGGTAAATAGGAGAATTTAGCAGTTTTTTGTCAAGTTGCCTGATTTGATGACGTCATTGGCGATTTATAAGCCATTTATAAGCCCTTGGATATTAAAGTCTTTGGCGATTTATAAGCCAGTTATAAGCCAAAATTCGTGAAAAAATATCGGCATCAAAGGGCATATCTTAGGTATGCCATGTTCTTATTGCAGTACCAACAGCAACAGTCTAATCATTCTTGTTATTTAGTCTTCAAGTACACCATTTCCCTACTTTAGTTTTACAACTTCTCCACATTTATTTCCAGGACAACATTATTTATATGGCCAGATGCCCCACATCTGCGCGGTGCCCACGTCTACTATACCACCGCCTCCGAGAATGTATAATTTTAACCAGAGTGTCGAACAAAATGTATGGGATATTTGATTTATATCCTAATCACAAAACTCAAATAAAAAAAATACAAACAATATTTACGTGTGCATTGATTTTACACTGTAATCTTGTCCCGACTTATTACGTGCCCCGGCATAGAATCGAGAAAGGATTGAATCGAGTTCGGCAATTTCTACACTGCCTAGATCATCAAAATTCACACCAATCGTGTCACAGAACTCCCTGAATATTGCTAAACCATACCTTACAGTTTTTCTCGTATTCGTACTATCCACAGAGTTGATGAATTCTTCAATGTCCTCATTTTCAATAAGTTTAAATCTCGATGCATTTCCGAGTGCACTGGACGCAGCCATCTTGTCTGTTTGTAAACAAATCTTACCTCTCGACCTCACACACACGTACACACAAAAAAGGTTGCTTCCGTTTGTGCGCCAAATTCTTCAATACGACTTTTCAGCTGAACGAGCGGACACTGCAGTGTTACATAGCCGGGGGTAGCCGAACCATCGGGAGGCTTCGCGTGTGCCACTGTTAGAAAACAGGAGAGTTTCAGGCACTTTGTATGCAAATTAGCTAGTATTTCCCTACCATCATTTTGATGGTAGAAATATATTAGGTCATGTGACCGTGTTTTGACCAATAACAAAATAAGAAGTTTTGTGATTAGGATATAATCGCTAATATCCAATAATTGCAAATTTGAAGTCACTAGGTGAGAGGATGCATTTCCTTTAGGCAATGTGTCCTCTCACCTCCAAACAACCAAAACATGGTCATCCCGATCCTTCCAATTCTCATTTTGGACTTCTCATTTTGTCCAAAAGGAAAAATTCCCTCATTCTGGGTACTTTTTAACTACATCATAGCAAGTTTCACTCTACCTCAAAGTCCATTACAACATTCTTTCGTCATGTGCACCCATAATATACATTCATTGAAGCCAATACCTCAATTTCAATTCAATTGGTACATTTTACTTATTGCATAATTCTGGCATACCGCTTTTCCACTTTTGACCACATGGAATACATTGCATAACCATTACATGATATTACATCAGAGACATTCTATGATCAGATGATGCAAGTTAATACACAACTTCCTAAACAAATATCACCCCTATCTTTCTGTTTGCCTTCCACATTTAAACAAAATTCTGTGTCCTTACTTGCACCCTGCACCTACCGTAGGCCTACATCTGAAATAAATACTTGTATAAAGAGTCGACTGTCCTATTGCGTAAACATGTGTTATTTCTTCAATTTTATGCAATAACAATTAATAACTAGAAAGGCCGTCAAAGGCGGCAGACCCACGCCTTAACCAATAGGTTTTTGTTTTGTTGCGATTATTTTTGTAAGCAGTAGCCATTCAAAGGGGATAACAAGAGGCACATCTCCCCCCCCCCCCCCCCCCCAAAAAAAAAAAAAAAAAAAATTTGCCATAATCCAGGTCATAGCTTTGTGTGTCCCCACCCTTGAAAAAATTCTTCTGAAAAAGATATTTTATTATTGAAACATCCCTCCCCTAAAAGTAATTGATTAGACATGTCAGAGAGCGTGGCGTGATGAGAAAAAAAATGTTAGCAATTTGTATTCAGTGTTCAGTGACATGTCAGTGTGTTAGTAAATGTATTCATGTTCTATCTTTACATTGCAATTCGGGTTGTTGTTTTGTTTTCATCGGGCTTGGATAAAATAAATATGACGACAAAAGAAGTTGGATCTCGACTTCAAAATGACGTGCATGCGAGGAACAGAGCTTATTCACTCATTACTACAGTCAACCCCAGGGCACTTCGCGACAGTGCTGTGTATATACGTACACAGCGATCAACCACTCACTCAGATCAACACACGCGAGTGCGATAGACACTCACGTCGAAGAAACTCACCAGATTTTCACCGAAAACAATTAAAATCACGTACTACACGTCCACCAGGATAAAATAAATCACAAAAACTTCCACAACAAAGTGGAAAGAACCGGGGAAAATAAACAGAAATGCACAGAAGATAAGAAATAGAGGAGAAATTAGACGTGCTAGGCTATACGAATACCGTATACCTAGCCGCTTTCGATTTCGCATCGAGAGTACAGTTCGAGTGCAAAAAATCCCTTGTTGCTGGGATACGTTGCTTTGAATATTCATTGCAGGCTCGTACGGATTTGAAGTGAAATGGCAAATAATGGGTCTAAAAGTCTTCTAAAATTCATAAACCTGAAATAGACTTTTGGTGAGAAGAAGTAATGAATGTTTTGATTGGCCCAAATATTTCTGCATCTGCAGGCGAAGTTTGGGGTCATCAATCTTTCTAGTTTCTTTCCTGTCACTCTCTGAACTGAAGTTCCTATACTTTACTACAGGGTCAAAAGTTCAAGGTCACACAGAATGTGCAGGGGTCAACCAATCATCACCAAAATCTAATCGATTCTTTCCTGTCACTTTCTGAACATTCCCTGAAAATTTGGTGCAAATCCGTTCACCCGTTCTCTTGTTATCTTGTACACAAACAAACAAACAAACAAACATACAAACAAACAAACAAACAAAACTAGAAAGGCCGTCAAAGGCGGCAGACCCACGCCTTAACCCAAGGTTTTGTTTTGTTGCGATTATTTTTGTAAGCAGTAGCCATTCAAAGGGGATAACAAGAGGCACATCTCCCCCCCCCCCCCCCCCCAATAAATATTGCCATATCCAGGTCATAGCTTTGTGTATCCCCACCCTTGAAAAAATTCTTCTGAAAAAGATATTTTATTATTGAAACATCCCTCCCCTAAAAGTAATTGATTAGACATGTCAGAGAGCGTGGCGTGGTGAGAAAAAAAAATGTTAGCAATTTGTATTCAGTGTTCAGTCATGTAAGTGTTAGTAAATGTATTCATGTTCTATCTTTAAATTACATTGCAATTGGGGTTGTTTTTTTTTTTTCATCGGGCTTGGATAAAATATATATGACGACAAATAAACTTGGATCTAGACTTCAAAATGACATGCATGCGAGGCACAGAGCTTACTCACTCAGCTCAGTCACCACCCATCAACAAAGTCAAAGTGGATACTGGCGTGCATGCCCGTATTCGGCGAACCTCGATCAGCCACCAAATTTTGCAAATCCACACAAATTAAAAAAAAAATACAGTTTTTGTATATATTTTACAACTACGAAATCCACTCAAACAGACATAAATGAGGTATAAACTAGTTATATGACAGGACCGTTATAACCCAAAGAAAAAAGTTCAATCCTACTACAGTGAGCCAGGCACAGGCTGACTCCCTGGGGTTATGTACTCCCTAGCCCGACCAGATCCCCGTCACTTCGCGACAGCGCTGTGTATAGTTATGTACGTACAGCTAGCTACACAGCCCACTAGCACTCACTCAGATCAACACACGCGAACGCTCGCGAGTGCGATAAACTCACTCACGTCGAACAAACTCACCAGATTTTCACCGAAAACAATTAAAATCACGTACTACACGTCCACCAGGATAAAATAAATCACAAAAACTTCCACAACAAAGTGGAAAGAACCGGGGAAAATAAACAGAAATGCACAGAAGATAAGAAATAGAGGAGAAGCCGTAGGGCTAGGGTAGCCTGAATCTAAATGAATTTGTGGATAAAAAAGGTATCGCGCGCGATAGCTATAGAGCCTAGCCAAAGACTTTAAATAGTATCAAGACAGATTACTCTGACCTACTTCCGTAGTACATTTTGGAGGCATACTTTGCTGTGTTAAAAACAGACTCGGAAAAATACGTTCTCCATAGGTATAACACGTGAAAAGATGTCTCACTTTTTCTTGATATTTCATATCTTACTCTATCTTTTTCAAGTCTGATGTTTGCACGAGAAAAAGGATGGATAGTTAAAAAAATATTTCTTGAACCTTTTTTGTCAATAAATGCCGATATGAATCCTTGGATCATGCCTGCTTTTTGAGAGAGTCATCTGCCATAGGGTTAACACGTGAAAACATGGATTTTAAAAATGATTATCGTTCCTCTAGTATTACCTTGAATTTAGTGCAAATGTGGCTTACATGTAATTTGAGACTCTGAAAAGGCTTAATGAAGGCTCAAAAGGTGCAAGGGACCCCGCATAAATCCCCGGGAATATGCATGCTTTTGGCCTTCCATCTCCCATAGGTTAACACGCAAAAACGGGAATTTTTGAATGATTATAATTCCCGCAGAATTAAATCAAAATTTTTAAAAATGTGCCTTGAATTAAATTTAAAGCTCTGAAAATGTATAATTAAGACTCAACTAGTTGAATAGACCCCGCATAAATCCCCGGGAATATGCATGCTTTTTACCCCAAAAAAGTCTCTCCTGCCATAGGTTTACACGCGAAAACAAGGAATTTTAGGATGATTATAATTCCCATAATTTTTATTTGAAAATATAAAAAACGTGATTTACATAAAATTTAAAGCTCTGAACAGGTATAATGAAGGCTTGATGAGTCCAGTAAACCCCCCATAAATCCCCGGGAATATGCATGCTTTTGACCAAAAACCTCTCGCCTGTCATAGGTTAACACGCAAAAACATGGAATTTTAGGGTGATTATAATTCCCATAATTTTTCTTTGAAAATGTAAAAAATGTGATTTACATGAAATTTAAAGCTCTGATAAGGTATAATGAAGGCTTGGTGAGTCCAGTAAACCCCCATAAATCCCCGGGAATATGCATGCTTTTGGCCTTCCAGCTCCCATAGGTTAACACATGAAAACAGGGGTTTTGAAATGATTTTAATTCCCCTAGTATTTATTTGAAATTAGGAAAAATGTGATTTACATGAAATTTAAAGCTCTGAAAGGGTATAATTGAGGATCGATGAGTCCAATAAACCCCCCATAAATCCCCGGGAATATGCATGCTTTTGGCCTTCCAGCTCCCATTGGTTAACACATGAAAACAGGGGTTTTGAAATGATTTTAATTCCCCTAGTATTTATTTGAAATTAGGAAAAATGTGATTTACATGAAATTTAAAGCTATGGAAGGGTATAATTGAGGCTCGGTGAGTCCAATAAACCCCGCACAAATCCCCGGGAATATGCATGCTTTCGACCAAAAAAAATAATTTGCCATACTACACGTGCATTCCAATTTGTTATCGATGACCTAATGTAAATGGGCGTGTACCGATCACGTGAGTGACGACATCCAATGAGATCGTGCACTAGCAGACGACCATGTAGCAGACGTACGTCCGCCCGAAAGCAAACCCAACCTAGCCGGTTAGAAGAAAATCTAACTAAATTCCAGTTCACTACTATATTTCTAATGTACCAGAGGCAAAATTCAATGTGTTAAATTCATAAATTCGTATCATCAATGTTCTATCACCGCATTACGCCTAGCCTAATGGCCGATGTTCATGCAAGCAGCATGGAATAGCTGAGCGGAATAGGTGCATGGACATGATAGGTGTCTAGCACTATCTAGGCTTGGTCTACCCCTCTGCGATCCCGATCGAGGTGGTGGCGTTGCCGATGATATGTCAGTTTGTCAAAACTTGGCTCATCAAGGTTTTTTTGCTTGCTGGGGGTTGCAAATTTTTTTCTTCTCGCCAGCCCTCCGAAAGTTGCTCAGTGGAGGGGTGTAGGGTATCAGATATTATTAGTCCAGTTTTCCTCCATAATTCTCTGACAAGCCAAAAAAGTTATCAGTTCTAAAAGGGGGATACAGTTTTATTTAAAAGCCTCCTAAATCCGCCACTGATCCATGCCCGGACTATCAGGTCAGTCTTGCGGGGTAGGCCTTTTTACAACTTTTTCTCGGAGGGTTAATAGAACGACATTGTTAGGCTCTTGGGCTTCCAAACTAAATTTGGTGCTCGATCCGGGTTTTTTCACAATTTAGGCAAGATCCCGTATGCAGTGGGTTTCAAGAAGGGGCCGCGGCCGATTCGCCCCCTCTTGATCCGCCCCTGCTATTCTGTCAAGGATGTGAAGAATATAATTGCATATATAGTGTTGGCGGTCGATCTCATTAAATTGAAAGATTGGGGGGGGGGGGAAGCAATAAGAGATCATTTTTATTTTTTTATTTCTTTTTAAATTTTGTTCCAATTGCTTTATTTTTACTGTTTCGTCAGCCTTATGCCAAAAGGGCCTTAAGGTCATAGACTTTATACAGTGGTAAGGCCCTTTTGGCATAAGGCCGACGGTTTGTTTTTGTTGGGGGTTTTTGTTGTTTTGTTTTTTTTGCTCAGTGATTTTTTTTTAATCATGTAAATCACTTTTTGTTGATTTCCTAATAAAAACACAAATTAAAAAAATAAGAGATCATTATTTTTTCCTCAATTCTATTGGAGTCATTTTTACAGATCTGTTGTAAGAGAGAAAAGAGTATGAGAAAAATGAGGGGGAGAGACAAAGAGAGATGGGGGCAAAAGTAATGGGATATTCCTACAAAGACAGAATAGGATTGGTAATAATTAAATTATATCATCAGCTGCTATATTGTTGGTTACTAGTTAATTCAATTCAAAACACGGAGGCCATCCCCCTTTTCGTACAATCGGTAAAGGCCCTATTGCGTTGGTGATGGCTTCGGAGCAAGCCCCTATACTGTTTTCTTCGCCTGTCGTCTCACATTTCTACAGCAGAATATTACAAATAACTTACCGTAAGTTGGTTATATTAGTGGCGTATCCAGGAATGCAGGGAGGGGGGAGGCTCACGCCTGACGAACAAAAAAATCATCAGATGCATTCTATTTTGAATTTTTAGGACAAGCAAGGAAAAAATTATCACAGTTTTCAGATTCTTTCTGTGCGGGGGGGGGGGGGGGGGGTACACATTTCCTTTCATATTATGTCAGGTTTTGTTTTGGCTGGCACATAGGGGCATGTACATTCCTGGATAATCTTGGATACGCCACTCTTAATGTAATCTTTATATTTATATAAGGAATTGCTCGCACGCAATCTCATTTTATTAAAGCCTTTTCTGTCTTGAATTTTAAAAGAATAAGGCTAATAAAATTACATTGCAGGTCTATAATCCCTATAATTTCCATAAATCATATATCAAATGAAATATTCTGATTTAATAGAAAAATAAAGATAGCACATTTTTAAATAACTTTTCCCGACATTCCCGTCAGATATCGCAGTGTTTGCTCATATAGAGCTTAATATCACGGAACATGTTTGGACCCCCCCCCCCCCCATCATCACATAAATATTAATAGAAATTTCATAGTAAATAACTTTAACAAAAATACAAACATCTAGTCCGAAGCCCCCCTCCCAACTCTCACCCTCTCCTCCCTGGTGCAGTTAGAGTTGATTCCTATCTGTTTGGGGACATAAGTTTGTATTTGAAGGGACAATATCAAGATTATGCCCTTTAGTTACGGCTTTACCAAAAGGCAAAAGCGCTGTCCAGAAAAAGAAGAAAAAATAAAGAAAATAAAAAAATACAAACATCTTGATTAAGACTATAACCTTTCCCTCTCGGCCGATCGACATGTACCACAATATATACGCGTGCTTTATTTCGGCACTGAGCACTCTTCGTATTTAAAGGACAAGTAACCCCACGTGATATTCTAGATGCACCTATTGTCTGCTACGTCTTTCCATGGAGGCTGCCATTTTGTGCATGACACGGATCATTAGGTACCATATGCATTGATAATAGCCTACCTTTACAACAGATACGTCGCTTTGTTCTGATTGTATTACGATTGTTATTGGCCATGGGCCTAGATAATTGACGACCCATGAGTTCTAATAGCCATCCTGTAAAGCAGATTCCTCGCTTTGTTTTGGTATTGTTACGATTGTCTCCGTCCTTGACGTCAATTCTCCGTCCTTGACGTATATTTTTTATGAAGTATATTTTTTATGAACAAATTAAGACCTTTTAAAAAATATATAAAACTAAACTTACATTTCAGAATATGTGACTTTATCTAATATATATTTGTCCTCTAAAAATCAATTACAAGTTAACGATGAAGGAAATTTTACTTGGGATGAAAAATATGTTCGTATACACATAAAGTAATGGCAGCCCCCTTATTATTGCTAGCAGACGATAACTTGGCTGGAAAATAGTGATTTATATCTATATCCTGTGTTTTTACATGAAATTGCATGTATCAAATAAGAGGCATATACTACACCATTCAAAATAAGCTAATTCATACGCTGAGGTTAATTTCCCTTTAAACTCTTTGGCCTAACCGCCTATTAGTATACCGTACATAGCCGCTTTCGCAGTAGTAGTTCAAGCCCGCGATAAATCCCTTGTTGCTGGGATACGTTGGCTTTGAATATTCATTGCAGGCTCGTACGGATTTGAAGTGAAATGGCAAATAATGGGTCTAAAAGTCTTCTAAAATTCATAAACCTGAAATAGACTTTTGGTGAGACGAAGTAATGAGTGTTTTGATTGGCCAAAATATTTCTGCATCTGCAGGCGAAGTTTGGGGTCATCAATCTTTCTAGTTTCTTTCCTGTCACTATCTGAACTGAAGTTCCTATACTTTACTACAGGGTCAAAACTTCAAGGTCACACAGAATGTGCAGGGGTCAACCAATCATCACCAAAATCTAATCGATTCTTTCCTGTCACTTTCTGAACATTCCCTGAAAATTTGGTGCAAATCCGTTCACCCGTTCTCTTGTTATCAAACAAACAAACAAACAAACAAACAAAAAAAACAACAAACAAACAAACATACGGAGCCCTTTACATAACCCTGCCGATTTCATCGGCGTGGGTAAAAACAAACATACGGAGCCCTTTACATAACCCTGCCGATTTCATCGGCGTGGGTAACAACAAACAAATTATGTCTCTGCCATGTGCACCTAGTGGCCACCAACATAAAATTCTCCCTCAATATCTATAACAATTACCATAAACCACTTCATTTGTCTTTCTCATTCCAGGTATCAAAATGCTGGCACAGTACCTGGAGACAGGAGACCTTCCAACTGTCATGGACATTTTCAACCATGCCACAGCGACTTCATAGGAAACTTCAACACATATCTTCTTATCAGTCCACCCATCGACTTCTCTGCTATACCAATACCCAACCCTAGTTCCGACAGCTCTGGATGTGGAGTGACATTTATTGAACAGTGTCAGTGATTATTAAGAAATGTTTACACTGCTGATTATAGTATGCTGTACACAAAGAAATTACAGTAGAGTTTTGTTTCTATTTCTCTTTTCTTTTATTTATCAAATCAAATAAATCTAAAGTTCAACATGAAGCCAATCTTGATCAAAGAAGTAGGAGTGACATAAGTGATTCAAGGGTACCTCATAAATTTATACTGTAGACTGTACATTTTAAATGTAAATAATTATCATTATTTTTTTAAAAGAAGGCCCTAGAATTGTAACAATAATCTCGTTAATTACATGAATTGTAATTAACTTAAGGATAATATTTATTCTTGAAGTTGAGAAATGATGGTATTTCGTTGGTAATTTTGAGACGGAGAATTGCTTATTGTGTTGTAGAAAATGGATTATTGACTTAGTTACTTTAATACTGTGCTAGAATGTTTCCTCCCCCCCCCCCCCCCCCCCCCCCCCCCCTCCCCCTTCTGGCCCTGTCTTAGGAGAAGTTCTTCATATAACAATCTCGCATAGAGAACGTTACAGTGTACAACCTCGAGTCTACATCAGACGTCTACAGATCTGGTACAAGTGACAATCTTGAACAAAGAACGTCACGCTCACCTTTTACTTCAAATATGCCTGTTGTTTTATTCAATCCCGAACAGGGAACGAATAATAGAAGTCTTCAGACCTGGTGCAAGTGACAATCTTGAACAAAGAACGTCACGCTCATCTTTAATTAGTCTACACATTATTCTTCTCGTTCAATCCCGAACAGGGAACGAACAATAGAAGTCTTCAGACCTGGAGGGCGTTTCATGAAAGGCCTTGTCAGATATTTTATCCGACAAATTTGCTCTCAGCCAATCAGATGCAAGGATTTCAGTAGCTTATAACAGGTGTCGGATAAAATATCCGACAACTTCCTTTCATGAAACGCTCCCCTGGTACAAGTGACAATCTTGAACAAAGAACGTCACGCTCATCTTTAATTAGTCTATACATTATTCTTCTCGTTCAATCCCGAACAGGGAACGAACAAATTGGAACCACAGGTCCACCACAGTATAAGCAACAAGAAGAAGACAATAAACCTTTCCTCAGCCTCCTGTTCCCATTGCTTATTCTATGCACATGAATACATTATAACTGCTATTTTCTAATTAAGAATTATTCGTACAAGTATATGCTTAGCTTATGTCCTTATAGTAAGAGTATTATTAGGTATCATACATAAACATACACAGTAAGATAGTGGAACGATATAAGAGAAGTTAACGGTTTGTTATGGAAAAGATTGAACATAGAACGTTGCTTTTTAGTCTTGACTTTGTCAAAGATGCGATGTCTGGGAGATAGAATCTCGAGGCCAGTCATTACCTAGAAATTGGGGCAAAGGGAAGAAGCCGGGGTGGCGAGTCCTTTAACTATATATGGTGCGGTAAGGGCCGGGTGCAGGTTTATTGTAGAAGATTGATTTATATTAACGGAAGAGGTTTTATAACTATATGCTGGCATAGGTTATGGCAGAGATGATATGGAAAGAAACAAAGATAACCTTGATTTAAAGCGGAATGTTGTTCGGAAGACCGTCGAGTACAAAAGAATAGGCCTACTCGGAGCAAGGATTTGGTAGTGATGCTGATAGCTGAAGGCTTATTTACATTTATACATAAACATAAACTTACAAGTACACTGTACACATTAGATTTAGTTGAAGGATGATAATTAACCTAAGTTGTACATCGTACTCAAAGAGGATTATTAAGTACGGTGAACGGTTGGAATACAGAGACGAGGATTTAAGTGTTTGAATGAATGTTTAGAGGAAATCCATGTAACCTAGGACCTACTTAGAATGTATATAACTTAGGTTGTAAATAGATGAAGTTGAACATGTTACTCTCTTTATTCTTTACATGCACTGTTTGAATTATTGAATTTCTCATGACTCGTTGGATTTTACACTGTTAACAATTATTTACTTTAATAAAAGTTTTAATCGGGTATAACTCGAATTTATTTCAAAACGAGAAATTACTTAAGCCTGGTTTAGCTGCACAGGTGAATGAATAAGTTGAGTAGTGATCAGTGATTGTAATTGTGCACTGAGTTATTTAAGTAATTTAGGTAAATACAATTTAGTTTACAGAACAGAGTGTTCGTATATTTCGAACAAACGTTCCCGCTGAAGAGCTAACGAACGAGAGACAGAATTTTCGGTCTAATAAAACTTAAATGACTGACTCAGTTGAGTGACTGTTGAATGTGGCCAGTACTATTTAATTAAACTTATTAGGCTAATGGATTTAAGGAATCATTTTGGCATACTCGTGATATATCTACTTACCAGTAACACCCTGAATGTTTGATGTGCTGGTTAAGTCAGAGCGAGATGATGTATTGTGGTCAGGCTAGTCTACTATAGTTGGTCAGTTCATCCGAGTGCAGTCAGCTGTTCGGTCATGTGTACGTGTAGGCCTACCTAGTACAGCGTACAAGACTCTTGCCTTGTGAATTGCTCCCCACCCGCCCCCTTTTAATCACATGACTCGGGTGTTTGTCTTACGTCATACTGGATTCCCGGTTTGTCGGTTTGTTTGTTTGTTTGTTTGTTTGTTTGTTTGTTTAGAGGTGTTTTATGGTGCCTTATAAACCATCTTAGGGTTTTCTGCACCAGTCTGTAAAGGTAAAAAGCTTCCATATCAGTATTCAATGCCATTAGCTGTATATATATATATAACCGATTTATTGTTAATAGTTTTCACATTCATTTAACGTATACAGTAATAGTTTCCTGAAACTGGTATTAGACATAAACATAGCTACATCAATAAGAATGTTTTAACAAGTTTTATTTACATAATTACATCATATATGTGCTCTTTCCCTAAAGAGATGATGAGATGATTCACCAGGGCGACTCTGGTAAAATGAGGGAAAAGCCATATTAGTATATAGTTATCTAGTGCAATCTACCAGATTGAAGTATAAAACTCATGACTTCTTTAATGATTCTATTATCAGTGAACAACCATTTGACATTAAACGGAATATTGAATTTATGTAACACAGATGTTAAACGTAATTGATGATCAATATGTGCAATGCAATCAAAAAAGAAATGTTCAACTGATTCTCTATCATGACATACATCATGACATCCAACTCTAAATCTAGAATAATTTAATAAACAGTGGTTTGACTTTAAATGAAAAAATAACCCCTCTTTACGTCTATTTTTCCATATTGGCTTATATTTCCTTCCAACAGTGGGTTGTATGTTATGGTAAAATCTACCATTTGTATCATTATCCCATCTTTGTTGCCATTTGTTAAAAATATACATGTCAATAGAACCATAGAATCTTTCATAAGGTTGCTTCATGTCCAATACTATTCCTTTTCCCCCTGCTGCTTCTTTAGCTAATAAGTCGGCATACTCATTACCCGGGATGCCAGTATGACCTGGCACCCATGCATAGTAGAAACAAGGGTACCTTGGTAATTCAATATTGTACACTTATATAGTATTTCTTGTACCATTGTGTTATTATTTCCGTACTGTATGGCTTGTAAAGCATGCAGAGAGGGAATCGGACATTATTGCGACTTGAATAAAAATTTTATTTTCTGTCCATTCTAAAGCCATGAGAATAGCCATTAGTTCAGCATCAAATACTGAAGCCCAGTTTGGTAAGGTATACTTTTTACCGTATTTGAAATGTGGTATATAGAAAGCTGCCCCTACTCCTTGACCTTTAGAACCATCTGTGTATATATGCAACATATTACACAAAGTTGTGTTTTTACAATGTATAAATTCATGTTTGACGGCATGAGGTTCATCCTTTTTACTAATTTTGTGATTGTCGTAAAAGTATGGCTTGATAAAATTCCATGGAGGAAAATTTCCTTGAGCCACTATATTTAATGAATCAATATCAAATGGGAATTCATGTATTTTCTCTCTAAAAAGCATACGAGTTGGGGTATTTTAACACAATGTTCCCTGAAAACCTCATTTGTTGGATGCTCTGGTAAAGCAGCCAATTTAACTCTGTATTTGAGAGAAAGTTGTTGCCATCTTAAATCTAGAGGTAGTTCATTAGTTTCAACCTGAAGAACATTTATTGGAGTACTTTTTAATCCACCTTAACAATCCGTAATGCCCTAGATTGAATCCTGGTTAGACGCAAAAGATTAGTTTTATTCATAGTCAAGAAGGCCTGACATCCATATTCCAATCTTGATCTTATAAGAGATCGATATAATGTTAATAGAGCTTGCCTATCAGCACCCCAGTCCGTTCCTGATACACATCGGAGTATATTCAGTCTCTTGCTACATGTTCCCATTAAATATTGAACATGCTTATTCCAATTTAATATTGGATCAAATACGAGTCCGAGGAATTTAAATTCGTAGACTCTAGCAAGTTCTATATTATTCAGGAGTAGTTGGATGTTTATTTTCTTCCTGCTTTTGGTGAAAATCATAAATACAGACTTAGATGTAGACAATTTAAAGCCCCATAAATTGCACCAAGTTTGAATTTCTCCGAGGATACGAGTCATTTTTCTTTGTAGATAATTTATATTTGTACCCGTTGCCCAAATAGCACAATCGTCAGCAAATAAGGAAACGGAGGTATTAGCTTCATTAACCTTAAGGTCATTAATCATAATTAAAAATAATAGAGGACTAATGACACTCCCCTGAGGGATACCATTATCTAACATTACAGTTTCAGATATCCGTGTCCCAACTTTTACACATATTCTTCTGTTAAATATGAAGCTCCGAATCCATGATAATGCAGTACCTTTTATGTTCAAGTTATATAGCTTGTATAACAAACCCTCCTTCCAGACCATATCATATGCCTTTTCTAAGTCTAAGAAAAGACCGATAGTAGATTGTTTAGATCTAAAACCTCTAGTAATTTTATCTTGTAATCTCAAAAGATGGTCTATCGTACCTCTCTTTTTCCTAAAGGCCGATTGATACATATTAATTTTACCCTCTTTTTCTAGGGTCCATGTAAGCCTAGAGACTACCATCCATTCCATTACTTTACACAAGTTACTGACGTTAGAGCAATTGGTCTATATGATATGGGGGCAGAGGACACCTTACCAGGCTTTAAAATAGGAATAATTAATCCCGTATTCCAATTTAGAGGAACACTACACTGCGTCCAAGACATGTTACATAACTTTAAAATAATATTTAAACTACAATCAGACATATGTCGAAACATAATATAACATAGTTGGTCTTGGCCAGGTGCTGTATCATTACTTTTTTGTATAGCATCCTTTAATTCCTGCAATGAGAACTGTTCATTTAATGGACTGTCATCATGAATATCATTGAATATAATATCCCGATTTTCATGTTCAAATTGTAGTTTATTTTGTTGGAATTGCGTTGTGTAATTATTATTACTACTAATTTGAGCATAATGATTGACTAACATATTAGCTTTGTCAATATTAGTTATAGCTTGCTGATGTTCCTTAATAAGAACTGGAATTGTTCTACTGGACGTATTTCCTTGCATTCTCTTAATGACCCTCCACACTTTGGATAGTTTTGTGGTACTGGTAATATCAGAGCAATAGTTTTTCCAAGAGGCCCTCTTTGTTTGAATAATATGCCTCTTAGCTTGGGCCTTATGTTTCTTATAAAGTAGTAAGTCATATAAATTTCCCGTACGTTTTGCTTTAATTAAAGCTTTATTACGTTTTTTAATAATTTCTTCACATGTATCATCCCACCATGGAACAGGCGGCTTCTTTCTGGGGCGAGATTTTGGGATAGATTTTTCCGCAGCTAAAATAATAGCAGATGTTATCTTTTGTTCAAAATGATGAACATTTATGTCAATTAGTGATTCATTTACATATTGATCACATAGACATTTAAAGGACAATTAACCCCACGTGATATTCTAGATGCACCTATTGTCTGCTACGTCTTTCCATGGAGGCTGCCATTTTGTGCATGACACGGATCATTAGGTACCATATGCATTGATAATAGCCTACCTTTACAACAGATACGTCGCTTTGTTCTGATTGTATTACGATTGTTATTGGCCATGGGCCTAGATAATTGACGACCCATGAGTTCTAATAGCCATCCTGTAAAGCAGATTCCTCGCTTTGTTTTGGTATTGTTACGATTGTCTCCGTCCTTGACGTATATTTTTTATGAAGTATATTTTTTATGAACAAATTAAGACCTTTTAAAAAATATATAAAACTAAACTTACATTTCAGAATATGTGACTTTATCTAATATATATTTGTCCTCTAAAAATCAATTACAAGTTAACGATGAAGGAAATTTTACTTGGGATGAAAAATATGTTCGTGTACACATAAAGTAATGGCAGCCCCCTTATTATTGCTAGCAGACGATAACTTGGCTGGAAAATAGTGATTTATATCTATATCCTGTGTTTTTACATGAAATTGCATGTATCAAATAAGAGGCATATACTACACCATTCAAAATAAGCTAATTCATACGCTGAGGTTAATTTCCCTTTAAATTTATCCCATTTTGCGGCCTTGAAGCTCCAAGAGGGTGTAAAAAGCTCCTCGTGAGTTATATTTACACCAATATTAGTAGATACAATGAAATGGTCACTATTACAATTTTGATCGAGAACTGACCAAAGACATTTCGATGCCATTCTTGCACTAATAAAAGACAGATCTAAACATGATGATGTTCCTGTGAAAGAATTAAATCTTGTTCCTGTCCCATCATTTAGAGAGACTAAACCAGCATCATCAATGACATCTTCCACTGTTCTACCATTTGGCGTAGTAATTGGGCAACCCATAATTCATTATAAGCATTAAAATCGCCACAGAGGAACACATTTTCCTTCATATTATTTACTATATCATGAAGAGGTTTGGCCTGGATAAGTTGTGTTCCAGGAAAATATACATTTACAATATTAAGCTTACCTTCATTAGTTATTATTTGACAAGCAACTGCTTCCAATTCACTTTCGAGAGCAATTTCAGAATAATGAAGTGTTTCTTTAACAAATATAAGTACTCCTCCTCCTCGCAGTTCACGGTCTTTACGTATAGCAGGTGAATAGCCATTTAAATTACATGGAACAAATTGTTTAAGCCAAGTTTCTTGGATACATATTATATCTGGTTTTGGATTAAAAGTTTCCAACAAGGTTCTAAATTCATACATATGAGCCCGAAAGCTGCAACTATTCCACTGCCATATTAATAGACCCATATTAACTACCCATTTGATGGGAGCACACTTTTCCTCATTTTGTGTGCACAGTTAAAGATTTCTTTAGAGTCTATATCAAAATCTAGACATTCAGACAAAACAGTAGTCATATTTCTCACAATATTTGATAAAGATTGCTTTCCATCTTTACCAGCCATAAAGATATTGAGAGCCAAAAAACTGAATATGTTAATTGGGTCTTCACATTGATGAAATGGCCAATCAATAGTTTGTGACTCTTTTTCAAAAGAGCATTGAGTTGAAACATCAGTCATTTCTGGCTTCTCGTTATCTTCAACAAAAACTGAATCACGATACTCATCATAATCAAAACTGCTACTCATAAAACTAGGATTAATTGATGTTGGTTTGGATTTGTGGCCTTCCTCTACAGTATTACTTTTTGAGGTGCCAGCAATATTTGCTGGTCCAGCATATGTGTTGTCATTTTGTGCACGTGTTTTATTGGCTTGCTTAACCGCATTTGCATAGCTTATACCAGTTCTTTGTTTGATGTCATTGGCCTCCTTTGCTTCTTTAAACTTAGGGCACCCAGCATAAGCAGCGGAATGTTCCCCACCGCAATTTGCACATTCCGGAGAATCTTTCTTAGTACATTCCTCAAATGTATGTTCCCCTCCACAACGCACACATTTTGACTTAGGGCTTCTACAATTTGTAGCGATATGTCCAAACATTTGACATTTATAACAGCGGGTTGGACCCATTTCAATATGTCGGATTTCATGGATGAAACAATCTACTTTATTTGGAAGAGTGTCACGAGTACCAAGCTTAATAATTTGTGTAGGTGTACCACTTCTAAATACTCGCTTAATATAAGGGAAATTACCAGTTAAAAGAGATTTAACTTCCTCCTCACTCATATCAATAGGTATTGGGTAAATTGTACCAAAAGACATGGGTTTAAAGGGCTCTGGTTCTTTTACAATGACCTCGTAGCTTCCAAGTTTTTTAATTAAAAGCAACTTTTTACATTGGATTTCCGAGCATTGTACTTTAAGTTTGCCATTGGGCAGTCGGAATATTGCCTCCAAGGGTCCAGAAATCTCATCATTCAAAATTTGTCCTAGTTCTCTATGATGAACTTTGGAAATATTTATAGTTTTACCTTCAATATATACAGTTTTAGTCTTATTTTGTCTTTTAGTACGTCTATCATTGCCTTCATTATTAGTAGATTCAGCACTATTTGATCTAAGTTTTCGCTTATTGCGAACTACAGTAAAATCCATATCTTCACCTTCATCCGTCATTATCAGATACTTAGCTTCAATATTTCTGCAACCGGGCTGACTCGAAAACAAACAGCAACTGCTGAAGTGTGTAGATTAAGTCGCTCCGGTACTCTAGACACAGATACGTTTCCCGCCTTAAATATTAAAGACTAGTGACAAATATACGTCCGTACAAATATACACCTAATAGCATAAACCACCGATATAGAAGCCACTCTACCTCACTTGTTGGATCGCAGCTTCAGGTCACCTCCGCATACACTTCCCAAGCTCAAGTCCTCTCCGTGTCGTGTCTGACGCCTCAAGTCGTGACGTAAAAGTCGTATCGTGTCGTGTCGTGTCAGGTGTAGCAAAACTCTGAGCGTGTCGTGTAGTCGTGTCTAGCCAGGATTAGCTTCGTGAATGTAGAAAAAAAAAAAAAAATGGCTATACGCCTTCTACACACGAAGCTAGGCGTTATTACCCAGCAATCAGATCCCGCGCGGGGTGTACGACATGAAAAATGCCCTGAAATCACACTTTTCTGATAATTTCCGCCCCCCACAGGCCCTTCCCCACAGCGTTTCCTCCTAGGGAAACGATTACGATGACAATTTTGTTTGGATTGACTCTACTTTTGGTAAAAAATCAATAAAAAGATGATAAAAATTTCAGAAAACTCACCAGCGTTTGCGTATCCATGCCTCCTCTTGTCATGCAGATTCAAAATGGCGGCACTGTGGATCGATACAAAATAATCGAAATCATCGAAACTATACGATGTGCTACAGTGGTGGAGATGTCTGACGAAATTTCCATTAATGCTAAATGTTGAAGTCTCAACTGGTCTATCGCCATCTACGATGGCTTCTTGTTCAAAACTGGGCGTTGTGTGTGGCGTATTGCGCCTGTAATCCAGCTAACAGTGGAAGTAAAAAAAATGATTCAGCGGACCCAGCCTCGAATCATAAATAATCATATCTGATTGATACACGTCCGTGTATTTTGTCTATTCATTTTGTCTATTCATAAACCCCCAAAACCAAATTACACACACACACACCCACATACACACATTTCCCTTTTCACTCACGATATCTTTGTATACGTAACAGGGGCGGAAATTTCCTACACCCCCCCCCCCAAAAAAATAATAACAAATAGAAAAATATGTATACATTTTGCGAGGTCTCAAGACTGAGGGAGAAACTTTTGCGCTTTGGATCAGCTTTTTAGAGAACTTTCAATCACACATGCAAATCAAAGCATTAAATCACAATTTTCTTTTTCTGCCTTTTCTCCGAATTTTTCTTTCCGTTCTTTTTCTTTCATACATGTTAATAGTGTTCAAGCAGCACTTTTTTATTTGAATCTCTGGACTGTAACTAGTTTTAGTTTCGTAAACAGGATTCTATAAAATACAAGCCATGCTCTTAGAATCCTCCACTTAGGTTTTTCGATTAAAATGTTAACGTTATACCATTTATTGGTTTATGAGTGGAAATTATAGTCAAGTCTATTGAATTGTGATCTGTTATATATTTGTAGCAATATATATTTTTGGTGATTCTTATGTTTCTGCTCTTCATTTTCTAAGTAGACCTACTGTTTTAAATAAAATTACAGACATTTTTGAAAAAGCAATAAACTTTTACAAATTGAAACGTTGAAATACGTTTTTTCTCATTTTCTTGGGGGGGGGGGGGGCAACCCCCTCGAATGTGCTACCCAAGCACGTCCACACACTTAATAAATGGAGCCTAAATAAATGGCGTATTGCGCCGAAGTCTAATTTGGACCTTATACGGCGTCAGATCAGAAAAACATACCCTACATGGCGTCAACAGGGTCATGACGCCAACCAAAAATATAGCGTATAAATTATTATGGTGCCTATAGGCCTATAGTACAATACCCGCAATGACGTTTGAAATAAATAGCCCCCGTTAAGCAGGAAAACAACAAAATAACGGAAATGGAGTACAAACAGATTACTTTTAGTGATATCATACTTCATTTGTATGCAAAAAATCAAAATCGCCAATCGGTGTTATTCATAAAAAGAAAATACTCGTAATCATGCAATTTATAGCATAAATGTAGCAGACCGAATTGTTATTTAGTATACTCTAAATGGCGTTTGAAGCTGAAAGAACACACCTTTTTAATGAAACCATCGACGACGCCTAAAGGCTGAAAACAGACCCTTTTCGACACTTTTGTGGACGCGGTTGCACTACACATAATGTGGGAGTGATCCCTCCTCCCGGATCTCAGTATGCAAAGTGTTCCTCAAAATTATTAAGCTTATCTTATACCCACTCCCAAATGTCTTTCATTACAAAATACCCCTGCCCCCTCTGTTTGTAAGCCTGTACCTATAAAGGGTGGGTAGCGTCGCGTCCTGTTAGACTGGAACCACTATTTAATTTCTCTATGACTGGAACGCACCATTCGTCCAAAGCGTCCACCCCCGGGTTTTGCCAAAAAGGTACATTGGGAGCCGCCTGCTTCGCGCCATGGAACTGGCACGCACCATTCGTCCGAAGCCCCCCCCCCCCCCCCCCCCCCTGTTTTGCTGAAAGGGTGCGTTTTGACTTTTTATAATGTAATAATGGTGATAATAATATAAACAGTCAAAGCACAATTAGGAAAAACCGGGGGGCGGCTTTAGACGAATAGTGGCGTTCCAGTCAAGGCGATGCTATATACCCACCCTTTCGGTACTAGCAATTTTAAATAGGGTTAGAGAGTGAGCATTTCTCTTTGTAAAAATATTTTGGCTGTAATAAAAGTTTTGTTTCAGAAGAGTTTCATTTGTTATTAAGTGAAAATTTCCAACAAAATAATGGAAGAATGTAATATACCCCATTGTTATTTAGTATAATTATACAATCCACTATAGGATTGTAACTGAAAAGCAGAGTAATTCAGATTTATTGCACGAATTAATTCACTTACAAATAATGTGATTTGTTTAAAATCCAGCAGGTCATAACTTTTACTTGTTTCGGTTTTTGCAGGGGAATTATTGATTAGTCAAGAAATATATAAATGAAAGTATATTCCTTCCTCAATTTGTAAGCGTAGGAAACGGGGCACTTATCAGAAGTAAAAAGGGCCACATACTGCAACGAAAAGGAGGCACTTATCAGAAGTAAAAATGCACTTATGAGCAGCAGAAAAGGGTAATACCTTAAGTGATGTAACTGAAAGGCACATTTGAACGAGTTGAATGAGAAAGCATTCACTTGGTGGGGATACATTATGCCCCTCTTGCCTCCAGTTCCGCAAATGGGGCATATCAGCAGAAGAAATGGCCCTTATCAGAGGTGGAAAGGGGCACTCATCAGAATGGGAATGTGAGCATTTACTAAAGGGAAAAGGGTGACCTATCAGAAGTAAAAATGAACTTGTCAAAGCAGAAAACGGCACAAATTAGAAAAAAAAAATAGGGGAACTTATCAGAAGAAGGAAGGCAATTATTAGAGAGATAAGGATTTGAAAACGGGCATTATGAAAAGGATAAGGATGGGAAATGGACATTACATCAGAAAGGGGAAAGGGTATTTATTATGAAGGAAAAGATGTATTTTAAGTAGTGATAAGGTCACTTATTAGAGAGAAAGGTGGCATTTTTATAAAGAAATGAAAAGGGCGCTTTTGGTGTACTTGAAAAAGTGGGGTCACTGTGTCACGTATACTATATTGTGAAAACGGTGTTTGTCATAACAAATTGAAATTGTGCCCAATAAACACTAATCATTGCTTGCGCAGATGTCTCTGTTAACGCGGGCACAGCCATCTTTGCGCAATCATTAACCACTGACTTGTCCTGATTTTAATTTGTTAGGACAATTAACATCATTTTACTAACATTAAACAGGCCCGTAGCCAGTGGGGGTCTGAGGGATCGGACGACCCCCCCCCCCCCCCCCTTCTTGGGCTGAGGTCTGCTTTTTCATGAAAAAAAGCACAGACACACCATTCATCTTTGTTACCACAATTACCCACACGCTGTCTGAGTGGTGTAGCTGTTACGAGTGAATTTAACACACACTCTAATAAATATTTTGTTTCTGCGACATCAAAAATGTGTGTTCAAAATCATCATTCACAACCCCTAAATTTCCCCTCGGGAGTCGTTATAAAATTGCAGCAGAAAGGATCTAGATTTTAAAATTTTCCGGGGGGAGCATGCCCCCGGACCCCCTAGCAGGGACCTGCCTTCGGCAGGTCCGTATTGATTATGACAAGGTCCACTTTTGCCAAAAACGACGCACCCCTTCAGAAACTCTGCCTACGGGCCTGTAAAAGTTACATAGTTTTCAGAATACGTCTCGAGGCTGGGTCCGCTGAATCATTTTTTTACTTCCACTGTTAGCTGGATTACAGGCGCAATACGCCACACACAACGCCCAGTTTTGAACAAGAAGCCATCGTAGATGGCGATAGACCAGTTGAGACTTCAACATTTAGCATTAATGGAAATTTCGTCAGACATCTCCACCACTGTAGCACATCGTATAGTTTCGATGATTTCGATTATTTTGTATCGATCCACAGTGCCGCCATTTTGAATCTGCATGACAAGAGGAGGCATGGATACGCAAACGCTGGTGAGTTTTCTGAAATTTTTATCATCTTTTCATTGATTTTTTACCAAAAGTAGAGTCAATCCAAACAAAATTGTCATCGTAATCGTTTCCCTAGGAGGAAACGCTGTGGGAAGGGCCTGTGGGGGCGGAAATTATCAGAAAAGTGTGATTTCAGGGCATTTTTCATGTCGTACACCCCGTGCGGGATCTGATTGCTGGGTAATAACGCCTAGCTTCGTGTGTAGAAGGCGTATAGCCATTTTTTTTTTTTTTCTACATTCACGAAGCTAATCCTGGCTAGTCGTGTCGTGTCGTGACGTTTGTCGGTTTGGTTTACCAGACTGGCTTATAAAGGGTTCATACCACCCTTATAAAATAATGGTATGTGGTGGCAGCATTACCGTTGGTTAGTAGAGTCTCACGTTACACTATTGTCCGATTCATGTGACAGAAAAGATGTTTCCTTACGTCATTGACTTGACTCAGAGGACTAGATTTGTCATACAGGACTACAGTTGGTCTCTCCAACATTTGGAAGGTCTCAGACTGAGGATCCAGCATTTGGAAAGGATGCTTGGCTAGGTATAGGTGAATGCCTCTGTTACATCATCTTTGAAGTTCTGCCAAGCTTGCCAGGCTAACTTCTTTCTCACATCCTGAATATGCATGCATGGAACATAGGTACATTGATGTCCTTGGGACTTTGATGGACCTAGATTCTGGCAGATGGAATTGATGATGTAATACCTATACTTCTTTCCCAATCCAAAAGCTACCCAGATATCAGCTGTTTGTTGGATTTTGAGAAGCTGATGGAATTTACCAACTATCACTATGACATCAGTGTCTACGGTTCTCACACTCAGTTTCTCTGCTCCTTGTTGAAGAGCATGCACCACACAGAATACACTCCTTCAGCATATTCGAAGAGCCGTATATCAAACAGGGGATCTAGGACACCTACCTCCAGGAAACCACCCCCGGATAACCACCGCTAGGATAACCACCCTCTAGGATGTAATCGTTTTATGGGGGAAATTTTCCTGGGGCAATTGTCCGAGGGCGCAGTTGTCTAGGGTACTTGTCCGAGTTTTTTTTTTTTTTTTTTTTTTTTTTTTTTTGGGGGGGGGGGGGGGGGGGGGGGGGGGGGGTAATCATCCTAGAGGGTAATTGTCCCGGGGTATAGTCATCCTAGAGGGTGGTTGCCAAGAGTATTTGATGAGTCTTGTTTACCTAATAATGCTAATGGATTCTAAACAAAATTCATGATTTTAATATGTCGAAGAATGTTGAACAAGATAAACGAAGAAGCTTGATGGGAGGAATTTTAATTTGTAAACAAATTTTTAGGCATTTTACTCCCAGTGTTAGTAAACGAAGAAGCTTGATGGGAGGAATTTTTAATTTGTAAACAAATTTTTAGACATTTTACTCCCAGTGTTAAAGATCGTATGCTCGATCTGTAATGAAAAACACAAGTCAGAAAAAATTGGAACCAGCGGGATTCGAACCTGTCATCTACTGCTTGCCGGGCAGCGACTTAACCACCAGGCTATTCTGGTTCACGGCCAAGTCACGATGAACTGGAATCAAATACCCAAGATCCTCTTCTTTCTGACTCATTAATATTCAAACGGTCCGCCGTAGACAATGGTTAGTAAACGAAGAAGCTTGATGGGAGGAATTTTTAATTTGTAAACAAATTTTTAGGCATACGATCTTTAACACTGGGAGTAAAATGCCTAAAAATTTGTTTACAAGATAATATTTGTTTTTATGTTTACATGGTCCAAGATATAACTAAATCATACTATGTTGCAGTCGGGTGTTGGATAGAAGGGGCTGACATTTAAAAGCAAAATGTAGTTAAGATACTTATTCGAAAAGAAAAGGGGCCAAGTGTAAAAATAAAAGTGGCGCTTTCAGATTGAATACTGGCAAATGTCAGACATGATGACAGGACATTTTTCAGGGTCACAGGGTTACTTTCTTTCCCCTAAAAATGGCATTCACCAAGCATGAAAATAGACCCGAAAAATGAAAAAGAGGCACTGATCACAATCAAAAGGGGCACTTAGAAAGGAAAGAAGTACTAACAGAGACAATAAGGGACTTACCACAAGGAAGAGGGGCATTTAAGACATGGTAATAGGGCACTCCTTAGAAAGGAAAAGTGGCACTACCTACAAGAGAAAAGGGCTATTTCCATAGGAAGGAGGGGCACTTTTTATGTATAAAGGGTATTTTCCTAATAGAGACACTTCACTCTACAGAGGGACACTTTTTATATAAATGGGGCACTCTCATAATTTATGTAAAAAATTATTTTTTTTCCCTATTTGAAAGGGTCACTTCCCTTTAAAAAAAATGCATTTTAAACTTTGCATAAAGGGGCACTTCAATATCTAAAGGGAACTTTTATGTAAAAGGAACACTTTCTTATGTAAAATGGGCACTGCCCCCCCCCCCAATCCTGCTTTCAGCGCTGCCTTTGCTACCCCTATCCCTATAACCCCACCCCCCCCCCCCCCCCCCCCCCCGCAACATCCTTGCTAATCTAATCTTCGATTTCCGACAGTTTAGTTTTCAATTTGTTAAATGATTTCTTTTTTCGTCTGTCTCGGGAAATTAGTTTTTATAGCCCCCTCCCCAAAATGGTAGTGCGACCCGCCCCTCCCTCAATGAACCCTATTCATGTCCTCTCCATCCTGTTAAATGGCAAATGCTCCGTGTATTATTTTGTCTAGACACCTATATACATGGCCAAGGTGTGTGTGTGGGGGGGGGGGGGTGTCTTGGGTATGGGGGAGGAAGGGGAACGGGGGTAGGGTTACACCCCGGGGTCTTCCTGTCCTGTTTTAAAATATATCACATCATAAATTAATACATTTGTGCATAAATTTCCATTATACAGCTCACATATATGATACAATGTGCATAAAATCCACATTTCTGGACCATGGAAGGGGTCACCCCCACCATGGCCCCCCCCCCCCCCCCCCGACCCTGATCCCGGACCCGGTTTGGGTGGCTCCCCTTCCTGTTTTAAAATATATCACATCGTAAATTAATATATTTGTGCATAAATTTCCATCATACAGCTCACATAGGCCTATATGATACAATGTGCATAAAATCCCCCCGGGGGGGGGGGGGGGGGGTATGTCTCATTGAGGCCTGTACGGCATCCGCGTCCATGAAAACGAGTAAAAAGGGTTGTTTTTTTTCAACACTAGACGGTTACCCGGGTATCTCGTTTAGGGTATCAAAAACAGGGAAATTCTGTAAAAAGGGTATCAAATTCACGAGTGATAAGAAAAGATTCTCGAAAAGGGTACACATTTTAATTTGACAGTATTCGGGAGCCGGTCAGGAGCCCAACGAACAGGTTGCATGATTTATGCTTAACCGGCTGTCGGCTGTCAATAATCTCGGGAATCTTCATTATTATTCCGCGGGATGGGGCTTTTTTCACTCGAATTCCATGAATATTTCTGTTTTTACGCGGGTTTTCGCCCCGGTTTCCGCGAGATTTCGCGGTTTGGGGTTTTGTGCTATGGAGTATGGTTTTGTGAACGAACATAGGATACCCTACATATTTCATATTACCCTTCTGCCGTCCACAAACTGGTTAAGTTATTCGACTTTGTAAGAATTTTATCCATGTAATGACAGAGGAAAAATCAAGGCAGACTGGATCAAGAAATAAGAAGGAAAAAGGGGGAAAATATTGAAATCGCGTCACAAACATGGTAAAACATAGCTGTACTGTTCGATCCCGAATAATTATACATTATATATCGCGCTATAAAGCTAGCTATTATTGTCAAAGCTCATTCTTGTACATGTACATAGTAGGTAATGTATTATATAAAGATGTTTCATAAAGCATGTAATTCTATGCCGAATATGAAAGAAAAATGATGAAACATATGTATAAAACTTTTGATAAACTAAGTAGGGCCTACAGTAAGTGTTTTTGCATGTATGTATCAACCGTGGTACAGACCATTTTCCTGTCATCATTCAACAAAGATTTTGCCATAGAAGTGCATTCCTAACATGTAATTTGCCCAGGAGCATGGCATAATATATTGTCTTTTATTTCATCATTAATTGAATATATATGATTCTTGTACATTAAAGCTAGTTTGAAGTGTACAAAATGATGATCTGAAAATGTTGGTGAAATAAAAAGACATAGTATTATTGTAATGTAATAGAGTGTGGCGATTGCTTTGTATTTGGAAAAAGATATATATAACATGTATATTATTCTGTTGAAACAATCATGTACATGTATGGGACATTTGATAAAATAAGTACTGCAAGTATTTCTACATGTATATGCAGCAAGTATATCAACCATGGTACAGACCATGGGCGTCAATCCCGGGGAGGGGGATGGGGGTATATCTCCGCCCCCCCCCAAAAAAAAATAAATAAATAAATAAAATGAGGTGGGGATGGCCTGTATTATCATCCCCCAATATTTTTGGATGGAATAAATAAGAATTATTATATATTTTTAACTTAAAACCAATAATTATCCCAACTCATTATGTTGATGTTGAAATACCATCACATTTTTGAACGATTAGATGTAAGGAAATAAGAAATGCCATAATTGGTCTGAAATGCGAAATTGTCCAAAGCTCGTCGCTTTGCTCCCTCGCATAATCATTTTCTTTCAAGATCTCGTAATTGTTATGAATAAAAGTATCAAATTTTTTGCTCGCTCGCTTCGCTCGCTCGCAAAAAGCAGTATCATATTTATCCGTTCCCTGTTCTACCACTAGTTTTAAAACACCAAACAAACATGAAACAAAGAAAAATAAGGACACGGGAGTATTCTAAAATCGTTCAACTGTAGTAGATGAGCCATTCGGTATGTATGCATTAACATCTGAGGCGGGGATGGGGCTGAAGCCCTCTCCACCGAGAACATCAAAATTTTCCTGCATTCGGGCACCGCCATCTCATTTCTGGCATGCAGTGAAATGGTCTCTTTGTAATTTTTATATCTCAGATGATCTAAATTAGCACATTTTGATGACGAAATTAGATTTTCACGATTCTAAAGTGTCAATTTTTTGCTCGCAAGCTTCACTCGCTCACTAAATCGAAAAGCTAGAAAGCTATGTAAATAATTAAGAACCCAGGGCTTAAAGGGTTCAAAATTTGAAAAATAAAGATGTAATTGCTTTGTTCGCTATATCATGTAAGTTTCATATGACTCCTGCTAAATATTTCGCCCCCAATATAGGATAGAGTGTATTAAAACAGCATTTGCAAAGGTTCAACTTTTGAAAGAAATCTCAACTGTAGGTAGCTGCATTTCTCGACTCTTTCTCAAGCCTATATGGTTTTCGTTAGTTTTGCTTCCAATTGTAGTAGTGATGAATAGAAAACTGTTTATCCATGTATAAAATTCTCTACCGCTCAATGCGGTGGTCAATTGCAAAACTTTTCTGGGAAAAATGCACAAGAAATTGCGTTTTTTAGGGTTAAAAATTGAAAACAATAAGCAATGTAATTTGAAAGGCAAGTTCTTCTCTTTTGGGAAACTAATAAACAATATGGTTTTGACTTATCTTTTCCAACATGCGAGAGCGAAAGAGAGGGGAAAGTGAGAGAAAAGGGGCTAAAAGGGGGCTACAAGCAGTTATCTTCGCGCGGGAAGGCAGGAAATAACTCTCTTCTCCCTGTGGGTATACATCCCAAAATAAAATTGAGGTGGGGATGGCCTGTATTACTCCCCCGCCCCCCCCCCCCCCAAATAGTTTGGGATTATGATACATGAACTTAAACCTTATATGATTATCCCAACTCATGATGTTTGATCTTGAAATACCATCACATTCTTTAATGATTAGAAGTAAGGAAATAAGAAATGCCATCATTTCAATGCGAAAATATCGAAGAAAATTCGTTCGCTTGCATTGTTATTTAAGGGGTTCCGTCCATTGGCCTAGATCCGTGCATTTTCTTTTCATTAAAAGCGATTTTGGGATGCTCTAAAGTGCAAGATTTATAGACAGATTTTTGAAAAATTCCTTGATGTATAGAGGGGATACCCCTTCCCACCCCCGCTTATTCTCTTCGCTCAGTGGTGTATCTAGGGGGCAGGGGGGCACGTACCCCGTACAGCACTTGGAGGGGCGCAAAAAACGCAAAGGAGAGAAAGAAAAATAGTTTTTGAAGGTTGAAATGCGAAAATTTTCCAAAGCTTGGTTGCTTTGCTCCCTCGCATAATTATTTTCTTTCATGCAGGATCTCGTAATTTCGCTCAACCAGTATATATTTCTTAAATAGCTTAAAGGGTTCAAAAAATAAAAATGTAATTGCTTTGCTCGCTATTATTATGTAAGTTTCATATGACTCCCGCTAAATTTTGGCGCCCCAATATAGAATGAAGTGTATAAAACTTCATTGTTTGCCCCGGGCGCCATAATCCCTAGATACGCCACTGGCTTCGCTCCCTGGCATGTGAAATGTTGCGGCGAAATACATGTAATTGAAAAACAGTCTGGGCGTCGAACTATAACTTTCCGCCTAAAAAATTTGTTTGCTACAAGCCTTTATCTTTCTCTCAAAACGTCAGAGCTTTTCGCGCTTCGCGCGGGAAGGGGGGGAAACTCCCCTTCCCTGCACCCACCCCTGGTACATACAGTGCAGTATATAATTGCGTCCAAAATAACTGAAAAGCAGTCAGGGCGTCGAACTAACATTCCGCCTAAAAAAGTGCTAAAAACGTCAGAGCTTTCGCGCTTCGTGCGGGAACGGGACCCCCCCCTTCTCTCTCTGCACCCACCCCTGTTACATACAGTGCAGTATTGCGTCCAAATAAATGAAAAGCAGCCAGGGCGTCGAACTAACTTCCGCCGTAAAAAAGAAAGTGCTACGAGCCTTATATTTCTCTCCGATTTGCAGCTGTAAAACTAAGAGACTTTCGCGCTATGCGAGGAAGGGGGGGGGGGAGGACTCCCCCTCCTTGCGTGCTCATCACCAATTTTGGCACTCTTCGCGTGCCCCATAACCACCCCTTAAATGAAATCCTGGTTATGCAGTTGGATTCTTCATGTCTGCCCCCCCCCCCCCCCCTATTGAAAAATCCTGGCTACGACGTGTTTACAAAGCATTTATATTAACATCCCCCTTCCCCTTCATGTCTGCCCCCCCCCCCTATTGAAAAATCCTGGCTACGACGTGTTTACAAAGCAGTTTATATTAACATCCCCGCCCCCCCCCCCCCCCCCCCCCCCCCCCCCCCCCCCCCCCCCCACTGAGCGACTTGTGGAGAAGCTGGCGAGACCAAAAAAATACGGGTCTACCTTTTCCAAAAGTTGACAAAGCTTCATTTGTGTGTCCCCTCTTTTACTCAATCCTGGATCCGCCCCTGACATAGGCTGCATTAATTATCCAATTTCTTTTTCACTTTGGGCCTACACTGTACTTTTGATTTTAACTCCTATTCAAAATAGAATTACCGACAACTTTCGTTATGAAAATGAAAGCATCGAGAACAATTTCTTTTTTTTTAGGCAGTAAATGCTAAAATGTACCCCTAACAATGTTTTAAAATTATTATCATTTTATTAAAACAATATGAATATAGTTTTATATACTCTGTATATATAATTTTAATTGTATATGATTATTCCTGTTTCTGATACCCATTCTTTGCAAGTATTGCACTATGAGTCCCTGGAATAGTCTACTGTATTGTGAATTTTATATTAATAAACCGAGATTGAATCGAATTGAACTGAAGTGAATTGAATTTATAACCATGTTCCCCTCATTGTAGGGCATGCTGATACATTTGATTGTGAAGAAATTCCAGATCAACGTTAATGCAAATTAATATATTCTCCAGCCTTTCTGACTGTGCCCACAAATACTGTTATACAAATACTTTTGTTAAAGCCCTATTCCCTCATAAAATGCACAATATTATAGAAGAGGTCAATACATAAAACAGGAAATAGACTGCAATTATTCGTTTGCTCGGTTTAGAAAGAGTGCATATACAGAAAGAGTGCTTCACTGTGTTCTGTTCTCAGCAACAAAGAGAGAAACAAATTAATAGCTTGTAGCAGGGTGATTATACAAACCTTGAAGCAATGTCAAATAGGCCTACAAGCTTTCACGACGAGAAATTATTAAAATACCAGAACGGCAGTTGAATGCTAAAAATATGGGACCTTTGGAGAAGTAAATCATACAAATCGATACAGTGTAATTAATGATTGAATAATATGGTGTAACCATGAAGTGCTATCGGAGGAGTAATTCATTGTTTGGATGAAATAGACGAAAATTTGAAGCTGCGTTTGTCATACAAGATATTCTGGTCCAGAATATATAAGCCTACTGCATGTTAACAAATGACTCGCAGAAAAGGTTAATTTAGGCCTAGGGCCTATACATGTACTTAACTTGTATAGTCAACAGTCCTTTATTAGCTACAGCATACAGGGGCGGATGCGGATTGAGTAAAAGATTTTTTTGGTCTCGCCAGCTTCTCGAAAAGTCGCTCAAATTTCGCCAAACTTCCAAAAAACGCTCAGTAAAGGGGTTATGGGGCCCAGTTTCCCTCCATAATTCCCTGACAAGCAAAAAAAAAAAAAAAAAAAAAAGGGGGGTCCGGACCCCCGCGACCCCCCCCCCCCCCCCCTCTGGATCCGCCTATGGCATGTAGAATCGGCTAAAATGGTTCAACTTGAAATATGATATGTAAATATC
The DNA here is from genome assembly GCA_025617745.1 of Heliocidaris erythrogramma. NCBI lineage: Eukaryota > Metazoa > Echinodermata > Echinoidea > Camarodonta > Echinometridae > Heliocidaris > Heliocidaris erythrogramma. The sequence goes on along the minus strand of CM046865.1, from coordinate 20,717,433 downwards.
TGGCATTTTGTTGTTTTTATTGATCAGAATTACATAAACAATTATTCTTCTCAAACGGGACTACTGCTTAATGATGTTAATGTTCCTGTAGATTCCTTTTTATGTAGAGATCCAAATTGTGTAAATAACGACCATACTACTGAATTATGCAATGTGTATAATGATATTGTGAAATGCCTTTTAAGTGTTGCCAGTGAATCCTTATACCAGAACAGGAAATATTAGGCCTGGTTGGAATGAGCATGTTGCGCAGCTGCATTCTGATGCTCGAGAGGCTCATTTGCTTTGGGTTGAAGCTGGAAAAATTAGACATGGCCCCTTATTTGAGTTTAAGAAAAGGGCAAAGGCCCGATTTAAGTATGCATTACGCTTTATAAAGAATAATGAAAATACCATGCGTGCGGATTCTATCGCACGTAAAATGCAGAGCAACAGTTACTTTGAGTTCTGGAAGGAAATCAAACATGTAAATAATAACAAGACTCCACTTCCAACAAATATTGAAGGGGTTACCGGTGATGCGAAAATAAGTGAATTGTGGCGTAGTTATTATAAAGACCTGTTTAACTGTGTACAGAGTAAGATGCATGCTGTTACTGATGTTATTTTTGATGAAAATATGATTATCTCTTCTGAAGAGGTTCAAGAAGCTATAAAACAACTGGATAACAATAAGTCATGTGGTTTAGACACTATTACAGGAGAACATTTACAGTTTGCAAGTTTGAAACTTATGCCATTACTTGCCATGTGTTTTTTTTTTTTGTTGTTTTTTTTTATTCATGGTTTCTTGCCAGAGAGTATGCTTTCAGTCGTTTTGGTGCCAGTCATTAAAGATAAAGCTGGTCGCATTACTAGTAAGGATAATTATAGACCGATAGCGTTAGCTATAGTGTTCTCTCCAAAGTGCTTGAAAAGATTTTGCTGAGTAGGTTAGAGTTGTATATTTTAACCAATGATAACCAGTTTGGTTTCAAAGCCAAACATGGTACTGATATGTGCACCTTTGAAGGAAATAATTGCTAACTATTGAAGGAGAAATTCATCAGTGTTTCTGTTTCCTTGATGCCTCGAAAGCATTTGATCGAATAAATCATGAAAAGCTGTTTAATAAAATGGTGGATAGGAATGTTCCTGTTTATTTGATTAGAATATTAGTATTTTGGTATGCCCATCAAACTATGATGGTTAGATGGGGAAGTGCTATCTCCGAACCCTTTCATGTTAGTAATGGAGTTAGACAAGGGGGAATTCTTTCTCCCTTCCTATTCAACTTATACATGGATGGGCTTTCTAACAATTTGAATTCTTGTAAAACAGCCTGCGTAGTTGGAAGCACTCTAGTGAAAAATGTTAATGTATGCAGACGATCTTGTGATAATTAGCCCATCTACCGCGGGTTTACAGAGCTTACTTTAATAAGATTTGCTCTAACTATGGAGTTGATAATGATGTGAAATATAATGCAAAAAAAGAGTCATGTTATGATAATTAGATGCAAAGATCAAAGTAAATTAAAATTTCCAGATTTCTATTTGTGTGATAATAAACTTGATGTCTGTAAAGAGGCCAAGTATCTTGGTCACTTTTTTACCGATGACCTCTGTGACGACAGAGATATTTATCGTCAGTGCCGTAGATTATATGTTCAGGGTAATATATTAGTCAGGAAATTGCCAAACCTTCAAAATTCGCTCAGTAAGGGGTTATGGGGTCCACGTCCCCTCCATAATTCCCTGACAAGCAAAAAAAAATTGTCAAACCTTCAAAATTCGCTCAGTAAGGGGTTATGGGGGTCCACGTCCCCTCCATAATTCCCTGACAAGCAAAAAAAAAATTGTCAAACCTTCAAAATTCGCTCAGTAAGGGGTTATGGGGGTCCACGTCCCCTCCATAATTCCCTGACAAGCAAAAAAAAATTGTCAAACCTTCAAAATTCGCTCAGTAAGGGGTTATGGGGGTCCACGTCCCCTCCATAATTCCCTGACAAGCAAAAAAAAATTGTCAAACCTTCAAAATTCGCTCAGTAAGGGGTTATGGGGGTCCACGTCCCCTCCATAATTCCCTGACAAGCAAAAAAAAAAAAAAAAAAAAAAAAAGGTCTTCCATTCTAAAAGGGGGGGGGGGCACAATCGGGAAAATGGCGGATCGTCTATGGTCAAAATGCATACTTCTCTTCCAGGGGGGGGGGGGGGGGGGCACGGGCCTGAAGTGCCCCCCCCCCTGGATCCGCCAATGTATACACTTATATGTATGTACTATGTTGTATTCCTCACCATGTTCTTGTCAAACTTGTCTATGGACCTCTGTCGTGTGCAGATGAGTCTGAAATAAAGTCTTGAATTGAATTGAATATCTACTTTGTAACAACATATTTTGTCTGTTTTTTCTGTAGAAAATATAAAAAATAAGAAAGATAATATTTGTACATGTAATAATAAGTAACACTTATATAGCATTGCTTACAGATTGGGCATAACTTATCTTCGATCTATAGGAATAAACTTTACAGTAGGCCTATATGTATCCTTTCCTGTTACATGAAAAATTACAATTAATGCAGGAGAAATTGGTACATGTACCTTCATTGTGAAGCGTATTCCTTTAAGGAAGATAATTTATGCTTTATTTAACAATGAAACAAAGAATTTTGAGTCTAAATTTAACTTTCAGTTTGAGTTCTAGGAAAGGTGAAAAATAATTTGTGGGCTTTCTCATTCGTTTTACGTTAGTTCGGAAGCACATCATAGTACATCAAGTGTCCACTGAAAATTAAGGATTGCTATTCAAATGCCCTGACATCGAAATATGACCAGAAATAGCTGAAGTGTTTGGGCCGAACATCCATGCAACATGTGAGTGCAGTCCCATATATATATATATATATATATATAATTTAACGGAATGAAGAATTCCACCTGAAGAATTAAACGAAAGCGCTTGTGGAAGCAAACCTACGGATATCTACTATGTCTTTATTCTCGGAGTGAACTTTATCTTACTTTAAATTATTTTTTCTATACGTTCTCCCATCTACATTTCTTTACAACTATATATATATACAGTGGAAACTCCAAACGGGGACCTTGGGACCATGAAAAATCAGGGTAAAAAACGGAAGTACGTAAATACAGGGGCGTGGCAGAAAATTTGGAATGTGGATGCGACACCCAAATTTGCCGACAAAAATTCTGCACCATAGCCCCCCCCCCCCCCCCCCCCCCAAAAAAAAGAAGAAAATCGCAAATGTAGAAATCTTGATCTTCATCATCGGGCCCCATTTTCGCAGTGACAGGCTGACGCCTTTTGCCTGAATATCAACTTCTCAATTTTCTTTTTTTATAATACTATTCGTAGTGAAAATGTACCAAAGTTACATAATTATCAGGGAACCTCGCTGCCCAAATGCATGTACATGTACATATAATGTGTGGATATTCTGGCACCTCGCTGCCCGAATATCGGAACTTAGTCCTCACGGGGGGGGGGGGGGGGGGGGGGGGGACTGCATCCAATTGCCAAATTCCAAATATTAACTTTCCCGTGTTTTCTCCCAATTTTTTCCTTCTTTTCTTTCTGTTTTTGTTTTCCTTTCCCTTTTTTCCCCCTTTTTCCTCTTTCTCTTTCCTCTTCCCTCTCCCTTTTTGGCCAATTTTCCTTTTTTTTTTACTTTTCGTAGTGAAAATGTACAGAAGTTGCATACAGAATTTACAGGGAACATATCTGCCCAAATATGTGGATATTCTGGCACATTGCTGTGCGGCCCGAACATGAAGTGGTGGTTGCCCGAATATCGGAACTTGGAAAATTCTCAGGAGGGGGCTGCAGCCCATTGCCGAAGGGAACACCTCTTGCCAGTTTAGCCAATTTTTCTTTCTTTTTCTGTTTTTTTTTACCTTTCTCATTGATCTTTTTCCTTTTCTCTTTCCTCCCATTTTTTTTTTGCCTGCAGAGGTGGAGCATTTTCCGACAGCAATTTTGAGTGTGTGTGTGGGAGGGTGACTATTTACAGCCTGAATTCTGGCTTGAAATCAAATAACTCACAAATCAAAATTCATTCAGGAAGAAGCGTCCATGTTCTTTAATATAGACATGTGTAACTCTATATCCGATTTAAATAAAATGACACAAATTATTAAACATATATCAAAGAGATTTATCTTTTTACTCCAATTGGACTGTAAAAATTGAAAACTTTTTGCATGCAGTTTCAACAGCATATCAAAAAAAATAATTTTCATAAAAACATATTTCATTAGTGTTTCAGATGGTTCAATAATAATATTCAATAATAAGTAAGCAGCCACTGCATATTTGAATGTTTTCAATTCACCTTTAAAAATGTAAAAAATAACATGCATCAATATTACTGAATACACACATAAATTAAGTCTTCTAACTGGTCACTGATTTAACCACAATAAAATCTTTAAATTACGATATTTCACACCAAAAAAAAAAAAAAAAAAAATGCATATAAAATTACAAATCAGTATTCATATAAATTCATCCAAATCAATTAGTACTGTATTCCCATTTCAGACACACATACATGTATAAAAATAACATTTGCATATACATGTAAGAATAAAAATCTGTATTAGTCAATCAATATCATAAAAATAAAATTGAAAAACAGTACAGTACTAAACAGGAAAATCAGCTGCTCTTTAGAACATGTAAAGCCATTATTTGATTAAAAGGAATAAATCCATAAATATTTTATAAACGTGGATATGACAATGTGAAATACTACATAGTAGTCCATAAATGGAATGGTATTTGGTCTCTATCATCATTCTTTAAAGGAATTAAGCCTTTGATTTTCATCATATATATATATATACACTGCTCTTAGGAACCACAAGAGCCAATGATCTACAAGTAAAAATGCCTCAATCAAAAGGTCTTCGTTAAAGATGAATGAATATTTAAAAAAAAAAATCATACTTTGACTTTCTTAAGTGCTATAACAGGTAAAACACCAGAGAAACATTAAAGGGATTCGGTAACTTTATGGAGGCTTGATTTAAATTGTTGAATTTTGATATCTGTCTTGTATAATGATGTTCAGAAGGATAAATAAATAGCCAGGCATAGAAAGGTTTTCAAATATATGTTATTATTAACATATCTATGACTGAATACTCCCATTTACGAAAGCGTATGGCCATACGCTTTAGTCTAACACTGAGTCTATGGGGTAAAATGAGTCTGGCATTTCCGGTCACTTGCATATGTTTACTTTTGTGAAGGATATGATGATTTTGAAGTGCTTTTTTCCCCCCTGGGCTTCATTTTTACATCATATTACATACACTGATAGCATGTAAGGCCAGGCAGCTCAAATTTTATCAAGCCTCTACAAAGTTACCAAATCACTTTAAAATAAATTTTTCTTTCATAAACAATTAACATGCCTTAATCATTAAAGAAGTACACATATGATTATTCATCTCCTTTTTCATCACACTGTACTTTGACTTTCAAAATTGTTAAAAATGGGCAAAATGAACACCACAGAAACATAACAAAAAAGAGAAGCAAAATAAACAAAAAAACAAACAAACATTAATACATTTTTCTTTCACATACATGTAGAAAAATATATAAATATAACGTAAGTACAATGGTTATCAAATATTCTTATTTCAGTTATCAACCAAAAATACAGAATAAACGCAATCAACATATAATTGCGAACATATGGTTGAAAACTGAGTAGTTGAAATTACATAAGCAAAATGGCAAATGCGTGAAAAAATTGTTAAGATACTACCTACTGAACACATGTATACTCCCAGTAAACCGTAATATATTCCTCCTTATTCAATTTCATAACCATGAATACAAAAAAACCCTCATACATCAATCTTTAAGAAGAATATAGTATGCTTTTACAGTATCTTTTACTTGTTTAATATTTTAAACAATGTACCTTACCTAATAAACTGTCACTTCCACTAATCGATTTCAACTTTAACGCTATTATACAGGTGAGGTATGATTTATGAAAATTACTTAATACTAAACTGTACCACATTGACCCCAAATTATCTCTACTACTAAACAAAGATAAGTTATTTGCTTCCAGAGCAATACTTAGTCAATAGGTCAGGGTGCTCAAGGACATGGAAAAACCTGGAAAGTCGGGGGAAAGTTATGGAAAATGAAAAAAAAATTCTCCTGAACTCATGTAAATTAATGGAAATTGATCGTGAGTGGGACACGTGTGTGACTATGGCAGCCTTCCATCACAAACATGAAAGAATATAGATCACAATGTGGTATACGTACACCGCTTGGATGCCACAACCCATACCAAAATGGTACTTATCTGGTCATGGAAAAAAGCAGAAATGGTTTATGGAAAGTCATGAAATTTGGTTATCAAATTTCTGTGGCAACTGTGAATGAGTACTATATTCGTATAATTTCAGATGGAACATTTTAGTACTATATATTTCTGAAAGAAAATCTGGCAATTGGCATTATTTCAAAACATACGATTTCAGAGAGCATATAAAAAAAACCTGAAGTTAAATTGTAAGTATCATACAGTTAAATTTGAGTAATACATATATATATATATATATATATATATGTGAAAGAAATTGCGAGAATAACGTTGCGTAGCTCAATCAAAGTTCCCCAGAGCTGTCCTCCCTTTTTGAAATTTTTGCAAAGGCTGAAAAAATGTCTCCGCCGGGAATCGGACCCGGGCCGTTGGCTTAGAACGCCAATGCCTTAACCACTAGACCACGGAGACGGGTTAGTGGTTTCGGCGACACCAGATTCAATTGACCGACAGATTGACAAATCCTCAACCTTATTAATTAATTCCTTTGTCGGGGGCAGGTGAGTTTTGAACAAAGACAAGCCGCGTGCCTCAGCTGGATCCAAGCGAATGCTTTGAATACATGTATACATTAGAATAATTATTAACAAGTGTAAGGAAATAACATATACAACAGCTTTGGCAAATCTCGTGGAAATAAATACAAATGTGAAAGAAATTGCGAGAATAACGTTGCGTAGCTCAATCAAAGTTCCCCAGAGCTGTCCTCCCTTTTTAAAATTTTTGCAAAGGCTGAAAAAATGTCTCCGCCGGGAATCGAACCCGGGTCGTTGGCTTAGAACGCCAATGCCTTAACCACTAGACTCCCGACAAAGGAATTAATTAATAAGGTTGAGGATTTGTCAATCTGTCGGTCAATTGAATCTGGTGTCGCCGAAACCACTAACCCGTCTCCGTGGTCTAGTGGTTAAGGCATTGGCGTTCTAAGCCAACGACCCGGGTTCGATTCCCGGCGGAGACATTTTTTCAGCCTTTGCAAAAATTTTAAAAAGGGAGGACAGCTCTGGGGAACTTTGATTGAGCTACGCAACGTTATTCTCGCAATTTCTTTCACATTTGTATTTATTTCCATGAGATTTGCCAAAGCTGTTGTATGTTATTTCCTTACACTTATATATATATATATATATATATACATCTGGGGAACTTTGATTTAAGTTACGCAACCATTATTCTCTCATTTCCTTTCACATCACTAAAAACACCTGTATAATATATAACATTGAATGGCCTTAAGTGGGATACAAAGGTATATCGCACGAGTCGGCATGAGTGGTCGAGATTCGCGAAAGTTTCAAGCTGCGACTTAATCAAATCACAATTGAAACAACATAAAATTTTTGCTATTGGCGAAAGTTTCTTGCTGCAAAATTGGCTGTCATTAACAATTTGCGAACGTTTCATACCGCAAAAGTTTTCCCTCTGTTTCTGGATCGCTACTTAACTGTACCAATTAGACTGTAGATGAATCAATGAATAGATGAAAACATGTCATCTAAAGTACGGAGGTGAGAGCTGAATAATCCATTTCCCATCAATTAACCTGTTGACTACTGCATTATCTCTTTCCCATAGGCTTTACACAGGGATCACTCGATTCCCGTAGGCAATGGGTTAAAAAAAGGTCACCATAGGGTTATGCATAGTGCCCTGGGAAGAAGTAGAGCTTCTTTGTAAGCATAGTGACGGGTGCTGGCATCTGTTTATGCCTGCCAGAACTAGAGGAAGATACAAATGCTCTTGAAACTTTGGCGTTGACCTAATAAGATAGAAAAGAAAAATTAGACACTACAGTGGACACTCGGTATAACAAGGTCACTGAGATCATCAAAATTCTCCTTATTATAGCAGGAATCTTGTTATATCAGGTTAAAAAATCAATAGAATATAAAGAGCTGGGACCAGGAATATTACTTTGTCATATCAGGAATGTTGTCACATATATGACCTCTTTATACCGAGTTTCCACTGTAGTATGTAGGCCTAATTAATATCATGAAGTGACCAAATCAAAGGTTTACTTTCATGTACTCCACTCTTAATATCACATCTCAATCATCAAACGATTAAACTACACTGTCAGACAATTTTAATTCATAATATGTTAGCATATAATGTAATGCTCCACCTCTTGACAAATTTCATGTGCCCCTCCCCCCCCCCCCCCCACCACAGAAGAGTGGTGACCCCCTGCTATTGCCACCCTGATGACAAATTCTGAATACATCACTGATTTTTTTTTTTTTTTGGGGGGGGGGGGCGTCAGTGCTAGGTTCCATGTATTTCCCAGTCATGCCTGTAGGGATAGGGATGGCATGAATCTTTTATATTTTTAGGTGGTACTAAAGGATATTTTTTGTGAGTGACCGGTTGGGGCACCAAGAACTGCAAACTTGCAGGAAAGGGCATGGCCACCTCGGAGCAATGCTGCTGAATACCAGCGTCTGCATGAAATTAATTCAATAAATTAATGTAAACCGAACAGTCTCGTAACCATGCAGGATTCTTTCAAATAGGGGTCGGGATAGCTTTAAAAAAATTTTTCTTGAGACATAGTTTGGAGAAACATGTCATTCAAGAAGCAAAAAAATGTAATGTCATTTCTCATTATATGCCCGTGGATTGCCACTGGTTCCATGAGTGTATGTAGATATCTGATATATAAAAGATGCTTATGGATATCCCTCCATGGTAACCTTTTTAAGATGAAACATGAGGGCAGAAAGGGAATATTATCATAGCTAGTAGATGATAGTTGTGACAACCGCACTTGCGTGTGCTTGAAGGTCAAGTCATGGGGCTCCAAATAGTTCCCTTCGATATACAATCTCTATGTGAGAGAGAACTGGGTCGATCTCCATGAATTGCTCATGTCACAACTGTCTCTCCTCTACTAGCTATGGGTATTTTTTACCTTGGTCATCATAGACAGAAGATCTTCATCTTTGGCGCGTTTCAGAATGACTTCTGTCAAGGCTTGGATGAACCAGCTTCCCCTTTCTGAGTTCCTCCATGACACATATCCTGAACAAATACACACCACCAGAATTCATCATATAGCAAAATATCATATCCAGCTAATCTGGCCGGATTTGGTGTTTTGGGTCCGGTATTATAATAATGATAAACCAATACTGCCAATCAATCATTGGAGTTTTGTTTCTGGTTGGGCAGGGGTGGTGGTCCCACTACAGGAAGCAATGATAATATAAAGCCAGTGCATCAGTTTGCAGTTTGGTTTCTCTTTGGACCAGGGTGGTTCCGCTACCATTCGTGTGACAAGCTGGTAAAGCCAGTTAGTCACTTTGTAGTTGGATTGTGTTTCTGGCAGGACCAGGTTCCCCTACCATATGCATGACAAGCCAGTAAAGCCAGTCTGCTATTTTGTAGTCGAGAGGAGGGGAACCAAAGACCATGGGTTCGAATCCAGCCCAGACAGATGACTGAAGTTGTGTGTTAACATGCCCCTCACATGTTCCATAGATGCAGGCTAGGTTACAGTGTAAAACAATTTGTCCCTTGGATAGCATGTCAAATGGGGTCCCATGTACAGGAGAGTCATCACCTATATATGCATGTTATTACTTTCATGCCAAATGTGTGTGCAGTGCATATGATCGACTTTTAGCAAGACTGCATCCATTTCTTATCATTTTGATGATTCGAAAATCTCAAGTGTCCACCAATTCTTATCAACCTTCCAAACTCCTCCCAGACAGTTTCTTTTACAATGTAATCGCTTTACAAGAATTTGACTTTATCTTTAAGAATAAAAATTTTGCCTGCCTGCGAGAGGACCTTCATACTACGCCCTGGTTTACTTCACATAGCTAACGAGATCTCACCTGGCACAGTAGCATACGCAAGAAGCATGTCGCTCTGACTGGGCACTTTACTACGTGTAGATGCAAAGCTATCGGTGGAATCTAGCTCCATTTCGAGCATCATCTGAGCTAGCTGTTCATCATCCATTTGGGAGTCAACCGGAGGCCAATTATCACCAGCAGGTCCATGGAATATTTTAGCCCCATCTGCTGCGTCTACTCCTTTATCAAACCTCTCTAGTATGAATATAAGAACAAGCGTAATCCATAAAATTCTGGGGTGGTATTCTGAGCACCATTTTATTTCTAAAATTTTTTATTTCATCTTTTAAAAAAAAAAATTGGTATTCTGAGACCACTTTTTATCTATGTTTTTGTCTCATATTTTATCTCAGTATCATACCTTTCCCTTGCATATACAGTTGTATGCACGATACCCGCAGCTTTGAATGCTTACGCCCATTATATTTTGTGGGAAAATAAAACTTAAAATATGGTTAAGGGCTATTTTATCTCTAAGACGCACGGTGAGTGCCATACTTTTGGACAAGTACGATGCTAGTCATGCGATCAAAATAAACAAAAAGATACCAAGTACTGACTATATTTCTCAAGCAAATTTCTCATGTGATTATTGAATTATATTTGAAGAGTCTTGCCAACTAATAACACACTTGCAATGATGCTTCTAATAGTGTTCTAGAAACTCAGACTGGCAGAGAGCAATTCTATTGGGTGAGCATGATGAAAGTGAAATCTAACATTTCTTGTTGGTTATCACATCATAAATGGGCGTGTCTTAGATGAGATAAAATCTCGCTAAAATGGTTCTCAGAATACTGATTTAAAAACATTTTAAGGATATTCTATCTTACTGACTTGAAATCTCAGATTTTATCTGAGATGAAATGAATCTCAGAATACACCCCCTAGCCTCTACAGTTCACCATGCAGCAAACTGGTTATTGCCTCCATTTGGATGAACTAAAAATTAACCTTTAACTAACCTCCTAACACTGCATTGGTAATCTTTGATAAGTCCATTCTCATCATTTTAATCCAGTTTAGTTGAAATTTATTACATGATTCTCAATTTATTCCACACAGCAATGTTTTAGTAAGATTTATTACCTATATGACCCTATGATTTTTTTTTTACATATCACAGTTGAATGACTTATTCTCAAAATTAATGTGAAGAGATTACAACTTTCATTACCTTCTTATATTTGTCCAAATTTTGTTCCAAACTTTTACCAATCTGTGTCTCTTTACTCTCTTATTTATTCACCCAATTAACTTGTAGAAAGGTCGGATTGCCCGTCAAACTTACTCCCACGACATGCTTGTAAGAAGAAGAGCTTAGGCTTTCCTTTCAAGGTTGGGCATCGATCAGAACCAAACTGACTTACAATATCTTCTATCTTCACCACATTGTCATCTGTGCCATACACGGTGCCATCTTCCCCATGAGAAAGTATGGCGAATATGAAGCAGTCAAACTGGGAGTGGTCATATCTTCTCAGTTGTTCAATAATTCTCTCAATTTCCTTAAAGACAATTCATAAAAAATCATGCATATAATGTGGTATGAAAGTTAAATAAATAAACATGTTCTTTTGAATAACCTTTTCACTTCATAAAGACAACAATAAAAAAAATCACTGTATCGCAAAGCATGCATCATAAAAGTCCATTGTATTATTTGAAGCATACGGTTACTACATGAACTCACCTTGCGTTTAAGATCTTTGTGTACAAGCACTTCAAACCCAAGCTGCTTAAAAATATTCTCCAAGTTACCACAGTCTACATTGGTTCCATTTCTCCGAGGCATGAACCTGAAATTTTCGTTGTTTATGATGAGTGCTAGACCTCGAGGTTTGGAACTCATTTTGTACACCTGATAGGAGCAAAACATAAGTACATGGTGAAATAGAGTTATTTGGATCAAAGTTTTGCAAGTTTCCTCTTTCTCTTTTTTTTTTGGGGGGGGGGGGTGGTGTTATACCTAGACAAAGAAGAAAAAAATTTGAGTTTTTCATAAAACAGATAAGCAGAAAATGTTTTACGGGAACTACATTTTTTTCAGTTATTAACTTTGGTGAGGAGTTACGCCAATTTCACTGTGGCCCATTTTCCAGTCTGTATTGCTGTGGCAAGCTAGAACTTGCAAATCATTATTCTCCCTCAGTTTTGCCTAGCTTGCTTATGATTTCAAAATTACATCCTACTCACTTCTTCACTAGTAACCAAACTTGGTACATATGATACAAAGCTGTCCACCTGAGAGGTGCTATAGTCACCATTGTTGTCTTGGGTAGGCCAAACTGAAAAGACAGACGGGAAAAAAAAATAGACAAAAATATGAACATTTCTCACAAAGTAAGCGATAACAAAAATTTAAAAATCCCAAAACCAAAACAGGCAATTTTTTAATGATCGTTTAAAAAAAATACTTTTCAACTCTTCATTCATAGTGTACGCAATGTTAACCTTTTCGAGACAACTGACCACATTTTGTGGTTTGGCTCAATAACTTTTGATTCAGAGCTCTAAAAAATATACAGGATACATGATTAGAAAGAGCAAAAATATCTGCACACACTTTTTCCATTTTTGTTGCATGAACATATTGGGTTTGATGCCAGGAATTTAAAAAATGAGAATAAGCTTTAAAATCTTTAAAATGTCAACACACTGAGAGGTTCGAGATCATTACTTTTTATGAAAATTGGCAATTTTTTCAACTTTTCGACAAAATTTCTAACCATGTATTTTGTTTTTAAAGACATTACATCTCATTAGAACCATGTAGCACTAACAGAAATATATTGTTGCCAATTTGAAGAATAAAATGTGATAAATACCACTCACCTGGCTCATGAGGTGTTGAAGCCTGAACTGGTCCTCCTGAAGGTGCTGATCCTGAATAGCCCAGTTTCTTTGCCAAGAACTCTTGTTTGCCCTTCACAAGGGATTCAACGAGACAAGAAAAAGCTGTGGGACCCCTTGTTTGTATAGCCATCAGAAGTTCCAAATTCTTCTTCTTTAGGCTTCGCTGCGCCTGAAAGAAACAGGATGATGAAAAACATGAAGCAGTATGTTTAAGAAATATCACATAATAATATATCAGGTATGACTCTCTAAATATTTATTTCTTCCTTATTTAAAACAGTACGGTACGGTACTTTAGCTATATTTCTGCATATGAGCTTGACCAATTTTTTTTTTTTACCGGTAATCTAAAATCTTACATCGAGAGTTGCAAAATTGTGGTAATTATAAAGTTTCATTGCAATTCCTTGTAAATGGCCTGCCCCCCAAACTGACATCTGAGGCCTGACATATGCTACATAAAGAAGGGAACAGCTAAATCAGAGCATATATTTTCTTAGGTAATTCTAATCAGCTGCAATTTACCAAAAAGGTGTAACAACAGAACCTCATTAACCCTTTCGGGATAATAGACCACATTTTGTGGTTTGGCTCGATAACTTTTGATTTAGATCCCTAAGAAACGAAATATACCAGATGCATGAGTAGAAAAAGAAAAAAAATTCTGCACACATTGTATTTTTGTTGCATGACCATATTGCGTTTGAAGCCAGGAATTTAAAAAGGAGAATAAGCCTTAAAATTCTTAAATTGGTAACACATCGAGAGGTTCAAAATCTTTGTTTTTTGTCAAAATTGGCAATTTTTTCAACTTTTCGACAAAGTTGCTAACTATATATGTTGTTTTCAAACACATTACATTTATTAGAAGCATGTAGCACTAAAAGAAAAATATTGTTACCAATTTGAAGAACAAGATGTGATCAATTTAGCCCTTAAATAATTCCTGTCCTGAAAGGGTTAAGGAACATTGTAGCAAAGTACTCTCACAACAAGGTTAATTAAGTCAGTCCCACTTCTTCGTGCATTTTATTGATTTTATAAAGCCTTTTTATTGATTGCATTGCAAGGAGTTTATCATATCAAAGTTCCATTTTACTGGGTCTAGATGCTCAGTAGAATCCACCACCCTTTACCTGAAACTCCTGGATGTGTCCCATTTCAAAGATGCCCTCGGAGTAAAGGTTAAACGACACACTGTCAAAGTCCATATCTTCGGACAGGGTGACAATATTCCTCCTAATGGTTTCTCTGTCGGCTTGATTCATTCTGCAGCTGCTCTGTATAAACATGCACTCCTGATATTATCTGAAAAACAAATATAAATATGAGTGAACTTTATAGTTGTTTTCTTCTGTACTAATAGGTGTAGATGAGAATTAAAGGGCAATCCAACCTTTGTAATAATGTGATATGTGTGAAAGCAGATCTATCAGAGAAACAGATTGGTGGAAGTTTGAACAAAATCAGACAAGCGATAAGAAAGTTATGATTTTGTTAAAGTCGTAAACACTATACATATGGGAAATTCAAATTGGTTGAATCGGTTAGGTCACTGTGTTGTAATGGCAGTCAACTTTCCCACGGCCATTAGCTGCAACACACAAAAGGACTAACATCAATTTTTCAAAATTTATAACTCAGTATATCCTTTTCTTTTTGGAGGACCTATAACAATATGCTTTGAGTACTGCCCTGAGGGTCAAAGCTCTCGAACTCGAGAGAAAACTGGAATTTAACAATATTTTTGTGTATGACAAATGGAAGAATTGATCGTGAATATAGTACGTCACAATCATCGATTTCTACCAAGTAGGCAAGTACCAGTAGTTCGTCATGTTAGGACTTGCAGAAAAATACTGCTGCTGTACTGTTTCAATACAATTTTATGCATTTTTAGAATCAAATAATTCAGCACTGTGAATTAAGTCTTTTCCACAAATTAACTGCACAAACAGGAAAAAAAATGGACTTACAAATTCTAAAGGTGATTTAATTTGACAATCAGTATACGTGTGCGTACAATCCATGTGGTTGAGATCGAATGTCACAATCGATTCATCAAAATAATGCCAGTTTGAGGTGTAGTGATCTCATTTTTCAAATATACAATTATAACTTTCTTATTCTTTGTCTGATTTCTTTCAAACTTACACCAATCAGCTTTTTACAAACGTAATTGACTTGCAAAACATGCATGCGTGCACTAGAGCACAGTAATGTTCATGTACATCATGACCCTAGTACTCTATATTCTAGTTTAATCCAATGGCATAAATCCATGCATTCCTTCTTTTCATCAAGGGGCGGGGCAGGGGAATGGCTTTGTTCTCCATGAAAGGTCATTCCACCTCCCCCCCCCCCCCCAGTTGAAAGAAATTTGTGCATATTTGTGCCAGTGATTTAATCTCTCCATATATCTAGGCTCCCCAGGTGACTATTATTTGTCTTTAAAGCCTTCCATGATCAAAATGCCAATAATAGAATGATTTCATATAAACACCATCTCATCCTACATCATCATCATACACATTAATCTTCGCTCTTCCCGTACCATAAACCTCACATACATTAATTGATTCGATAAGTGGCTCTTCCAGCTGGAGGGTTCCCAGAGGCAGCCATGCTGGAGGACATAACAATAAAAATCTGTGCACTAGACCATGACAACAATGGCTTTTCATATGCACAGGTTTTTATTATGTCCTCCAGGACCAGGCTGGTTTAATTCTTCTCACCATGCATGCCACATGCATGCTGCCCAAAAGCTGTAGGAAAGGTGGTGATCATACACTGTAACTGCATCTAAAGAATGGAACAATACCCCCTTTCTTCAAATCAGCTAATTCTGCAGACCAATGCTAATGGTGCATGGTAGTGGAACTGGTGGTACCCTTCCAATTTCTTCCAAATTTTAAATTTTAAATTTTTGCACCTAATTCTTCGTACTCACTTTGGACTTTGCCCAGATAACATTAATCTACACTGGGCCCTTCTAAATAATGGAATCATCTTGATTCAAATCTAAAGCTAGCTTCCTCTCTTAAATCTTTTAGAAGAAATCTTTAACATTATTAAATTAGCTTTAATTACAGTATAAGTCGATAACAATTGTACAGTATTTGCTTTTCTGCCTGTGTCTAAACAGAACATAAACAAAACCTTTCCTTCAAGACATTGATCTTTTTAATCATACATGTATTATGTGTATCTGGTTTTCTACTACTATAAACCCAATATGTATTTTGTAATTCTCTGTTATTGGGGAACCTAGTTTTAACAAGCTGTGCTTTTCCTTAGGTTCTCCCACGATACTGCTTTTTCGTTTATATTGACTTTTGACTACATGTACATTGGAATTGTTATTAATATTATGTCTGCATTCGAAATTTTGAACTACTTTTCAATTGTAATGTCCATGGCTTATTTCTGCAGTATTACTATTATGAAATAAATTTATTCAAATTTATTCATGTCATATGCCTTTTTAGTTTTTCAATTTAGATTTCTATCTTAGAGTTAGACAATCAAATATTGATTTTTTTTTAAGCAGATTGATCTAAATACAATTTACATGATACAATTTTACAAACCTGTTTTTCTTCAAAAGCTGTAACCTTGGTCTTGGTAGTCTTCAATTTCAAAGTTCAAGAATGAGACGATATCGAGAGCCTGAACCACTCGTCAGTCAGTCAGCATGAAAAAATAAAGTGCAGCTGCAGTCTACTGTCTAGACTGTATCATATGGACGTGGAATTCAATGAGGAAACCAATGGCAATGAAGCGCTTCTGTGCGTGCGGATTGTAGTGAATGAGTGAATGGTGGTTTTCTCAACCACCGCGATAACGCCAGTTCAAGGTCAACTTTTGGCGCTAATGCTCTTTCGTATATCCATGCACATATGCGCATTGGGTACCCTACCCCTACCCCTAACCCCGGAACGCTGCCACGGAGTGGCAGCAACCCCTACCCCTTACCATGCTTACCCTAACTGGCAGCCCTGGCAGGTTAGGCCTAACGAGTAACGTTAGGGCTAGGGGCCAGGGGTAGGGGTAGGGTACCCAATTAATGCGTATGTGCATGGATACGAAAGTGCATTAGCGCCCAACCTTTTTTGTATTTAAGTTTTTATTGAAAACAAAAAGCAGAAACATAAAACACAACTTGAATCTCCATGCGGGGATCCATGGTACTATGGGACAACGCGATC
This sequence comes from Heliocidaris erythrogramma, assembly GCA_025617745.1. Lineage (NCBI taxonomy): Eukaryota > Metazoa > Echinodermata > Echinoidea > Camarodonta > Echinometridae > Heliocidaris > Heliocidaris erythrogramma. The sequence continues at coordinate 20,700,142 of CM046865.1, read as the reverse complement.
GCGAAGCTCAAGCTGAACAACTTTTCATATATTATATAGCATGCATATCGCATGTTATCTAGCTGGATTCGTGATCGCGCGCATATATGATCCAAAGTCCAAGGGGGTCCAAGGCGCAGGCGCAAACCGCACGGGAAATCCCCGTTTTCAGTACAGTGCAGAGGGATTACTGTCCATTCACTGACCACCCCCGGGTTCAAACCAGGCATTCAAGTTACACGACACTCGAAAACAAACATTGATATTTGCAAATCTGCCTATATGGATCGAACCATGATCGTTTTCAAGGTGTCTGATAGCAAAATGATGGTAGTAAATTATAGATGAACCACCATTATTGACAAAAAATATAAAATTCTATGTCTTAAAGAGATCCTATATCTGTTATTCCTCTGTCCTATGCAGTTTAAAATACATGTACTCTTTATTTTTAAGTGATCGCCTGCTAGGTTTCGCCCTCTATATTTGAGAAACTTTTACAGGAAAATTCACATACTATTTGTCATGCATATACAGTAAGTTAGATTTTGAACATTAATAATTATTTCATAAATAGGCCTATTTAAAAAAATAGGCCAAGATTTATCTAATTCTTATATATACTTTGTATTTTTTCTCCCTCTCTTTGTCTATCTTGGTTATTTGATTGTTATTTGATTGTTATTTTTCAATAATTAAAAGCAGGGCAAGACATACATTTAGACCTAGATCAGCCAAGGTCATCATTGGAAATCCACCTCATCAATGTTTCATCAAGGATTTATCACTCCTTATCCCTGTTTCATAAAACTTGTTATCAATAACAACTGCCTAATTTCTATGACAAATTTGCTCTCAGCCAATCAGGTGCAAACATTTCAGTAGCTTATAACAGTTATTGTAACTTGTTATTGAGAACAAGATTTATAGAACAGGGCCCTTATCATTTAACTCATTTACTGGAACATTCACCTTTGCAATAGAATTCCAGAGGCATGAATCCAGCTCTGAAGGTAGAGTGAAAGCTGTCTATAAAGACCGCTCAAGTGAGACACGAAAAGCGGTCTTTATGTACAGGTTCCTTTAGCACATGTTTCAATGAGAAACACTTTTCAAGCGAAACAGAAATTGTGGTCTTTATAGACAGGTGGTCACTAAAGCAGGTTTGACTGTATTATAAAATCTACTGAAAGGTACAAATAAAGATAAGAGATACTATTACTACTACTACTACTACTACTACTACTACTACTATTACCACTACTAATATTTTTACTAATACAGTACTACTAGTACTACTACTACTACTACTACATGTACTACTACTACTACTATTACTATTATTACTACTACTACTACTATTACTATTATTACTACTACTACTATTATTACTAATACAGTACTACTACTACTACTACTACTACTATTACCACTACTAATATTTTTACTAATACAGTACTACTAGTACTACTACTACTACTACTACATGTACTACTACTACTACTATTACTATTATTACTACTACTACTATTACTATTATTACTACTACTACTATTACTACTACTACTACTACTACTACTACTACTACTACTACTACTACTACTACATGTACTACTACTACTACTACATGTACTACTACTACTACTACTACTACTACTACTACTACATGTACTACTACTACTACTACTACTACTACATGTACTACTACTACTACTACTACTACTTGGGTTACTACTACTATTACTACTACTAGGTCCTTGTATAGTGCACATGAATAAATACAATGCCAGTTCCTTCTCATAATTCTCTTTTTAATGTAAAATATCACAATTGAAACGAAGCTTTAAAAAGAGTGACATTACATGTAAATACAATGATATAACATGTTGCTGGATGCTCTGCAGAAGGACAGTTTCTGATTGAACTATACCTTCTGTCGAGCACACAATATATCCCTACAGTCACAGGCATATAGTCCTTATAGTCATATTCAAAAACGTATCGTTTGTTGAGAGCCAGGAGGACGTTAACCCTGTGTTAAAGTATATGAGTTAACGCCCTTCTGGTTCCAAACAGACGATATACTAACATTACTTGTTATTTTTAATAACGATATTGTTTTTTTAAGGACAAAATTGAAATCACTGAGCCTCTAAAGCATTTTAAACATTTTAAGCTAATAAAATTGTTGACTAAACCTAACAACTCCACAAAAAAAGTAATTTGACATAAGTCTTTACCACACACGATATTAAAAACTTTGAATTATGGTAGTACTGTACCTTTCTTAATTATTTTCCAATCCAATTACATCATATTCAGATACTTCACAGTGATACATAGCTATGGTAGATGTTACACATTTTTCTAACAAGCCATAGCTGGATTTAAAAATATAATAGTCTTAGGACTGGTAGAAACAAAATAAGCAGTGGCCGCTTGATTTTTAAACTATTTAATTCATAATCCATGATTTTCATTAATGTTTGGGACAGACATGATTAATGGCTGAATGCAACACTAAACAAAATTTTAAATTTGTATTCTAGTTTCAAAATTTATTACTGTATAATTAGTCAAACTTGTGCTTAAACTGTGCAATCTCTAGATACCGAAATGGTAATAATATCTTAAATATGCATGTACACGTGCATGACATGAATATTACACGGTGATTACATGGTGATTACATAGTGACTGCATGAATATTACGTTTTGACTAAATGAATATTATGTGGTGTCCACATGAATATTACATGGTGACTAGTGTTATTATCCCTGGTCACTGGATTTCACATTAACAAGTGTGCACTATTTCCTCCCCTGGCCAGGGAGTTTTAACTGCCATGCATGCAAAGCAATGGCAAAGACAATTACAAATTTCTTCTGCAATCCTCACAGGCCCCTATTCTATCCGGAGAAAGCAAGGCAGAAGTACACATAGACTGATTTCTCGCAAAAGACTATACAAGGGAGAGTGTCGTGGGTGGGATTCAAGCCACAGACCGTTTTTTCCACAGTCATGCAACTACATGGTAATGTACAACACCATGACACCTCAACAACACTTCAAGAGTAACATAGCAACTTTGTACATGAGAACAGCACATTGATAAGATTTTATTTCATAAAAAAGAACATAACATGCAAAAATACAAAACGAATCTTTGTCATGTTCAGAATGGAAAATGAACATATATATACAGATGATTATGTCTAATTCTACATTTGACGTGTCAAGTTGATATCACGATTTAAAATTCTTTAATGTTGTCTTTTCTATTTAACAGTACCATTGGAGAAAAAAACAACAACACAATACCACAAACGAATGAAACCATTAAATTTCATTTAGCATCTAAAATGTATTATTTTGATGTACCATCAAGCAATTGTCTTCACAATATGTAAATACAACTGCATGGGCTTCTTTGCTTATGTATGAAATTAAAGCAACTTCACAAGGTTTCACTTTCATCATATAAAAGTAATGATAACATAAATATTCCTAAAAGGCAGCAAAAAAAAAAGAAATTTAGAGATACATGTATAACATACTTTATTAAATATATGGCTACTGAAACAATCTTATTTGCACTTAGCTAACCACCCATGAAACCCAAAAGAATAACGTTCACACCAGAGAAAAAAAAAAACAAAGCCAAGCGTAGCTTAGCTCTAAAACATCAGAAAGAGCTCTGGTATTAAAGCTCAAAGGGATTTATGGAAAGACATTTTAAAAGCTCAAAGCTTATAAAAGTCTTTAAAAAATATAATTTTTCTTCAACAATTTTTCCCAGAAAACAAAAAGTATTCATTACAAATCATGTCTTTCATTTTATGTTTTTTTCATCTTCCAGGGCATTGCGTACCATAACATAAGAACTCACAAGCAAATCACTTTTGGTATTGCCTGCATATATGTAGCATAAAAATTCTCATGTAATTCTATACGGAAAATACAATTCCGTACAATTTGACGTTCACTGTTATTTTTCTTCCATGCTATTACAAACACTGCTAGTACGACATATTACCGGTACGGTCATGGACTAAAAAATATTTAGAAAAAACCATTTAAATCAATCCATTTACAAAAGAACATTCATGATATTCTCCTTAACAACAGTATGACAGTAAAGTGTATTCAGTACACACTGATAACTAACACAAGTACATTGTATACCTCAAATGGTTCACCGAAATGCAAGATTAATCACTTGACAAAGCTTTCGTATTGCCTCTGAATTTCATCCACAGATAAGAGTAATATTTAACACTATCTCTGAAATTGCATTTCTTCAAATATTACCCAATCATATTGGACTCATGAGAGAAGAATATATTGGTTGTCTCACTCTACAAGTGCAAAACATGATTGCAGATGAGTATGAATAGAACAACCTGAAAAAAACTATACAATATACTCTACATGTGCATGAACATTGTTTTTAACCCACTAAACAATACAAAGTGGAACTTTACAATTGCTCTCATCCAACAAATCTGCAATTCTCTTTCATTCAATATAAAATACACCCAAAGTAATGCTGGTAACTTCATCAATTTCCTTTCTGCTATCATACATGTATTAAAATCAAACAATACCATGGCACAAATCCCAGTATAATCTATTTGGCAAAATATATATTTTTTTTTTGTATTTCTTTCCGTCAGATTCTTATTATTGACACTTGTTGATGAAATCAGGTACCGCATTTCTGCCGAATGACTAAATGACGATGGTTAATGACAAACTTAGCAATACATTTCAAAGATATTCTGCATCTTTAACAATTTTGTTTAATCTAATTTTATGTCATTGTATTTTGAGGGAATAATCCTTCATTTATTCAATCTCATTCATCATTAATTTCAAACTAAGATTGATACTCCTAATGCCAGGGGCCCACTACATGAAGACGTAAAAAATACGCATCACAAGCTATATAGATTTTATCAACTTTTTAAGGTTGAGTAAGTGTTCGCTGCTCTTATTGAAACTGTGTTTTAAGTGAGTCTTGAATAGGTCCAGTCAGGCTTCTAAAGCTAGTAGGGCAGGATTGCTGAGTGGGTGTAACCGATTAGTAGATAACGTAATCCGTTCAGATTATGATAATCCACCCTGTGTCTAACACCCACTCAACATCTATTAAATAAGTGGTGCCTGGCATAAAGATCAGGGGCGGTATTCTGAGATTCATTTTATCTCAGATAGTCCGAGAAATAAAATACCCTTAAAATATTTTTAAACCGGTATTCTGAGAACCATTTTAGCGAGATTTTATCTCATCTAAGACACGCCCATTTATGATGCTTTAACCAATAAGAAATGTCGTTAGATTTCACTTTCATCATGCTCAGCCAATAGAATTGCTCTCTGCCAGTCTCTGGGGCAAGAGAGCGCGAATGGGCTATTTTTACAATTTTCAATACGCGTGCATCAAAGCGCAAATGCGCTTTTTGCTAGGATTTCATGAAAATGACGAAGGTACTTTCCGATGATTTAGAAGACCATCACAAGCATTATTGCAAGTGTGATATTAGTTGGCAAAAATCTTGTAATAGAATTCGATAATCATATGAGAATGTTGCTTGAGAAATATAGTCAGTACTCAGAATATTTTTGCTTAATATGATCGCACTACTAGCACCATACTTGCCCAAAAATATCGCACTCACCGTGCATCCTAGAGATAAAATAGCCCCTACCCTGTTTTAAGTTTTATTTTATCTTTCCCACAAATATGATTGGCGTAAGCGTTTAAAGCTGTGCGTATCATGCGTGCAACATGAATAGGCACGTACGAGGTAGGAGACAGAGATAAAATATGAGATAAAATCCGAGATAATATGTGGTCTCAGAATACAAAAAGATAAAATAAAAAATGTTAGAGATGAAATGATGCTCAGAATACCACCCCAGGATATTTTGCATGATCATATCAGTATGTCCTACATATAATATATTCTATAATGAAATATTTCAACTGTTTACATAATGTTCCTCAATGGAACCTGTCATTCACAAAGGAAGCTTGTACATAAAGACCACATACATCCACATATACAGTACTATTCTTGTTTCTCTTCAGCAGTTTCCATAACACAGGTTTGATTATATACAGTTAACCTTGCATAACTCAAAGTTGCACAAGTCGAACATTCCTTAAGCCGAATCAATTTTTTTTTACCAAACTATGTGTCATGTACATTTCCTAAGTAAAATTTTGCATAAGTTGAACTATATTTTGTGGTCCCAACAGATTCGACTTAGGCAAAGTTAACTGTATTACATACATACACACACACACACATATATTCAGTGGAAACTTGTGATAAAGAACACTGTATATAACAAACTCTTCTTATAACAAGGTATTTTCTTGTTTTTTAGCCCTGATATAACAAGGTTTCGATATAAAGAGTTCATTTCCTGGGTCCCAAGGAGTTGTTATTATGTGGTACCACTGTATATATGTCTGTGAAGAATCTCAAGACAAAGTGATAACTGGATATACAAGGATGTCATGGAATAATAGCTGTGGACCTGAGAGCCGAAGAATCTATCTAGCTTTCAATCAACGAGAACACAATCCCCCTAAGGTCCATTCAGACATAAGGCTGAAAACGGCTTTTTGAAAAACTTTCACGTCAAAATAAATATAAAGCATTGTACACTTCATATTTCTGTATCTTATAACACACAGATCTGGAAGTATGTATGGGGGCCATCATTATGCAATGCAGTGTATATCTACATGTATGCCCTCGACGTTGCCTCTTGCCATTCATGTACTTATGAAGTTTTAACCGCAGCTTTTCACTAAAGACGGTTTACAGAGTTATGTCTGAAAGTGACTTTACTCATAATGGCCAGGAAAGAAGTAAAGCTTCTTTGTAAGCATAGTGACAGGAGCTGGCATCTGCTTATGCCTTCCCGAGGAAGACTCGAATGCTCTTGCAACTTTGCCATTGACCTGGTGGAAGAGGAGAAAGAAAGAGCATATGTGTTAAATTTCAAAATATTAGCAAAAATATCTGATAATTAAACCTTAACCGGTTGGATACGATTTAATAAATTCACACTTTTCATAGACTCCAGTCTCAGTTATATTGGGCTAAGTTATCAAAGGGTTGAAATTAAATTTGTACTGGAATCTCGACACAAGAATAAACTAGAATTGTGCATTGCCGCGCAATGCGAATGTATCCCCCAGCACTGGCAGCGATTCAAAAGAGGGACAAAGAACCTCCCCTAATCTATAATGTGTGTAGATTAGAGTATAATGCATGTCTATAGAAAATTTGTCAGAAATTTGTCAAGAAATGTGACCTCAGAGCACACACAAGATATCCACTAAAATATGACCTTTGACTCTATGAAAGATGGAACACTGGAGGCAGCATCACCAAAAACTGTAGAGGTCTAGAGTAATCTATGATGGACCTCCATACAAAATCTGAAAGATATCAGTCAAAAATTGTGTCCTCCAGAATGCACGCAACCAAAATATGACGTTTGACCCTATAAAAAGTGGAACACTGGGGGCAGCATCAGCAAACACTAAAGATGTGTAGATTTCACTAAGTAAATTTGAAAGAAGTCCGTCAAGAAATGTGGAAGTTAGAGCGCACAAAAGACATATGACCTTTGACCCTATAAAGGACGGAACAATGAGGGCAGCATCACCAAAAAGTAAAGATGTGTAGATTAAAGCAAGTCACATCTCAATACAAAATTTGAAAGAAATCCATTGCGAAATGTGGCCTGCAGAGTGCACTCACGCCATCCTCCAAAGTATGACCTTCGACCCTATAAAAGACGGACACTGGTGACAGCATCACCAAAAACTGTAGGTTTTTAGATTACACCAAGAGACACCTTCATGCAAAATTTGAACAAAATCCGTTGAGAAATGTGACCGCCAGAGCGCACACAAGAGTGCACACAAGACATCTATCAAAATATGACCGTTGACCCTATAAAAGATGGAACACTGGAGGGTAGCATCACCAAAATCTATAGGTTTCTGGATTATACAAAGAGACACCTTTATGCAAAATTTGAACAAAATCCGTTGAGAAATGTGACCGCTAGAGCGCACACAAACTATCCCCAAAAATATGGCCTTTTACCCTATAACAGATGGAACACAGGGGGCAGCATCGCCAGAAACTATAGGTGTCCAGATTTTACCAAGATACACCTCCATACAAAGCTTGAAAGAAATCCATTGAGAAATGTGACCGCTAGAGCGCACACAAGAATGTGACGCGGCGGCGGCGCCGGCACTCTGCCGGGGGATACAATAATAATTGTGTTATCTTTATGGTATAAGCAATATTAAGCCAGTTTGTGATTAGTAGATGGTTCAGATTCCCCCGATCTGTGAAAGCACACGCATCTGTTTTGCTGGATACAATACTTGTTTGACAACTAAAATCACATTGGTATGCGTATCATGGTGCGCACTCTCTGAGAGCATTAAGGTCATTTCTACTCAGTACAAATGACCATTATCTACGCATGCACATTTTGTATTTACAAACTGGCCTATTCTCGCACAACAAGGGGGAATGTGGATCCAATTTCATTAAGGTTTATCTTATCATCGCTGACACTAAGGAGAAACATCATTACCATGGTGATCATAGAAAGGAGATCTTCTTGTCTAGAATATTGGAGGATGACTTCTGTCAAGGCCTGGATGAACCAGCTTCCCCTCTCTGAATTCCTCCATGAAACAAATCCTGTACAAATGCATACACACAAATGAAACGTAAAATAAAGTGTATAAGTATGTCCCACAAAAAATTACAAGCAGCATTTGGGTATCGATTACAACAGAAGTTGATTTGCAATGTGAAAAGTCATACTGGATTATAAAAATATAACTCTTTCTCTTTAATAGTACGAGTCAGTCAAGACCCCATCCGATTTGTTCCAGTAGTCACAAAGAAAGAGGAATTTTTGTAAAGCATGTCATAGGTCCCTTTCTTCTATTTTTTGTCACTTGGATCTTCTTGGCATTGATCCACATGAATGAAAATATTTTGTTCACAATAGATATGTTTACTAACACCATGACTACACTATTCGTAGGAGAGTAGGGGGAAAACCCGGTTTAGTGGCACACCTGCACATCCTAATCAGTTATACCGGGAGGAGAGACCCCGAGTGTTACAGTGATTCAGTTCGCTTTTCCCCTCCCAGGCACAGGTGATGCTAAAAACTCAACTCGTATGAATAACTAGAAATGTGCATTGCTGGGGCCGCGCAATGCTAGATGTATCCCCCGGCACTGGCAGCGATTTGAAGGAGGGACAAAGACCCTCCCCCATCCCCTCCCTCAAACAAAAGGATGGTGTAGAAATTAGATGTGTAGGTTTCACTAAGACACATCTTCATATAAAATTTGAAAGAAATGTGTTGAGAGATATACCAAGATACATCTCCATACAAAATTTGAAAGAAATCCATCAAGAAATGTGGCCTGCAGAGTGCACTCACGCCATGCCCTGAAGTATGACCTTTGACCCTATAAAAGACGGAACAATGAGGGCAGCATCACCAAAAATTAAATATGTGTAGATTATACCAAGATACATCTCCATGCAAAATTTGAACGAAATCCGTCAAGAAATGCAGAAGTAAGAGTGCAAGAAATGGAAAAATGACCTTTGACCCTATAAAGGATGGAACAATGAGGGCAGCATCACCAAAAATTAAATATGTGTAGATTATACCAAGATACATCTCCATACAAAATTTGAATGAAATCCGTCAAGAAATGCAGAAGTACGAGTGCACAAAAGGGACAAATGAGCTTTGACCCTATAAAGGACGGAACAATGAGGGCAGCATTACCAAACAGTAAAGATGTGTAGATTATACCAAGATACATCTCCATACAGAATTTGAAAGAAATCCATCAAGAAATGTGGCCTGCAGAGTGCACTCACGCCATTCCCTGAAGTATGACCTTTGACCCTATAAAAGACGGAACACTGGTGGCAGCATCACCAAAAACTATAGGTTTTTAGATTACACCAAGAAACACCTTCATGCGAAATTTGAACGAAATCCGTCAAGAAATGCAGAAGAGTGCAAGAAATGGAAAAATGAACTGTGACCCTATAAAGGACGGAACAATGAGGGCAGCATCACCAAAAATTAAATATGTGTAGATTATACCAAGATACATCTCCATACAAAATTTGAATGAAATCCGTCAAGAAATGCAGAAGTAAGAGTGCACAAAAGGGACAAATGAGCTTTGACCCTATAAAGGACGGAACAATGAGGGCAGCATCACCAACCAGTAAAGATGTGTAGATTATACCAAGATACATCTCCATACAAAATTTGAAAGAAATCCATCAAGAAATGTGGCCTGCAGAGTGAACTCACGCCATCCCTTGAAGTATGACCTTTGACCCTATAAAAGACGGGACACTGGTGGCAGCATCACCAAAAAGTACAGATTTTTAGATTACACCAAGGGACACCTTCATGCAAAATTTGAACGAAATCCGTCGAGAAATGCAGAAGTAAGAGTGCAAGAAATGGAAAAATGACCTTTGACCCTATAAAGGACGGAACAATGAGGGCAGCACCACCAAAAATAAAACATGTGTAGATTATACCAAGATACATCTCCATACAAAATTTGAACAAAATCCGTTGAGAAATGTGGCCTGCAGAGTGCACTCACGCCATGCCCTGAAGTATGACCTTTGACCCTATAAAAGACGGAACACTGGTGGCAGCATCACCAAACACTATAGGTTTTTAAATTACACCAAGAGACACCTTCATGCAAAATTTGAACGAAATCTGTTGAGAAATGTGACCGCCAGAGCGCACACAAGAGTACACACAAGACATCTATCAAAATATGACCTTTGACCCTATAAAAGACGGAACACTGGGGCAGCATCACCAAAATCTATAGGGTTCCAGATTTTACCAAGAGACACCTCCATACAAAATTTGAACAAAATCCGTTGAGAAATGTGACCGCTAGAGCGCACACAAACTATCCCCAAAAATATGGCCTTTTACCCTATAAAAGACGGAACACTGGTGGCAGCATCACCAAAAACTATAGGTTTTTAGATTACACCAAGAAACACCTTCATGCGAAATTTGAACGAAATCCGTCAAGAAATGCAGAAGAGTGCAAGAAATGGAAAAATGAACTGTGACCCTATAAAGGACGGAACAATGAGGGCAGCATCACCAAAAATTAAATATGTGTAGATTATACCAAGATACATCTCCATACAAAATTTGAATGAAATCCGTCAAGAAATGCAGAAGTAAGAGTGCACAAAAGGGACAAATGAGCTTTGACCCTATAAAGGACGGAACAATGAGGGCAGCATCACCAACCAGTAAAGATGTGTAGATTATACCAAGATACATCTCCATACAAAATTTGAAAGAAATCCATCAAGAAATGTGGCCTGCAGAGTGAACTCACGCCATCCCTTGAAGTATGACCTTTGACCCTATAAAAGACGGGACACTGGTGGCAGCATCACCAAAAAGTACAGATTTTTAGATTACACCAAGGGACACCTTCATGCAAAATTTGAACGAAATCCGTCGAGAAATGCAGAAGTAAGAGTGCAAGAAATGGAAAAATGACCTTTGACCCTATAAAGGACGGAACAATGAGGGCAGCACCACCAAAAATTAAACATGTGTAGATTATACCAAGATACATCTCCATACAAAATTTGAACAAAATCCGTTGAGAAATGTGGCCTGCAGAGTGCACTCACGCCATGCCCTGAAGTATGACCTTTGACCCTATAAAAGACGGAACACTGGTGGCAGCATCACCAAACACTATGGCCCGTATTCTGAACTCCGGTTTAACTTAAACTCCAGTCTAAGTTAAACCAGAGTCTAACTAAACCCGACTTAGACTGCATGTCGGGTTTAACTCCATTTCTGTTTCTGAAAGTCCAGTTTAGTTAAACTAGAGTCTAAGTCCAGTCTAAGTTAAACTGTGGTTTAGTTGCCATGGAGATGTAGTCTGCTGCTACTGCACATGCCCAGTAGAGCTGAATTTATCTTCAAGAAGACTGAAATTTGCTTATTCCTTTCATTTTTAGGATGTTTCAAGAAATGTCATGAAATACTCTATACACAAATTAAAGGCATACCATTTGGCACTTCATTTGTCATGATTAGCCTACTGGAGTTTTCTGGATCATAGTGAACGACTATTTAAGGTTAGGTTGGTCGGTTTATTGTATGTATTACTATACGGATACCTAGTCCTATAGGGAAGATATCGAACGCAGGCACTACGCCTCTGTATTCAGCTCCTTCTTCCATTTCAAAATGGCTGGATCACTAGCGTCGGCTGGGAGGGGGGGGGGGGGGGGGACCCGGCAAGAACCCCCCCCTTTTTTTTTTGCTTGTGGGATAATTATAGAGGAAAACATCTGATAACCCCTGCCCCCACTGAACAACTTTTTGAGGGCTGGCGAAAAAAAAATCATGGTGGTGGACTGTAGATCTAAAACTAAAGTTAGATCTACATGTATCCAACAATTGGGCCTGCAATGTCCATCATGTGAGAGCAGAGCGGATGAAGGATTTTGTATTTTGAAAAGGGGCTCAATTAAGTAATTGACACACAAAAACAAAAAGCTTCAGATTTGGGGGTTGATTTCAGGGAAATAAAAAAGTTTGATGACTTAGAGTTACGTCTGACAATTAAAGCAAAGCAAAAATGAAAAATAAAAACATGGGGGGGGGGGGGGGCTGTCCGCACCTCGAGAACCCCCACGTGTCACTGATTGGTGAGGCAAACGCAACACCGTCACTTTGTAAATTTGACTAGGTCTAGATTCAGAGCAAAGGAAAGGACCCAGGCTATAGGGCCTAGACCTCTTTATAATTTATAGCCTGAGAGATTAGATATCTATTTTGTTATGAGGCACAGGGGCCATTTTGAAAACGAAAACAACAAAACAAACAAAAAATAATATAGGCCTAGGCCTATACCGTATCTAGATCTAGGCCTAGACTAGAGGTAATTAATTAAAAAAACAGTTAGAGCTGGACCTATAGTATACCAATACAGTAGGCCTACTTTTAGACCGAAAAACAAACTTGTTCGTTTCATTTCATTGAAAAGTCAATACGGTTTTACACTTTACCGGGTAGGCCTAGGCCTACCGTATGAAGGGCACATTTTCGGAGATAATGTAGTACGCAATTTGAATGCATGTAATCAAGAGTTAGGCCTAGCTACATCTAGGCCCTACTTCAGACATCTATAGATTTAGGCCTATGTCACAGATCTATAATAAAAAAGGGCATTGTGTTACTTTAGAACCTGACGTTAGTTGCTACTAGCTGCTGCATGGCCTACAAAAATGATCTGGTGACAATGTATTGCCAAGACAAGTTCCTGGACTAACTTTATTATTAATGTTTCTCCTTTTTCCAAGACAGCATCTCGACTCTAAATAGACATAACGTCAGACATACTTTATAAATGGCTTTAAACAGTAACATATTAAAACATTAAAACGATAACAAATTAAAATGATAAGGAAGCTTTTCGATCTGCAACTCATCAGGTTATCAATATCACGCAGATATGAACAAATAACAAGAAAATCAACTAGGCCTAGTTATCCTACTGAAAACTAAACTTTATTAGGGCCTAAAAATATAAGTTAGGCCTACTGAAAGTTGTAAAGACTGAACTACGTTTGTTACTAGTCTAAGACTAAGTCTACTGTACTAACTTATAGGCCTATATAGATTCTAAAAGTTAGACCCTATTTTAGTACTATCGAAGGTTGAACTGGAAGTAAGATATTGGCTATAGTCGGATCTATAGGCCTACGTTAGATTTAGAGGTCGAGCAGGGTTGAGTTTTAACGTTATGGTTATGCCTAAATCTGAGTGAGTCAGCTGCCAAATTTTGAAACTGCAGGCGGAATTGCAATAATCTCTGAAGCTGAGCTCTTATTGATCTATCTGTTTGTCTAGTTTCGTTGATTTTTTTTTTCTGTAGCTGTAACTTCGGAACCCAACTTCCCAACAACATTCAGCTCCGACTGCCTAGCCTGGCTCAGCTAGCTAGCTCAGCACTGCGTGGGATGAGATAAAAGGGTATCGGTCGCGTCGGCTGGGCCGGCCGGCCCGGCTCGGGTTAGGGTGTAAAGAGCTATGCTTGCTCGCGCGCGAGCGCGGAAGATTGTTGCAAAGTCAGTTCTGCGATAATGACAGCGCTTGTCATGAATACTGCCGGTAAACGTTAAATCTAACTACGATTCTAGATCCAGCTAAAAAGAAAAAGAAAAAGAAGATTTTCCTCTTTACGAAGGTAAATTTACCTTTCTCTAAGCTGGTGCCAACAGACTTTAAAACCTTTCGTAATGACACTCTTCCACCTCAGTCGCAAACATTATCCTGCGGTGGCCATGCATGAGAAAAGTTAAACCGGACTTAAACTACCCCTAGCTGCAGTCTAACTTTCTGTACAAAGTTAAACCACGCTTAGACCGGAGTTTAAGCTAAACCGGAGTTCAGAATGTGATTTTCTTAAACTCCGGTCTAAAGGGCAGATTTAAACCACACTTAGACTCGAGTTTAAGTTAAACCGGAGTTCAGAATACGGGCCTATAGGTTTTTAAATTACACCAAGAGACACCTTCATGCAAAATTTGAACGAAATCCGTTGAGAAATGTGACCGCCAGAGCGCACACAAGAGTACACACAAGACATCTATCAAAATATGACCTTTGACCCTATAAAAGACGGAACACTGGGGGCAGCATCACCAAAATCTATAGGGTTCCAGATTTTACCAAGAGACACCTCCATACAAAATTTGAACAAAATCCGTTGAGAAATGTGACCGCTAGAGCGCACACAAACTATCCCCAAAAATATGGCCTTTTACCCTATAAAAGACGGAACACTGGTGGCAGCATCACCAAAAACTATAGGTTTTTAGATTACACCAAGAAACACCTTCATGCGAAATTTGAACGAAATCCGTCAAGAAATGCAGAAGAGTGCAAGAAATGGAAAAATGAACTGTGACCCTATAAAGGACGGAACAATGAGGGCAGCATCACCAAAAATTAAATATGTGTAGATTATACCAAGATACATCTCCATACAAAATTTGAATGAAATCCGTCAAGAAATGCAGAAGTAAGAGTGCACAAAAGGGACAAATGAGCTTTGACCCTATAAAGGACGGAACAATGAGGGCAGCATCACCAACCAGTAAAGATGTGTAGATTATACCAAGATACATCTCCATACAAAATTTGAAAGAAATCCATCAAGAAATGTGGCCTGCAGAGTGAACTCACGCCATCCCTTGAAGTATGACCTTTGACCCTATAAAAGACGGGACACTGGTGGCAGCATCACCAAAAAGTACAGATTTTTAGATTACACCAAGGGACACCTTCATGCAAAATTTGAACGAAATCCGTCGAGAAATGCAGAAGTAAGAGTGCAAGAAATGGAAAAATGACCTTTGACCCTATAAAGGACGGAACAATGAGGGCAGCACCACCAAAAATTAAACATGTGTAGATTATACCAAGATACATCTCCATACAAAATTTGAACAAAATCCGTTGAGAAATGTGGCCTGCAGAGTGCACTCACGCCATGCCCTGAAGTATGACCTTTGACCCTATAAAAGACGGAACACTGGTGGCAGCATCACCAAACACTATAGGTTTTTAAATTACACCAAGAGACACCTTCATGCAAAATTTGAACGAAATCTGTTGAGAAATGTGACCGCCAGAGCGCACACAAGAGTACACACAAGACATCTATCAAAATATGACCTTTGACCCTATAAAAGACGGAACACTGGGGGCAGCATCACCAAAATCTATAGGGTTCCAGATTTTACCAAGAGACACCTCCATACAAAATTTGAACAAAATCCGTTGAGAAATGTGACCGCTAGAGCGCACACAAACTATCCCCAAAAATATGGCCTTTTACCCTATAAAAGACGGAACACTGGGGGCAGCATCACCAGAAACTATAGGGGTCCAGATTTTACCAAGATACACGTCCACAGGAAGTTTGAAAAAAATTCGTCGAGAAATGTGACCGTTAGAGCGCACACAAGAATGTGACGCGGCGGCGGCGGCGGCGAAACGCTGCTGAATCCAAAGTATCCTCCGGCATACTGCCGGGGATACAATAATAATGCAATGAAACCTGTCTATAAAGACCACTGAAGGGAGACAAGAAAAGCGGTCTTTATGAGCAGGTGGTATTTCTGGAGAGGTTCCTTTAATACACATTTCAATGAGAAACGTTGTTCAAAGGAAACAAAAATTATGGTCTTTATAGGCAGGTGATATTTCTATACAGGTGGTCGCTAAAGCAGGTTTGACTGTAATAATAATAATGACCATGAATCTGAGGACTGTCTGTTAGTTTGGAGTTGATTTGGCAGTGTGATGGGGGTGTTTATCGTGTGCAAGATCTCACCTGGCACAGTGGCATACGCAAGAAGCATGTCGCTCTGACTGGGCACCTTACTACGAGAGGATGCAAAGCTATCAGTGGCATCTAGCTCCATTTTGAGCATCATATTAGCGAGCTGCTCGTCATCCATCTGAGAGTCTACCTGGGGCTTGGCCTGAACATCACCCGCAGCTCCAGAAATAGGTACAGCACGACCGTCCGTGGCTTCTACTCCTTCATCAAATCTCTCTGGCATTGACATAAAACCAGGGGTGAAGATCAACATTTTGTTCACAAGAGCAAGTAGAAAAAGGCCTCAAAAAACCAAACCAAAAACTGCCAGGGCAGAAAAAAAATTGACATGAGTGTTGCGCACCTTAAGCCTACTGTACATTATATGATCGACTGCAATCTGATTTAGGAAATAAATTGCAATACTATTAAATATAGGCATTTTAAGACATGAAATCTACCGGATTCAGGTTCTGAATAATAACATGAATACTCAACATAGGAATTTGGTACGATGTCAGCCTTATATCTGGAATAAGGGCCAAATCGGTTTCAAATTGTAGACAATCGCACGTCTGCTCTGCCGTCACTATGATTCGGAGCCTTTCTTCCAACTAGAAGGCTCGTAATAGGCCGTAATTTCTTCAGAATCAGAACCAGCGATCAGTGTATTTCTGTCCCACTGCAGTATTCATAAACAATGCTTTCATAAGTACTTCAAATATATACACTCCTCAGACTGGTACACCAGTAAGGATGATTAAATCTAATAATCTCATTTGAGATTCTCAAGTTTAATCTAAATCCCTATCACTTTCATCAAGTCCTGTACAACTCAAATCTCTGAAATTGGTATGTAGGCATGAACATCTCCTCATTTACAAAAATGTTCACTGATATAAATTTGACTTACCTCCACGACATGCTTGTAGGAAGAAAAGTTTGGGTTTTCCATTCAAAGTTGGGCAACGATCAGAACTAAACTGAGATACGATGTCTTCTATCTTCACCAGATACTCATCTGTGCCATACACAGCCCCCTCTATGCCATGGGTAAGTATGGCGAAAATGAAGCAGTCAAACTGAGAGTGGTTGTGTCTCCTTAGTTGTTCAAGCATCTGTTGAATTTCCTACAAAGGTTTGGTGAGATATTAAGACAGTTAAAAGATATATGGAATAATCCAATAAAATACAATAACAAGATGAATGCGACTGCGTCTCCTATATGCCTCTGCGTTAATTTGGTCAAAGGGAATCTTGAGTTCTGGGAAAGGTAAAAAAAAATGTGAGCTTTCTCATTCTTTTTATGTTAGTTTGGAAGATTAGCATAGTAGATATGTCCCCTGAAAAGGATTGCTCATCAAATGCCCTCACTTTCAAACTAGAAATATCACTGAAGATGATGATTAATACCCCCGCCCCGTGACAACAGCCTTTCTTGACTTTTGGTCAAAAACTGAGGAAGTAGTTCGATCCGCAAGATTTTTCCCTGATTTACTGTACTGCCATAGATATGCCATTTCCATGGCAACGCAGCTTCCGACACATCCAAAAAATATGTCTTGCACATCTTCCCATCAAGACCAATGTGTGTACAAATTTCATGACTTTTGGTCAAAAACCGAGGAAGTAGTTCGATTCGCAAGATTTTTCCCTGATTTACTGCACTGCCATAAATATGCCGTTTCCATGGCAACGCAGCTTCCGATTCATCCAAAAAATATGTCTTGCGCATCTTCCCACCAAGACCAATGTGTGTACCAAATTTCATGACTTTCGGTAAAAAACCGAGGAAGTAGTTCGATTCGCAAGATTTTTCCCTGATTTACTGCACTGCCATAAATATGCCATTACCATGGCAACGCAGATTCCGACTGATCAAAAAAATATGTCTTGCACATCTTCCCATCAAGACCAAAGTGTGTACCAAATTTCATGACTTTCGGTCAAAAACTGAGGAAGTAGTTCGATCCGCAAGCTGTTTTCCTTGATTTTCTGCCATAAATATGCCGTTACCATGGCAACGCAGATTCCGACTCATCCGAAAAACATGTCTTGCACATCTTCCCACCAAGACCAATGTGTGTACCAAATTTCATGACTTTCGGTCAAAAACTGAGGAAGTAGTTCGATCCGCAAGCTGTTTTCCTTGATTTTCTGCCATAAATATGCCGTTACCATGGCAACGCGGCTTCC
This sequence comes from Heliocidaris erythrogramma, assembly GCA_025617745.1. Lineage (NCBI taxonomy): Eukaryota > Metazoa > Echinodermata > Echinoidea > Camarodonta > Echinometridae > Heliocidaris > Heliocidaris erythrogramma. The sequence continues at coordinate 20,681,459 of CM046865.1, read as the reverse complement.
GATTCATCCGAAAAATATGTCTTGCACATCTTTCCACCAAGACCAATGTGTGTACCAAATTTCATAACTTTCGGTAAAAAACTGAGGAAGTAGTTTGATCCGCAAGGTCTTTTCCTTGATTTTCTGCCATAAATATGCCGTTACCATGGCAACGCAGATTCCGACTGATCCGAAAAATATGTCTTGCACATCTTCCCATCAAGACCAATGTGTGTACCAAATTTCATGACTTTCGGTCAAAAACTGAGGAAGTAGTTCGATCCGCAAGGTGTTTTCCTTGATTTTCTGCCATAAATATGCCGTTACCATGGCAACGCAGATTCCGACTGATCCGAAAAATATGTCTTGCACATGTTCCCATCAAGACCAATGTGTGTACCAAATTTCATGACTTTCGGTCAAAAACTGAGGAAGTAGTTTGATCCGCAAGGTCTTTTCCTTGATTTTCTGCCATAAATATGCCGTTACCATGGCAACGCAGATTCCGACTGATCCGAAAAATATGTCTTGCACATCTTCCCATCAAGACCAATGTGTGTACCAAATTTCATGACTTTCGGTCAAAAACTGAGGAAGTAGTTCGATCCGCAAGCTGTTTTCCTTGATTTTCTGCCATAAATATGCCGTTACCATGGCAACGCAGATTCCAACTCATCCGAAAAATATGTCTTGCACATCTTCCCACCAAGACCAATGTGTGTACCAAATTTCATGACTTTCGGTCAAAAACTGAGGAAGTAGTTCGATCCGCAAGCTGTTTTCCTTGATTTTCTGCCATAAATATGCCGTTACCATGGCAACGCAGTTCCGACTCATCCGAAAAATATGTCTTGCACATCTTCCCACCAAGACCAATGTGTGTACCAAATTTCATGACAGCTTTCATGACCGACCGCCCGCCCGCCCGACCGGCAGCCCAACTATCGACTGATTCCTACATGTATATACCCCCTTCAAACTTCGTTTGGCAGGGGTATAAATATGCCGTTACCATGGCAACGCAGATTCCAACTCATCCGAAAAATATGTCTTGCACATCTTCCCACCAAGACCAATGTGTGTACCAAATTTCATGACTTTCGGTCAAAAACTGAGGAAGTAGTTTGATACGCTATAATATACACGATTTAATAATAACTTTACGTCGATTTGACTTCATTTCGGTGGAATTTGAAGAGTTTGATATCACCGCATAAGCAGCAATCCCCCATTTCTATCGAGACATGTATTGGCCGTACGCCGCCTGCATTGGGGTAGCAAAAGTCCGATTTCCCGTAGCGAACGTTGCGTTTCATGCAGGATTCTGGGTCATGGACAATAAACATGCATCAACATCGGATATAAATTTATACTAAAATTCCATTCAAATGAGTTACATCACGATTCCACCATATTCAGTTTCTACAAAATGTAATGATTGGATTTTTGAAATGTTTTCGATCTAAAACTCCTAAAATTATGAGAAATAAGGAAATTTGGAGCACCCTCAGATGATTTTACTCTGTTTTTGTCAGAGCAGGGCATTATGTATGTGGCAGTGGTACGTAGCATTTCTTTGGGTACAAATAGCTTGAAATTTCCCTTTTTCTCAAAATTAAGCCAATATATCACCTGAAACATATACAAAATCGAATGATTGCACTTTTAAGAAACTGAATATGGAGGAATCGTGATGTAATTCAATTAAATGGAATTTTAGTATAAATTTATATTCAATGTTGATGCATCTTTATTGTCCATGACTCAGAATCCCGCATGAAACGCAACGCTCGCTACGGGAAGTCGGACTTCTGCTACGCCAATGCAGGCGGCGTACGGCTAATCCATATCTCGATAGAAATGGGGATTGCTGCTTTTGCTGTAATTTTAAACTCTTCAAAATCCACCGAAATAATGTCAAATCGACGTAACATTGTCATTAAATCGTTAACAATATCCTAAAACATGAAATATCACCTCACACACTGCAATTTGTATCCGTATTGTGTAATTTCCGACGAATTTCCGGATGACGGTCAAAATAAAGAGGAAAGTTAGTGAAACTGTCTCGACTTTGGGGGCTAATAAAAATGAAACTATCGAATAAGACTTGTAAAACCAAATGAACAATTTGAAGAGTGGATGATAAACAATAAAAATAAATGTATATTGATAGCTGGAAAACCGTTGAAAAATCACCATGGCAACAAATATTAAAGCATGATTTTATGAATCGATTATATGACAATTAAGGTTATTTTGAAGCCAATTTTGCTGTATTTTTATGACATCAAATAGTGGCAAATTATATATGTTTGGAACGAGCTTGATTTGCTGAACCAAGAGGTACGATTGACAACCCAAGTTTTCATTCGACAGCTGGACAGGGAAAAAATGAATATGCATAAGATGAGAAGACGTGAAGAACGTACCCACGCGCGAAAAAGTGAAATTTAGGCAACGAAAATGTCACAAAATGGCCGCGCGCAGCTAATTCCACAAACTAAGTGCGTTTTAGGAGCGGTGCGCATACGTGGCGGGGGTATAAATATGACAGTATGAAGTAACAGCTGCAATGTCTGAGCCGAATATTTATGTGTAGTCCCATATACACATTTCTGTGTGAAGTGCAAGTGACTTTCAGCAGGATTGAGTCAATTTATTATCATTTTGGTGATTCCAAAACCTTACAGCATACACCAATTCTTATGTGCTATATAATCAACCTTTTCTAATTCCTTTGAGTGAGTATCTTTCACGATTCAATCTATGACCAGAACTCAGCTTTATCTTTAAGTTCATGACTCAACTGTTCTTGAAATATTGTGATAGCCAAATAAGAAGCCTACAATTACATGTTAATTGACCTAGTCATACATACAAAATACTTGAGATATTGTGATAACAAAAAGAACAAATCTTTACTTTCATGCATGCCTCCGGCACCACCTTCGGTCGGGAGGCATAAAAATACATTCTAGTGAAAAATATTGGATCAGGTTGTGCTATATCCGAAAGGCTATAACTGACTGCTGCCCCCATGGTAATATTCAAGTTACAGTTAAAACTATTTTTTGTCATTTTTCATAACTTAGTTGTTATAATTGTGACCAAATTAATGTTAAACAGCACACTGGTCCTAATTTTTCAGGATGAATGACATAACAAAGGACATAGTTGTCTGGGAGTAGATTGAGGATAATTGTGCTAGAGGCATAGAGATACTCACCCTGCCTTTAAGATCTCTGTGTATAACCACATTAAACCCAAGCTGTTTGAAGACATTCTCTAAATTGCGACAGTCTACATCTGTTCCTGCTCTCTTCTTCATGGTCTTGAAATTTTTGTTGTTTATGATGAGTGCTAAACCTCTAGGTTTAGATTTCATCTTGTAGACCTATGGTAGACAACATTCAATAAATCAAACTGGTAAATTTACTGGCCCTGACCGCAATTCGGCATGGTATCGTGGTTGATAGATGGACCTGCTCAGTGGGCAGTGCCATATTGTAACAAGGTTACATGTAGTTCAGGCACAACGCTCAAGCATTATCATGTTTAGGCATGTGTGTACTTCTCATGATATACCAACAAAGCATATATGTGACATGTTACTGCCCAGAGAGATTTTCAAAGGCCCTCTCTAGCAGCCAGACGATGCAAACCATCAAAACAAAGGTATTTCAATTCTGTTATGCCAATGCAGGTAATATCACAAATAAATAAATTTTGTGTAATTACATTGCCCAATCTTCATAACAGGTTCTCTAACATTTAACTTAAATCTGAAAGTGTACCCATCACATAAAACAAATAATTTTGGTACAGCTAGAATGTATAAAATGAACATAAGAAACATTACTTGGCCTTACAGATTAACGGTAATATAAAGGAATACGAAGAAAATAAAGGAAAACATAAAAACCCCTCTAGCGGAATCCAACCTTGATTCCACAGAGGCCCAGTTGTGTGCGAGCGTGTACAGGTGCGTTGACTAGTCTACTTATAAGTCGCTGTAATTGTTATTTAGAGGGTATTTTAACTTGCAATTTCTCTTCATGGAATTAACCATTTGAAGCTCATACTTTGAATATGTAGCATAACGACATGGAATCCCAAACACACTTAGCAAAATGTTTTTTGGTGATTAACATGGACAACTGGCATAACAACATGCAATCTTTCAAAATTACTGCTCCTTCTATGACAAAAGATTATACTTCATTGAAATCCACAGGCAGCGAGCTTGTACTAACAATAAACAATGCTCATGTAGCAGCACAATTTTATTTTATCACAAGAAAGATAAATATATGGAATTTGCACAATTATAATAAAGTAAATAAATTTATAACACAATAGACTTATCTAAATACTAAGCATCGACTGACAATAACATGTAGAAAATAAAGTCATCTAATTGATAAAAGTAGCAACAACCCCTTCTGCTATCATACACCATCTCAATTCTGTCTTACTTATTATCTCCGAATGATATCCATGAATTACTTACATTATCATTATCCACCATACTTTGTGGATATGATGTTAAGGCATCCATCTGGGTTGTGCTGTAGTCACCAGAGCTATCTCTGGGAGGCCAAACTAAAGATCAAGATGAAAACCAAATATGCTCAATAATAACCCTTTCGAGACAATTGCCACATTTTGTGGTTTGGCTCAGTAATTCAGAGCTCTAAAACATATACCAGATGCATGAGTAGAAAGAGCAAAAGTTTCTGTAAACAAAAACAAGAATAAACTTTAAACTCCTTAAATTTGCAACATGTTGAGAGGTTCAAAATCCTTGCTTTTTGTAATCAAACTTGGCGATTTATCAACTTTTTGACAAAATTCCTAACCATGTACCTTGTTTTCAAATACATTACACCTTATAAGAAACATGTAGCAATAAAAGAAAAATATTATTGTTGCCAATTTGAAAACAAAATGTGACCAATTTAGCCCTTAAATAATCTCTGTCCTGAAAGAGGGATACCAGGGCCCTCTTGCATAAAAAGTTGCGATTAAACGCAACTCAAAAAATTAAACGCAAGTCTAAAATACGCGATCCTGATTAGTTGAAAAGTTGCATTTAATTTTTTGAGTTGCGTTTAATCGCAACTTTTACTGCAAGAGGGCCCAGATATATTATGTCATAAGGAAACAACCAACTGAACCAGAAAGAAAACCCTGAAAACAGAGTATTTTTCTCTCCCGGTATGGCAGGTATTAATTATAATCTGTGTTTTTAAAAATACTCTGAATACTCTAAAGCAGTATCTTTTTGTGTGTGCATGATTGCTTGCGTTAATATTATCATGATTAGCCTTCCATGAAGGTCTACAACCAAAACATCATATGAATGAGCAGGGTTTTTATTTAGATTTTTTTTCTTATTGGTTCATATGATGCATATCTTACTCTACTAATTACTAACCTGGTTGTACTTTAGGGGTAGGTTGACCAAACGGAGCTGGTCTGTTGTCATGAGGTGTCGTAGCCTGAGCTTGTCCCATTTGTCCGTGGGCAGATCCTGACGCTGGATATCCTAGTATCTGTGCTAAATCCTGCTGGTTGGCTTCAATAAAGGATTCCACTAAGCTAGCAAATGCTCTAGGACCCCTCGTCTCTATGTCCATTAAGAGCGCCATATTTCTCTCTCTGCTGCTTGGCTTTGACTTTAATAATCCAAATTTAAAAGAGGGATACAATTAGTAGTAAAGAAAATGCCGAGTTCAGGTAAAAGTGAAAAAATATTGTAGGCTGTCTCCACTATTTTCAGTCCCATGTGGAAAATTATAATACACTGTAGTAGTTAATATTCCATCAAAAGAAGTAAAGGACTGCTCTTGAAAAGCTCCGCCTCTTATTTAAAATATGACTAAATATAGCCTACAACTTTGGACCAGCTTCTGATGCTACATGTTACTGCATTCTCATGTCCTCACATCTCACCGAGTGCTTCATTTCAACCTTTAGAGTGATTTTTCAAATTAAATTGTTACAAATTTAAATAGTGCATTCAATTTCACGTTCTGCAATTTACTCACATCAAAATTCAATGTTGGCAAAATAGTGGGGTTTTCACCATCATTTAAAGTCATACAAATTTAATGATTTAAGTATAAAGAAAGAGGTTTTCCCTTCAAAGCTGCATTTGTTCCCCAACTCCTAATAATGAAGGACTACATGTAGGTTTAGCCCCCCCTCCTGTCATTTATACAAATGACTATGTCTGATGGCTCAGTTTACCTGAAATCTTTCTATGTGATGATTTTCAAAGATGTCTCTGCTGAGAAGGCCTGCCGTCACACCTACAAAGTCCATATCCCTGGAGAGTGCCACTATGTTCCTCTTGATAGTTTTTCTGTCTGCAGGATCCATGTTGTTTCCTCTTTTCTGTACCACACTGGTAATTTCTTCAAATTCTACGATAATCTGAAAGCAAAATTGTGAAGCATATATATATATATATATATAATGTGAAAGAAATGCGAGAATAACGTTGCGTAGCTCAATCAAAGTTCCCCAGAGCTGTCCTCCCTTTTTGAAATTTTTGCAAAGGTTGAAAAAATGTCTCCGCCGGGAATCGAACCCGGGTCGTTGGCTTAGAACGCCAATGCCTTAACCACTAGACCACGGAGGCGGGTTAGTGGTTTCGGCGACACCAGATTCAATTGACCGACAGATTTGACAAATCTTCAACCTTATTAATTAATTCCTTTGTCGGGGACAGGTGAGTTTTGAACAAAGGCAAGCCGCGTGCCTCAGCTGGATCCAAGCGAATGCTTTGAGATACATGTATACATTAGAATAATTATTAACAAGTGTAAGGAAATTACATATACAACAGCTTTGGCAAATCTCGTGGGAATAAATACAATGTGAAGAAATGCGAGAATAACGTTGCGTAGCTCAATCAAAGTTCCCCAGAGCTGTCCTCCCTTTTTGAAATTTTTGCAAAGGTTGAAAAAATGTCTCCGCCGGGAATCGAACCCGGGTCGTTGACTTTTTCAACCTTTGCAAAAATTTCAAAAAGGGAGGACAGCTCTGGGGAACTTTGATTGAGCTACGCAACGTTATTCTCGCATTTCTGTCACATTGTATTTATTCCCACGAGATTTGCCAAAGCTGTTGTATATGTAATTTCCTTACACTTATATATATATATATATATATCGTTATTCAGTTATCAAATACAATTAAATTAACTTTAATAGTATCAGAGAAATAATCACATCCTTTTTCACTTGTTTACTGCATCACACCTTATACAATGTAGTTTCTACAAATTCTATGTTAATCTTGGATATAAATGTGCGAAGTATTACATAATTAATTTGATACCAAATATAATTAATTTGATACCAAATATATTACGATTTAATTAAATGGAGTCAAAAGGGGCCCTTTTGACTCCATTTTACTCCATTGGCTCGCTATTATTGGATAAGCAGTTTTCAGCAGCTTGTTTTCGAGATTTAATTAAATATCAGAGAAATTATCGGATCCACTTTTCACCCGTTTCCTATACTATACCTGCGGGTACTTTTGTATTATCTAAAAAGTATAATGAATGATAATCTGATATAACAAAAAAAATTATAAGTGTGAAATACATGTGAATATTTAGTTTTACTTTCTATGTTAAAATTAAATAGGTCTAGCAACTCTAGTCAAGATCTGCAAATATATTACAGAAATAATTTGATCCACATTCAAGGCATTCTCACTAAATACTACTTACTACTTTACTAGTCCACCACTCATTCACTTTGCAGAGGAGATTCTAGTGGTTAATTGCGTGCAAATGCTTAAAAATATGGTGACTTCTTTCCACCTCCATATAGACTCTAGGGCCTACATAACCTTCCATACACATGTAAGTGTCAGTGGGCCTCGACACAAAAAATAACAAACATGCAATTGCAAATGCATGTGGGAGTCTATGTACATAGTCTACTGTGAATGATCTGATGATGATCAGATCAGTGCCAGTGCCAATGCCAATATTTTCAGCCAGGACATGGCCAAATTCAACTAAACTTTCAATTGATTTCTAAAACCAACATTTTTAACAAATAAGTAGGACCTGAGGCTGAGTGGCACTGATAGCCTGGTCTGCCACTCCTTGTAAGTTAGTTTTTAATTTCCACAGCATACAGCCACATACAGACATACAGATTACAGTCATTACTAGCCATATCCCATACCACACGCCACAGCCGGCCACGGCAAGAGTTAAGGTACACCGCCGAGGCGGGCGCCTACCCCGTGCCTAATCCGCTGTGAAAGGTATGGGCGTAGCGCTTGAGTCCGGTAGAGTTTGGGTTGCGAACCACGACAGGATTGTTAGCTAAATTGTTCTCCAAAATCTATTACAAATTTCGGATAGATGCAACAAAAACAATCTCCCAACAATAATTCTCGAGAAATGAATGTAATGAAAAACATAAGAGGGATACAATAAGATATATTCTACTCACAAAATAAAAATCAATGAAATCTGTTTTCGATTCTCTGATATATTATCGGTACGAGACTACGCGTACGCACGTATGGTCGGCGCAGTGCAGTGCGTGCATATGGCGGAGGTCGAGGCTAGGCTAGGCGGGCATGACGTCATTGGTGAAGTGTGGGATTCCCCAGTCCACATGCAGCTTTCTTTGGAAACGCTGACTTTCCCCAGATAAGAACTTGTGGAAAACATGTTGATTCTTGTATCGTTTTTGTTTGTTTGTTTGTTTGTTGTTGTTGTTTTTCGTTTTGTGTTGTTGTTGTTGTTGTTTTCATCAAAAGTGATCCATCATTCCCTCCCGGACCAAGGCACCGGGAACGATGATAGTGCGACGGCGACGATGTTGTGCTGCTATATAATGAAGCAGATAATGTTCTTGGTTGATGAGGATGATGATGATGATAAAGATGATGATTAGGATACATGATGATGGTGATTTATTATTATTGTAATGGTAGGGATAGTTTTTATTCAGATTTTGGCGGAAATGGAAATATTTGCGTTTTTAATTTAAAAGTATAGGCATTAGGGCTCTTTTTGGTGTTTTTAATTTTCAGGGGGTCTGACACCCCTCCCCCTTCCCGATGGAAATTTTGTTAGTTTTACTTTTTGTAATGTACAACCATACCGTATACCTCTTCATTCTGACTAAATTTAGTTCAAGGGCCTTGACTCTGAGGTGGAAAAATTGACTACAATTTTTAGGGGCTTCTCGACCATCATCCGGAATTAAAGTTTTGTCTGTTTTTGTTTTGTTTTGTTTTGTTTTGTTTGGGGTTTTTTGTAATGTCCAGTCACACTAATTCCTACTGACAAAGTTTTGAGCATGATAGGGGTAAGTGGATTAAAATCGACCCAACTATGGGTCTGGTCGGGGCCTCTGTGGGGCTAAAACCGACGGCTATATAGTCAGGCTGACAACTTTCATAATGTCGATGATTTTGATGGTATTGGTAAAATCTTCTGAGTGAAGTGGAGTGGCTATTCTGGGACAGGCTCCCAGACGAGTCATCAACATTAAAAAAAAATATGAGTATGACTCGCTCGCGAAGGTTAGAAACTGGGAATTTGATATTCGGACAAGGCGCTGGCCTCTGCCCCCTGTCCCGGACGCGGACCCCCCCCCCCCCCCCACACACACACACCCTGGCGAAATCAGTCCCGTATACGCCCACCGCTAAATTAGGCTTTCCTGTTCCAATGAAACAAATGAGGGGGGGGGGGCACAATCGTGCCCGTAAATTTATCCAAATCCTAGGAAACAGTATTTGTAGCCTATATGCAGTGTTAAATTGTGATGTTATAATATTTAATATTTTCCCACTTTTACAATGGTTTAGGGCTTATAGTATATGCTAAATAAACCCAGTTGATTATAAAGAGCGCCAAATCCAATGCAGGATTAGGCAATGTATTAATGGGGTGCATGGTGCTCTGGCGTAACTTTTTGTGGGCATGCAATTGCCTCTCCTGGACACCCCGGCCCGACTCCAAACAGGGAGTGTCTGGAGTCGGGGGTTACGGGAGGTTCCCCTATATTACAGTGAAATTTGAAATTATAAACGGTGCATTATAAACAGGCATTGTGTGTGAGTTTTGAAACTTTAGTGTCTCAACATTTTCTCAGGGTAGGGAAAACCGTGTCTCCATCAATTTTCTTTCACAATTCATTTTGAGCTTCATTATAAGGCTATGGTCTGATAAAGTGCGAATATTATTTCGTGCAGGGGCGGATCCAGGATTGAGTAAAAGAGGGGCACAAAAAGGAAAGTTTGTCAAAAGGTAGACCCGTATTTTTTTGGTCTCGCCAGGTTCTCGAAAAGTCGCTCAGTATAAGGGGTTATGGGGGTCCAGTTTCCCTCCATAATTCCCTGACAAGCAAAAAAGAAAAAAAAAAGGAAAAAGGTCTTCACTCTAAAAAAAGGGGGGGGGGGCACAATCGAGAAAATGGCGGATCGTCTATGGTCAAAATTCATACTTCTCTTCCAAAGGGGGGGGGGGCAAGGGCCGGATGTGCCCCCCCCCCCCTGGATCCGCCAATGATTTCGTGCATCACAATTCGCATGTTTTATATTTCAAATCTTAAAGTTTTAGTGGGATGGGAGGGGAACCTCTTTCACACTTACACGAAAGTGAGAATATATTGTTTAAAATCATTAAAAGTTCTTATAGGACGGTAGTGGTATAGAGGTATCTTTCCTCCCGCACCCACGCTATCATAGCGACCAACCGCTCCAATATTCTTCGAACAATGACGGACCGGGGCGGGCGAGAACGGCTGCTGAACGACGGAATGAAAAAAGTGGTGCTTTGGAACGGTTTTCTCTCTTCTTTTTCTCAACAAGAAAAAATGGTAAGCTCTGGAACAGAGATTTGAGTGTAAAAATCTTCTGGGCAAATACCCACCGCACTATATACATGGCACCGAATGTTCAAAGTGGGGGGAGGGGGGGGGGGGAGTTTCATTCCAGGTGCTTAATTCCTCCGGACTTCCCCCATTGCGTCCAATAGATCGCGTCTATACAGATTTATGCACATAATTATTATATTCTCTGAGCACCTCGTGACGAGCTATTCCATTAACCTGCTTTCATAGTATAAATGAGCCTCAATGCTTGGAATCCACTTTGCATACTTTATTTGTTGCTATATATGTCCGGCAAGATTTCAGTCCTAGTTTGTCAAGAACAACCTTTGTTTGAAAGGTATGTATAAAATTTGCATACATTACCGAAGCGGTCTATTCGAATCCGGTTCCAATCCACCCCAGGGAATTCAGTTTTCATTCATGCTGAGCGCATGCATGCAAATCGATGAATACACGACCATAATAGACTTGCCATGACACACCCCGTATGGGAGCTTGTGCATGGTGACCAATTCCGTAGCATCATATTTATATTGTAATCCAGTTCCAAAGACCCTCCCCCACCCCCCCCCCCCCCCCCCCCGGTTTCAAAATGTTCCTTCGGTCTTTCGGATACGCTAGTTCCGAAGCCCCCTCCTTTTTTGTCTTTCCACGGTGGCCGCCGCACATACCTGCACTTTTGGGGTCATGCCCCCAGGACATCACCCTTTCCAACCACCCACCCCAATCATGCCTGAGCGCCCCTCTCCGCACTCTGTGACTTCAAGAAGCGTCAGAATCTGTAGACAACCAATAACATAACAAAAGCAATGTCTCTTGGGAAGGAAGTACAATCCAATTATATTTTTATAGCATTTCGCATCCGTCCAAAAGACTTTTCCTTACCGGTTTCATCCGAAATCAATAGTTTCGCATTTCTTGAAGTGTAATGATATGCAGGATGTTACGATATATAGTGCTATCTTTTTTTTTCTTCAACTTGATTTCCTACAAATATTTCTCTAACTTCTTTGCTGTTATAGGCGGTATATTTCTCTTCCTGCATTTAAATATCAATATTTTTATTTACAATATTACATGATTCAATAAATACATTTCTCCCATGCACATCGCCCAAAGTGCATGACACACCCACAAATCCCTCCAAAATGAATTCCTTTAAAAATCGGCAAGTTCAACACTGGATCCTATAATTTCCCATAGAAACCGAATTTGATCATTCATGAAATACATGACGATATGTTTCTTCTTCCCATTTGCAAAAGGAGCATGAACTATACTTGGAGCCTATCCAAACAGATATGAATCATGATTCGTGTAAATAATTACACTGAAAACATTTTCCTTATATAGACCAAGGAAGTGTATTTTAAATAGTAGGCTTATATAATGGAATTCCAATTCAAAATGTTGCATTGGATTATTTACACGAATCATGATTCATATCTGTTTGGATAGGTTCCAAGTAGCTCATGCTCCTTTTGCAAAAGGGAAAAGAAACTAATATACAAATCAAATAATATATGTTATCAAACATTATACCCCAAATTGTGTGCCCCCCTCGAACTTGAGCACCCTCCCCCTTTGCATGGGTATAGGGAATCTTGCATGCTGGTCCGATTTTGTGAAAATTATAGTTGCAACAAAACTTAGCCTGTATATAGATCAACTCGTCAACTGTTTTTAAAGGATATAGCTCTTCTTCTTGGATTAAGTTTAATGGCGCTTTTCCTTGTTTTGAATATTTAGTACGTCGTTTGACATAGGCGTGTTGTTTTTGTTACTTGTTTTTATTTGGCAATTAGTCAAAACTGACTATTGTTGCCACAAAAGCATTTCAAAATTCTTTTACTTTGAAAAAGTACATTCCGGGGTGAACTGGGACACCACCTCTCACTAAAAAAATAATAATTAACCTTTTATAAATCAGTTTTAATCCTACGAAAGGTCTTAAAGGGCAATCCAAACTTGGTATAATAACTTGATTTGTATGAAACCAGAAAAATAAGAAAAACACGATGGTGAAAGTTTGAAAGAAATCGGAAAGGGAATAAGAAAGTTATGGATGTTTGAAAAATGAGATCACTACATCTTATATGCGAATCTCAACTTGGCAATTTGGTGAGTCTCTTGTGACAGTATAGATAAGTGATTCAAATTTATGGATGTTTCTTTCCTGGGGACCTAGTAACGAGGTATTCCACCTGTTATTAATGAATGAACTACAATACTTGGAATCCAGTTTGTATATTACTTGTTGCTATGTTTGACAAGCCTCTGGCAAGCTTTCAGGTTGTCAAGAACAACCTTTGTTTCAAAAGTATGCATAAAAATTGAATAACTTAGTAAACAGGTCTATTGTGGACAACTTACTGATCCCCAGGCCCGTAGCCAGAGGGGGGTTGGAGGGGTCGGACGACCCCCCCCCCCCCCTCTTGGGCTGAGGTCCGCTTTTTCATGAAACCACACACACACCTTAAATTGCAGCAGAAAGCATCTAGATTTTCCGGGGAGAGCATGCCCCCGGACCCCCTAGCCGAAGGTCCTTATTGATTTTGACAAAAAGGTCCACTTTTGCCAAAAACGACCCACCCCTTTAGAAACCCTGGCTACGGACACAAAAAATAACATTAATTTTCTCCTTTACCCCCGGGGCAGTACTTAAGATATATTGCAGATATTGTTATAGGTCCTCATGAAAGAAAAAGTTCTTATACTGAGTAATACATTTTGAAAAAAATGATATTTTAGTCATTTTGTGTGTTGGCCGGAGCAAATGGGGGGGGGGGGGGGGGGGGGGAGTTGTCCATAACTTCATCGCAGGGACATTATTATTCAGCCAATTTGAAATTCCCATATATATAGTTCGACTGGTAGTTACTAGTACAAGAGTTTCATATCTTGTAACTAACATACCAAGGTCAAATAGTTCGACTAAACTAGACGCTAGTTCTCACGAACTAGACGCTGGAATGGCAGTATTGCAGACATACCAGAGTAACTTTGTTGTTAAATTGACTGGTAGTTACTAGTACAAGAGTTGCATATCTTGTAACTTACATACCAAGGTCAATTAGTTCGATTGGGTGGTAGTTACTAGTACAACTTTCAAAAATTCATAAGTTTTATTGCTTGTCCGATTTAATTAAAACTTTTACCAATCTGCTTTGGCTGATTTTCCTCTCTCTTTCAGAGCAACTTGCCATTAAGGTTGGATTTCCCTTTAGCTATCAATGTTCACAATTATACATCCACTGCTATACTGCGATTTCACTTGTAGGTTTAATTTTCTCTTCTTTTTTTAACACATTTTTCTATTTTTCATCATTCATAGTCAAATGTTTTACAAGTATACCATTAACATTCCCAGCACTTATTTTAGACAACTACGAGAAAATAAAAGGTGATTAAAATAGCACATCAGGCGTTTTGTCCCATTTCTCCCCGACTGTCCCATTTCACCCCTCTTACTCCTCTTACTGTCCCAGTTCACCTCCATGATGTCCCATTTCACACCGTTTAAGTACCTCATTTTAATGATTATTAATTTTTGCATAAAAACTAAAAATGTAGAGATTGCATGAGTACCTTACACTATGAACACGGTGATAAAGAGACCGGACAATTTATGCAGCTCCTCATTGTACCCTCCACAATAGCTCTAGTAGACAAAAGGACATCCCTTCACTGCTATTATGTGACACCTGTTCTACATATTTTTACAGGATAGCAATGAATGGATGTTCTTTTGTTAACCAGTGCAATTGTGAAGGGTACAATGAGGAGCAGCATAAATTGTCCGCTTCTTTGTTCGTCATGTTCATAGTGTTATTATGTAGCCTCAAAAAATATTTTTTGGGGGGGTTGTTGTTAGGCGTGGTTCAAGGATTATCTTTTTAAAGAATAGACATCGTGTAGGCCTATTACCAAACACTGTATCAGGCAGAAATAATAGTCTACTATGAGGAATGGGGAAATAGTATTTGTCTACCTCCCCATTTTTTGATAAATGTTGTTTTCAATTATCAAAGAAACATGTATTCAGCCCGATATGGTTGATGTGAACATGATCGATTGAGAGAAAAGGACTGAACGGAAGACTAAAATTATATATGCAGCAAAAACAATAACAACAAAAACGCGGATAAAGTTAAGTTGATCACTAGACAGAGACGAGAATTTCTCTGTGGAGGCTGGAATATGGTAAGTTTGAAATGTCTTTTTTCATAATCTGTATATAATATGTAATCAACGATGTATAATCGTTTGAATTTACCTCCCGTCAAGCCTTTTGAGGCTGATCGATGATTTTTTTTTTGTCGGGTTGTGTTGTCTGTTAAACTTAAAATAATGCCCATTGACTTTCTACACAAATTCTACACTTTCTACACAAAAATTAATGAGAGCCCAAGCCAGCGCCAGGCCAGGGTGTGTAACGTTGCCAATACTACTAGTGGCCAGGGGCGCGGCGGCGCGTCGCGGGCGGAATCTGAATTTGATATACGGTAAATAGTGTGAGTGTGAGTGTTGAGTGCTGGATAGGATATGGGGTCTTCAAAACAAGATATTGTGTCTGTGAGATTTGGTGAGATTTGGTGAGATATTGGCCATCTCGTGAAATAAGCCACAGGGCACAGGTCATCGAGTGTGTACAGACACACTGCCGTGTAAAGTCAATGGAGGATGTGAACCCTCATTGACATAGGCCTAGCCTAGGCAATTACACGCAATAAACGGGGTCCGGACAACCCGACCACCGGACAGCTCGACCCAATATCGGGTCGAGTTGTCCAGTGGGCTGCGTTTTCGGACAACTCGACCTACTTATTTTCTTCTAACAAATTTCATTAGGGTTAGGCAGGGGCGGATCCAGGATTTAGTAAAAGAGCTAGGGTCACACAAAACTAGGCACTCCCACAAAAAAATAAAAACAGCACTCACAGTCACAAATCATGCCTTAAAATATTGATTAATATCACACAGATGGCTCAAAACTTACCTGAAAATCTCATAAATAGTGAAAAATGAGGGCTAAATAGTCCATATCATGCGCTGAAAAATACGTTGACATGTTCTTGAATCTTTCACACATTTTTGTCCTTTCCCGACACATATTCGTTTTTGTTATGACATGCTATGGAAAATGTATAATCACATGATACAATAAGCTACGATCGATGAACAGGCATTCGTCCTATATCATCGTGGGATTAAAGTAAAGTAAAGTAAAGTATTCTTTGAGCAGCGCGTACATGGCTTTATAAGGAATGTACTATCGATAGTCAAAACGATCATCATGTGCGCACGCGAATAAATTGGAAGAAATTCACCCAAAATCGAGGCTGACTGCATGACAAGCCCATATCTATGCCTCTCACATGCATAGGCGATTCACTGGGGCACGGTTATTCAATGACTCATTGATAGATAACGAACTCAACTGCCATAAAATAGAAAGATTCTGACACATTCGACTAAAATACATTACTCAAATTATACAATAACAAGGTAAATAGCGATAAAAATGCCTAAACTTGCATACATACTGCCATTTCTTAGCTCCTTCAGAGAAAAAATCCTGGGTTTGGTGGGATGCAAAGGGCATCCCCGGATCGACGAACTCACAGACATGCAGAATACGTCTTTGATAAACATAGGGGGACCAATCACAGAAAGATAAAATCTCAGATTCATTCGCTTGTCATTCGCTTAACACAGGCGGTATCGGAAGTGTGTGCATGCATAGCGGGCCGAATCACGCATTTGTTATGGGTGTACTTGCGCGATAGCGCCATCTAGCGCCTGTGGGTTTAACTAACAAAACCCATATTTTTTTGGTCTCGCCAGCTTCTCGAAAAGTCGCTCAGTGGTGGGGGGGGGGTTATTGGGGGTCCAGTTTCCCTCCATAAAAAAAAGGTCTTCACTCTAAAAGGAGGGGCACAATCGAGAAAATGGCAGATCGTCTATGGTCAAAATGCATACTTTTCTTCCAAAAGGGGGGGGGGGGGGGGCACTTCCGGCCCGTGGATCCGCCAATGGGGTTAGGGTTAGGGTATCAACGACAAAAATTCTTTTGGGGAGATGTCAGCGCCCGCGGCGACCAGGAAATGTACATGTACACAATGAATCCGATAGCTCGTTTCGCGAGAAACGACATTAATGAAAACGGAATTCCCTGGGGTCGATTGGAACTGGATTCGAAGCATTGGGTAAATCCTGGAGGAAAAAAGATGGTATGCTTTGGAACAGAAATTTGAGTGTAAAAATTGGGGTCTTCTCCGCGGCACATACCCACCACAAACCTTATACTGAGTGCCCACCCCCCGGCTTCGATCTAATGTTTTTAATGAAAAATCAGACCTACTGATCAAAAAAAAATTGAGGAAAATCGGACAACTAATAAGAAAGTTATGAATTTTTAGTGGCATGAAAAACTACAGAACAACCTGGCAACTCAGTCATTGGTTTGTGATGTCATTGGTACACAACTCACCAATAATTTTGTTTATATATTCATAATACATATTCTCAATTTTTGTCCAAGAATATGAATATTCACATGACTTGAACCAAATACATCTATAGTAATATGTTTTTGCATGTACAGGTATAAACATTTACAAAATATTTCACGAACTTTCGAATATTGATATTGTTTTCAAAATATTACATTTCCATAATCACTCATCTTTTATGTACATATTGTATAAATATTCATATTTTCATGATTTTTACAGAAAATTATTTATTCTGTATTAGTGTATACATGCAAAAACAAATTACTATAAATATAAGTTGGTTGAAGTCATGAGGAAATCACATTCTTGGACAAAAATTTAAATTTGTATTATGAATATAAACAAAATAGTTGGTGAGTTGTGTACCCATGACATCACAGATTCATGACTGAGTTGTCAATTTGTCTAGTGATTTTCATTGTTTCTCCAGTTTTTCATGCCACTATAAAAAAAATAATATCTTTCTTATTAGTTGTCCGTTTTTCTTTTCTTTTCCTTTTTTGATATGTTGGTCTGATTTTTCTGCTTGGTTTTGGACTGGACTTCCCTTTAAGACAAGATCCTCATTCCTATTTTAGGACTTGTTATTTCACATTAATTTTCACTTCTTACTCAAATCATGGAAGCCCATATTGTTACTATTTCAACTACCAAAAAATCCCAGAAAAAAATTAAACAATTGCCTTGGCAATATTTATTTTCATTTTCGTTGTCTCTCAGGCAGTTTTCGGCCAAATGTACAAAGTCAATGGGGAGAGACCACGCAAATCTGGAAATTAGTGTTTCTCAAGTGTGTCTTTAAGGAACATGGTTCTAACACCTGATTCTTGAAATACAGTCATAAATAGTCAGTGTGTGAGGCGCACGTGGGACGCAGGCTCAGGTCGATGGTATCTTCGTTCAGCAGGCGAAAACACGGCGCATGCGTGCTCCCCATTGACTTTGTGCATTTGGCCGAAAACTAGCTCGGAGACAATGAAAATGAAGATAAATATTGCAATGTTAATTCGTATGATTTGAGTAAGAAGTGAAATAAAAGTGAAATAAAGAATCTTTTCCTCTACTTCTCCTTCCTCTCTCACTTCTTAATTTTCAATTTTTTTCTCTTGTTGTTGAAATGATGAAGTTCCTTGACATTTTTTTTACCACAATAACACTTGATGTGAATCTTCTTTCATGTGAGGTAGCAACAAGAGTCTAGCAATTCCATCTTCAGACATACTCTTGTTTGTTTTTCGATCTAGATAAACTGGCACAAGATGTATTACTTCCAGGGGAGCATTTCATGAAGCATTTTGTCAGTGATTTTTACAGAGAATTGTTATAAGCTACTGAAATCCTTGCATCTCATTGGCTGAGAGCAAATTTGTCAGTAAAAATCACTGACAAAATGCTTGATAAAATGCTCCCCAGAAACGTCTGAAAGAGCTCTGGAAAATTAAAGAAGTCTAAATAAAAATAATAAAATAAAAATGTCTGGGACGAAATTTCATTCTTACAACAGCAAATCCCAAAAGAGCTCTCATGAACACACAAAAAAAGGGTCATTGTTACACTGTGTCTTTCCCCTTTGATTTTATTTGTCTGCAGAATTTTATGATGTGCATACCATGTAAGCAACTCTGATTTACTTCAACTTCAAGTTCAGAGAAGTAAAACCAAACATGGTGCAGGTACTGTCCTGCCATCACTTCAAGTCTCAGACGGTGGTAAGTCCTAGCCATGAGCCGCTCGTCATCTTTGCCTCCGGGAAGCACCTCTTTGTGGCCACTTCTCAGCACACTGTGGAGGTTTACTTGCTAGAAGGGACAGAATGTAGTCTCATCCGTACAGTCAAGACTATCGGTCTTGCATGGAAAGGGGCTTTCTGCAAACCAGGTGAGAGTAAACAAATAATAATTTAGGCAAAGAGAAATCATGATAAGGAAACTTTTGTTCAATGTGATTAAAAATCCATTGTGTGTAACAAATAAAAGAGCTGTTTCCTTGAAGCCATCAACATAGAAAGTTGACAGTAAATGTGGAAAAAAAGGGAAAACAAAAGATAAATCAGAACATGACTTGAAATCATAATTACTTTTCATCTTTTTATTTCCTTATCAGTCTACTTTAATTGAGAGAGATTTTTTTCTCTTTAGAATGATGTCTTCTGTTTGTCAGTTAAAAGAAGAGAAGTCAAGTATTTTATTTTCAATTTTTTAGTCCTAATAAATACATGTACATATTAAAGGGCATTTTCAGTAGTCCTCCAGCACCTTGCAACACAGAGAACTTTGTCTGGAGTGTGTTTCTCCATATCTAACCTACAGGTAATTACATACTCCTGCTTGAAGATGAAGATGGCAAGTCTAACAATGTGAGAGCATACTTCAACTGGGACCAAAGTCAGGAAAAAGACACTATAACCAAAGCTCGAATTGCTGGATCAAGTTCTCCTGTCAAAGCAGTGCTACAAGAATCACCAGCACGATGCCTGGAGGTGGTTGAAGTTCGCCCCAAGCGTCATGTACACTGCTTCGCCTGCTGCAACGAGAATGGCAACTTGGTTGTTGGCATGCGAGGTATCGTAAGCATCTACAGATTGGTAGTCAGTGCCAACCAGCATGACTTCCAGCACTTCATTGATATCGTTGTCGATGATTTCAAGACGATCAACATCGATATCTGTGGTGCCCATCTTGCCTTTACATCATCTCACGAAGCTCATGTCCTGCTGCTCAACTCGCAGAAATTCCATATGTCTTGCGTTGCATTGCATTCTGTTCTCACTGATTCAGCAGGTGGAAAAGCCACAGGGTCAGCCATGCCAAAGGAGGGTAAGTCCCACAAATTCAAATCCAAGCTGGATGCCACCACCAGCTCAAAGCCACCAGATGCAAATGAAGACAACTACTTTGTGAACGATTCTCATTTTAGTGAATGGACTTTTGAAGCCAGAACCCTGACCGTAAGACCCTCAGAATCTTCAACCCGCAATCGGATCGTGCTTCCGAGTATTCTAGACGAGGAGTACCTGAAACAGAAGGATGGTCCAGCAGAAACCCTTGGCCCTGTCAGCAGCATTCCTGGCATAGCACCTTTCAAAGTCAGACATGCTGAGAAGACAAAATCTGGAAAACGGTGAATATCACTCATGAACAGCGTCTTTTACCCCCCTTTTTTGCTGGTATATATGTATGATTTGAAATGGGCTCTTGAGACATTTGCTCTGTGCCTTACTTTGTTGAAGATTTGGGGTTCGGGGTAAGGGTGCGATGGCAATTGTGTCTTAGGTTAGGGTTAGGGTGAGAGTTAGGAATTTGGTTGTTGGTACAATATGACCGAGAAGCCAACATTTTCATTGGAGCATTTGTTGTACCATCAGTAGTTTGAGTCATATCGATTATTTCATAATCCGGGATTCGACGGCTTTGATCTGGTCGAATACCGGTGCATCGATAAATGATGGGCGGTGAAAACAGAGTTGCACACAGTTGCACGCAGTGCATGCACCATGCACCGGTGACCGGTCCGCTGGCATCGCGGGCATATGTATGGGGCTCTCGCTGCTCGACATTAACGATAGCCCGCTAGCCAATGGCTAGTAAAAATCACGACAGACTAGCCAAAATCTTAAGTTTCTAGTCCATATGGCTAGCCAAAATATCACTCTAGTGTCGCATGAAGCGATGCTCATTGTCGACACATCCGACAATGATTCAAATTCAAAGAATTAATAATCTTACTTTGTCTTTGGAGAGCTGAATGGAACACGTTTGTTCGAAAAAAAGAAAAAAAAAAGAACAATACGAAATAAACTTTTCGTCGCTCATGACTTCAGTCAGCTTCAGATCATTTCCAAGATTGAAGAAGTAATTGCCAATTTGATGAGAGCGTGATATAGTTATTGCGAAGTTGGAACACTCGTACTCATGCCCGTATTTATCATGTTCAATTATACAATTGTCAAATTGACAATGCAGAGAGAGTGCAAGAATATTATCGTAAACTTCAGTTCGTAACGACAAAACAATTTTTCCATAGAGAAAGCACCGGTAAAGCGCAACGTCCTCCGCGAGCGAATTAGCGAAAGTTAGCCAACAGTTTGAAGTCGCCTTGACGTTCTCTGCTAGTATATATATGCTGTACGTTACGGAGTTTCTTTTTTTATTTGCTTTTTTCATGGTGGCTAGTCACAAATCGATGCACCGGTTTTGCCAAAACAAAATCGGGATTCGATGTCTTCGATCGAACACCGGCTAACCAATCGATTCGACTCAGGCTTACTGAATAGAGTGCCCTAAACAATCAGACTGAGAACATCTTAATGTAACATGTAACTGGTATGTGGAGTTAACTGTTAAATATTCATGAAAAAATAGCAACATTTGTTTACAGAGGCATCGTATCATTTTTATGATATAGGGTTGGGGGGGGGGGCACAAACAAGATTATGATGTGGAGGCATTGATTGCCTCCAATCAATACCTGTTGATCAATGATTGTTGCACACATGGTACACAGTGAATCTTGTACAAAAGAAGGGAGTAGGGCCACAACCCCAAATGACCTGAGTATTGTAAGTCGTTTGACACTTTGATTCTTCTTGGATTTCTAGGTCAAGCCCAGAGAAAGTCCCATCCTACATCCATTTGCTCTACTGCAGGTTTCCTAATACAGAGGCGGGTCTAATGTTAGCACAACTCCTGCCTACCTACACCAAAGGTTAGAAAGAAACTCAAATACTTCTTGTTTCTCATTTCAAGTGGAGGTTCAGTGAATCAATGCAATCCTTGATTTGATGCAATTAGGAATCTTAGGAGATTTATTGATCATCCCTGAGAAGAATCTCTCTATCTGTGATTACTGTAAAGCCAGAAACGTTCGTGACATGAAATTTTCGCAAATTGTAAATGGCAACCATTTTCACAGCAAGTAACTTTCGCGAATGGCTAAAATTAAGGGTTACGTCAGTTGTAATTCAAAATTTTCGCGACAGGAAATTTTCGTGATTCTGAACCACTCGTGCAATTCTCAAACATTAAATGCGCACTAAAGTTAGAATTGGATTACTGCTAATAGTTAGATGAAGCTACAGTAATTTCTTTTGATTGACATAAATTCAGGAAGAAGTGAAGATAACAAAAATATTCAGAAAAAAGGTTTGCGGTACAACCATGTGAGTTGGAATAACTCCACGTTCCGGTCAGAATGCTCTGGCCGTCGTCAGACGGTTAATTGATTTCTTAGTCCTATTGTTCACTTGCTTTCATTGTTTTCTTTTCAACGCAGGATTCGTTTGATGTCACTTATCCTTTCAATGCAGGTACCTTGATGTTATTTATCCTTTCAATGTAGATACTTTGATGTTACTGTTACTATTTCTTTCTATGTTATTTGTTTGCATCCATTTTATTAAGTGAATTGCTGCTTCATATATAAATTCTGCTGATTTATTCGCTCTTCTCATTCTCCTGACGACGGCCAGAGCATTCTGACCGGAACGTGGAGTTATTCCAACTCACATGGTTGTACCGCAAACCTTTTTTCTGAATTACAACTTCACCATGCAAACCTTCAAACAAAAATATTGTAAAGCAAGTAAACAAGTGAAAGTCCCACAGGGCTCTTATTTGTGTGCGTTTACCTACTTGACATAATACTTCTTTTTGGATGAAGTACTTTTATCCATCAACAATGCTTTTGTCATATTTAAATAATTTCTTGGTACTGCAAAATTTCAATATGGCACGAAAAAGAGACATGATAACGAAGCTTTTCGACCTGCACTCATCGGGTTATCACGCAGGTATATAACAAATTACTTGAAATCAACTATATTATACTCGGTGAACCCGGACGCAACCTAGACGCCGTAATTTCAGAACAATCGCAAAGCTTGGACGAACTCCTTTTGTCTGCACAGAAGAGGTTCATGCGATTGAATGTAAGCAGCTTCCAGAAAGCGTAAATGCGCTGAGCTTCTGGCCCTGGACATAATTGAGAATTGATCGTCGGCATAGCTTTGTGCGCAAGCTGGATTGTTCAGCAAGTGGAGACCAATCGCTGAATCGCATTTGGCTATCTTTGGTCTGTTAGTGTGCATTTCAGATTTGCAGGCACGGACGGGCTGCGTGCGCTGATTGGTTGTACGGTTCCGAATAATCGAAGGGAATGTTCTCAGCGGTTGGCTGATCGCATTAAACAACACATTCCCTCGATTATTCGGAACCGTACAACCAATCAGCGCACGCAGCCCGTCCGTGCCTGCAAATCTGAAATGCACACTAACAGACCAAAGATAGCCAAATGCGATTCAGCGATTGGTCTCCACTTGCTGAACAATCCAGCTTGCGCACAAAGCTATGCCGACGATCAATTCTCAATTATGTCCAGGGCCAGAAGCTCAGCGCATTTACGCTTTCTGGAAGCTGCTTACATTCAATCGCATGAACCTCTTCTGTGCAGACAAAAGGAGTTCGTCCAAGCTTTGCGATTGTTCTGAAATTACGGCGTCTAGGTTGCGTCCGGGTTCACCGAGTATAATATAGTTGATTTCAAGTAATTTGTTATATACCTGCGTGATAACCTGATGAGTGCAGGTCGAAAAGCTTCGTTATCATGTCTCTTTTACGTGCCATTTTGTCATATTTATTGGTAAGATCTATTTAAATTTCTGCTACAGCCCCTTTTTCGCTAGAGAAAGCTGCATCTGCGCAAAGCCACACCTCAGAGTCATTCCAGAGCCGGACGCTACTAGGCATGTGCTGTCTACTTAGTACCCCAAGGCAGGGCCTAGTCTATGACATCATGGGCCAAGTTAGCCCCCTATCTTGCTACCTCTACACAGGGGAGGCTATATCATTGCAAGTAAGTTGCTTTGGATGTTAAATGATGGTGGTCTGTTAAATATTGTGGGGGTCTATCATGAAATAACAACCATCCAACCAGGATATCAAGACAATATAAACAAACGTAGGGTGAAATACTTTTTCCAAAAGTTGGCATTTGGAAGTAATATTGGTATCTTCTCTTCCTCCCCCCCCCCCCTCGTTGCTTTTTTAAAACAGATATTCAAAGAAATGCAAAAGAGTCAAATTCTTAAGGTATGTAAGAACATTTTTTCTTTAAAAAAAAGTTCTATAGCACCTTGAAACCCCTACAATTAATAGACCACATCACTATTTATGTATTCACAAATGGATAAAGATCTTCTAAATTGTTATCTCACATACATGTATATCTCGTTCACATACATGCACTACGTATATTTGCATTGTTCTCCTTGTTCTTCTCTTGTACTTATATAAAACTGAGAGGAACATTGATTTACCATTCTGCAATGTAGCATAGCTGCCAGCCATTGCTATTTGGCGGAATGAGCCCTATTTTTTGACCTTCACACTAATGTCAACCACCATAGATTCCTCTCTTTTTCCGAAAACTTATGTGTAAAAAGCATACAAAGTACAATGTATTCTGTATTTTTCCTCGAGATATTCCTTGTTTTGTCTGTGGAATTTTGACAGGAATGACATAAAAGCATACAAGTACAGTGTATAAAGTATATAAAGTACAGTGCGAAAAAGCACAAAAAGTACAATGTTCTCCCTCAAGATATTTCTTAATTTTTGCTGTGGAAGGTTTCCAGGTATGACATATTGCATCGTCTGTCTTCCATATATACTGTAATTATGGAAATCTGAAGAAAATTTCCTTAGTCATCATTTACGTAGTCATCATTTACTGAGTAATTGCAACACATCCTTTTCTCTCCTATTTCCTTGAAATGTGCTTTCACATTTTTCTCTGTCACCTGACAAACAGGCTGGAGAGGATTTCCTGTATGCTGCATCATCAAGTGGCCTTGAAACATATTCCCACAGGGTAGCTGCAGCAGCTATTCATAACAAAGAGGAATTGGATAGTCATTCTAATGTGAGTGAATACCCTTTCCCGCAGCTACCGACCTCCTTGCCGTTATTAACCCTTTCGTGACATCACTCAACAATGATAACATTTTGTGGTCTTGGCTTAATAACATTTGATTCAGAGCCCTAAAAATATACCAGATGTATGAGAAGAAAGATTCTGTGTCCACTTTCGATGGATAACCATATTGCGTTTGATGCCAGGAATTTTAAAAAGGAGAATATTAAGCTTTAAAATACTTAAATTGGCAACACATTGGGAAGTACAAAATCATTGGGGTTTTTTATCGAAATTGACATTTTTTTCAACTTTCCACAAAGTTTGTAACCATATGTATTGTTTTCAAAGACATTCAATTTTTATAAGAACCTTGTAGCACTGAAAGAAAAATATTTTTGTTGCCAATTTGAAGAACAAAATGAGAGCAATTCCTGTCACAATAGGGTTAAAAATAAGATTGAGTCCTGGTAAAGGTGAAAGATAATTTGTGAGCTTTCTCCTTTTTATTTTGGTTTGGAAGAATATCATGGAAGGAATGGATCCTACTCCTGAAGAGAATTGCTCTTCAAATGCCCCAATATTTGGAATATTATGAGAAAGAGCTGATAAGTTTGGACCAAACGTTCATGTCACTTGTAAATGTAGTCCCATATACACATTTCTGTGTGATGTGCATGTAGCTTTCAGCAAGATTGAATCATTTATTTGATGTTTTGATGATTCCAAAACCTCACAGTATGCGTCAGTTCCTATATTCTACATAACCAGTCTATCCCCATTCCTTCTAGACATTTATTTTCACAATGGAACCGCTTTTAATACCAGAAGTCAAAGTTATCTTTAAGCAGCAGTGATTCAGAAGTTATAAATTGATGACTAGGGCACAAAGTTTTTGTATTCACTATTTGTACTACTTGGTCTCTAAAGGGATAGATGATGAATATGATGCACCTTAAATCGATGGTATTTATATTTAAATCACCTAACATATTAGATTTTGTACAGCTAGTATGTATAAAATTATTAAACCGAAATGAAGAGATGAAAATATACCTAGCTTTCTATAAATGATTGGTTAAGGCTTATGAAGAAAATAAAAGATAGCGTAAAACCTCATGCACAGAACCCAAGTCAGACTTAGGTTTCATATGAGTGTTAAGCTGCATCAAGTATTGTACTTATGAGTCACGTTCTTCTTCATTAGAGAGCATTCAAACGTGCAATTTCTCTTTACAGAAGTAATATTTGAAGCTGATATTTGAACGTAGTATACCAGCATGGATCCCAAAACATTCAGAGAAATTCTTTTTGGTGATTGTTCCCTTTAAGCCTTGTGACTGTTTTCCAGCAATTGACCCACTACTTGATATTTCCAATTTTTCACATATCTTGTTAGGCTTGTCCAGTGTGATTGTTCAGAAAATGGTGTTATGCGGTAATCATTTGACACTGCTGTGTATTCCTACGTGAGTTCTCATTGTGTTATAATGAGTTGTCTCTTTGCTCCAGGCTTGTCCAGATCCCACAACTGACATCTGCCTGGTAGGACTGCGGCCTTTCCTTAGTGTTCAAAAGGTGGAGTCATGTGATAGTCATGTGACCCTCCTGTGCAAGGCACCCAATGACGAGGGGGATGAGTCAAGCAGGTGAGAAACCGAGAGAAAATTATTGAAAAGTTTGATGTTCATGATATGTGCCATATTTCCAAGAAATGTTTCCGTAGAACTCAAGACAGTTCAGAGGATCATTAAAGTAGAACGTTGATGATTTTAAATATTGGCTTAATACTTATTATTGCATAGATGGCATAAATTAAACAAGGTTATCCAAATTCAACGCTTGGAAACATTTGAAGTAATGATTATTATCAATTATAAAACGGTAAAATACAGCCCCCGATATAGCAGCTGAAGAGCTCCTCGAACGCTGCTGAGATATGTGACGACACACCCTGGACCAGTCCTGGCTAAGCAGACGATGTCCCATAACATCTTACACATTTTTCAGAGCCTATTTTGTCATCTCCTCTTCACTTATTTCTCTTCCTTCACTAGCGTCAGTCTTAATGTTAGTCTGTTGCCTCACTCTTAACTTCGTGTATGGTATTATTTTGATGAAAAATGCAGCGTTAAAAAAATAAAGGAATCAGTCACTTGTAAACAAAATAAGACGCCATTGTATTTTCAGCTGTTTACACCGGGGCATGTTCGGCGTTTCAAGAGGGAACGAATACCATCTTGCTATTATTCGGAGGGCTTTTCAATTTGAAAGTGGGGTTTATTTCATTGATCATTGACCCTTCTCCTATGTATTTACAATCAAACGGTTTTAGCTATCAGAATCAGTTTCACTTTCCCTTTATAATGGTGTGAAATAAGGTCATGTTTAAATACACCAAACTCTTTATAATTTGATAAATAATTGCATTGCAATTACGTTCATTCATTATAGGACGTCGTCTGCTTAAGCAGGATCGATCCCGAGTGTGACGACATCAAAACATCGCTATATTTCTGGCGAATCCTCGGATATTCCAGATGCTGAGAAGAGCTTTTATTTGTGTTGTTTTTATAATCACCAGATACGCAGTTGACATAAAACTTATAAGATTGCCATCTGTAAGCTTCCCAGTTTCTAGTGATACATTAATTGCCATATTTGTGATTTTCTTTGAATATCTACTTTAATATAAATTTTATGAAGATTAAAACTCTCTTCTAAAGACTCATATTTGGTACTTACTCATCCGCTCACTATATCATGTAATTCACACAATGTGATTGTTCTGATTATTACATTAATGATACAGGATTAGTTATAATTGTTTTTTTATATGAGTTTTCCTATAGATCTTCTGTCAAATGTCATCTGAAAATACAGTCATAATCATTAGTATAAATGATTCTGATGCTGAAATATTTTGTAACTCCAACACATGTCCAATAATCTAAGAAATTTGTATTTCCACCTGTGGTATTTCCAGTGACTGGAGTGTGTATGTGCTTCAGAAAGCCCCTTCCCCTGACCTTCTTGACGACATGATTGAGCTGGCGACTGGTTTCCGTCAAGCCAGCGTCTCTGCCTATCAACATCTGATCATCGAGGCCCATCTGATGATGCGGTCCAAGATGCTGCAGTGTTGCCATGGTGATGATGAAAAGGAGACCAAGGAATGCAAAGCAATGGAACACCTGTATCGAGAGACGAGCGCTCTTCTTGGCCAGATATATGCACAGTATGTTTTCAGACTATTTTATTAAGCTTGTCTTACTAAGTGTACTTTGCCAACATTCAGTTTGTGTGGACATTTGACATTTTATGGAGTTATATTATATATATGATTGATTCATCTAATTCGGATTTGACAAAGGAAAAATTTGCAGAGGCCCAGTTATGATTAACACAATGTTTCATTCTCTCGCAGGAACATTCACACCGATGTTTTCCTACTAAGTCAAAATGCTGTGTTAAAGATTCCAATAGTATGTCTTACATTCAGTTGGTCTCAGTGAAATGGTATCAAGATGGGTGTTTTTGCAAACCAGTTGATATTCAAGTCAGTATTTGTCTCCACCATCTGCAAATAATTGTGCCTGCTGTTTTAATGCAAGATTTCTCTGACTGATTATGGTACAAGCTACCAGCAGTAGTTTGTTGCAGTTTGGAGAAAGTATAGCAGCTGGGCTTATCGATAGAGACTTTCCATTTACCAACAGAAATAGAAGTACTGCTTTTAACCACTATGTTTTGAATGTGTGATACAACCTCCTGTTATTGTTATCCTTTTTTGTTTATCAAGGTCTACATGTGCAACAGACTGGCCTTTGGCTGTTCCCTACCTGAAGATGTCTGAACACTCTTTGTCTGAGGTGCTAGAGACGATCACTGGATCCTTCACTCAACCTTTCATTCCAGAGGTAATTGATTATCCCTTCATCAAAATCCTCTTAAGTAAATAATAACCCCATTCACAGTGGGCTCAAAAATTTGATGCATAGTTACTATTAAAGATAAAGTTGATTTCTGGTCATGCCATTACATTGTGAAAGAAACTGTCTCAAAGCAATTTGGAAAGGTTGATCATGTCTACTTGTGAATGGGTGTATACTTTGAGGTTCTGGAATCATCAAAATGATAAAAATTGACCCAATTTCGCTGAAAAGCACATGCTCTGCACACAGAAATGGGTGTATGGGACTGCATGTGGCATGAACGCTTCAGCTATTTATCGTCGTATTTTGCATATGAGGGCATTTGGAGAGCAGTCCTTTTCAGGGGACATTTCTATGATGCTGTTCTTCCAAACTGACACAAAAGGAACGAAAGAGCTCACAAATTATTTTTCACCTCTCCCAGAACTCACCCTTCCCTTTAACCTGATAGTATACCTCAGTCACATAGCTACACTGGCTCTAAACTGATTCCAAAGCAATGCAATCTTGGCCAATTGATGTAATGTAATGTTTTTGTCGGTCTGTTGTTAGTTCTCGTGTCTGTCCCATCAGTGTGACTCGGGTATGAGAGTTTAAAGCGGTTCAGCTCAGGGTGGTATGTATCCAGATGATTTGACCCAGTGTCGATCTGCACCAAATAAATTTTAACAGCGTGTACACACTTCCTAATAAGATGTGAGACGGTCCAGGTTGGACTGTGTGATAGGAAGACAATACATGGAATAACTTGGGAAATATGAATGAAAATAGAGTATCCGCTTAGTTTAATCGAGCATCCCTGTTGTCCTTTTGATTCTTCTGTGGATTTTTAACCCACTGGTAGCAATCTGCTCCGAATCTGCTCAGGATCAAAAATCTGAGTGAATAGGGTATAAATTGTGGTGTCTTACATACTTCTGATCTAACTTTTTAAAACTTCAAAGAAGAATGAGACATCTGAAGTGTCTGCATATTAAAGAAATGCCCCCAAATATATCAAAATATATTATGTACAAGATGGATATGTTTTTTAGCTATTAAGAAAGGTCTGTCCCTTTCATCTTGTAATATTGCACCAAATTGTTAATTGCTTCTATATATCTTGAAACAGATATTGTCAAATGTTGTGTAATTGTCTTTCGCTTCCTTTATTACAAGAGATTGACAGTAGCCAGTTCATCTAAAGCATCTTATGTGAATACATTGTCACCTAAGCCATGATTGATTTGCCTTTTCCTTTAATACTGGCTTTGCTTGGAAAGATTACATGTTACATTATATGACATTTACATGCACCATCACAAAAAGCAACATTAATTTGCTTTCCCAGTTGTAATCTTTTCCCTCTCATTTTGTGAGTATTTTGTCACCTGAGCCACAATCTATCAGCCTTTCCCTGGTCAGCCTTGGTTGCCAATAATGCCTGTTACATAATACATCATGCACAATCACAGAATAGCTTCATTCAGTGGCTGTACTAAATTTCCTTTTGTGGACACAGTTGCTAATTCACACTTCTGAAGGAGTTAGGTCTCAGGGATTAGGTTTGGTGGCATTGTGGCAGGGAGGATAAGGAGAGGGGTGATACTATGAACATGACGAACAAAGAAGCGGACAATTTATGCTGCTCCTCATTGTATCCCTCACAATTGCACTGGTTAGCAAAAGAACATCCATTCATTGCTATCCTGTAAAAATATGTAGAACAGGGGAGCGTTTCATGAAAGGAAGTTGTCAGATATTTTATCCGACAACTGTTATAAGCTACTGAAATCCTTGCATCTGATTGGCTGAGAGCAAATTTGTCGGATAAAATATCTGACAAGTCCTTTCATGAAACGCCCCCCAGGTGTCACATAATAGCAGTGAAGGGATGTCCTTTTGTCTACTAGAGCTATTGTGGAGGGTACAATGAGGAGCTGCATAAATTGTCCACTCTCTTTGTCACCGTGTTCATAGTGTGATGTGAGGTTCTGTATTTAAACCATTCTCTATCAGTCTGCACAACAGAAGGATCTGGGCCCTGTTTCATAAAACTTAGTATCAATATACAATAGTTGTTATAAGCTCCTGAAATCCTTGCATTTGATTGGCTGAGAGGAAATTTGTTGTAGAAGTTTGGCAGTTGTTAGTGGTAGTGAGTTTTATGAAACAGGACCCTGTATATTGAATAGGTGACAAATGTGGATAACTCCTTGGTCAGACTAAATGCTAAAGGACTTTATTTAACTTTATTTAAAAAAAAGAAACATACTAGGTCAAGAGGGAACAAGAGAGGGAGTAATGCTTATTCTATATGCAGCACTATCATGTATCAAGGATATAAAAAATGAGCATTAGAAAAATAGACTGAGAGGAAATGAGAGAGTAATTAATGCTTATTCCATATTTTTGGCACTATCACTATGTAAACAGGATTTTAATATGAGCATTAGAGGAATATAATTATAGAGAATGAGGTAGAAAGAGAGAGAGAGAGAGAACTGAAATCCTTTGAAAGATCAGTATGAGTATAATCAGTGTTGGGATATTTAAAATTGTCATTGGAAAACAGATCCTTTCTTCTCCAATGTGCAATAATTTTAAGCAATGAGGTTGCATATTTTCTATTCTTAATCACCAAAAGATTGTTTACTTTTAAATTGTTCATACAGATGTAAGCATTGTTACATTTTAAAGCTGAAAAGAAAAATGCTTCTCTAAAAGAAGTATTTTGAAAAGTTTTATGCTTGAATTGTCCTTGTTTATTTCTTCTTCTTTTTCTGCGCATTCAGGACCATCAGGTGGGGCCTGGATTGACCAGCTTTTTAGATTTCAAGCTCTTCTCACAAGAATCTGATGATGAGCCGATGGACGAGGTTAGTGTACAAAGTGCGAGAGGGAGTAATGGCGGCTAGGTTTATTTGGTTTCTCAATTGTTACGGTAGAAATATAAGATTATAAAGTCATATGTGATATATGGTCCATATCCTTGGATTTGAACCTGGAATATTTGGTAAAGGAGCCATGCCCGTACTTTAAACAATGACTCAACCACAGAGTTAAATACTCCTTCAGAATACCACACTGAGTAGTACCTAAAAAATTTAGTTAATTCAGCACTACCAACATTTAAGTTAAGTATTGAATTAGTGCTAATACTCTTGAAGACAAATTTTAAATGTAGACCATGGATATTTACAGCAGACCTCCCAACCATCTCACCTTTGGTGGAAAATTTACGCTTTTTTATCATTTTTCCGCCATTCCGATTTTTACCCCAAAGTTCCCACTAAATCGATAATTCGATTATCGTGCATGTGTATGTGTACAATATACTTGTAAAATGCGCAATAGTAAACCATGGGAGAATCTTCCAGTGCTGGTTTGAATAGTGTATTATCAGAACATGCGCGTATTTGCCTTTATACATGAACTGTATGCTTGTGTGCGAGTAAGTGCACACCAGCGGTGCTGCGCCAGCTATCTTTTGTGTATATGTAGAGATCCCTGCATATGATACATAGCACTGCACTGTAAACCATGTGTTCGCGATCGCAAATGCAGTTACACACTAATGTGTGCATAGCGACATGACTTGTGTACAGCAGCTGTACCGTGCATTTCATCAGAAATTATGCTGGATTATCACTCAGATACATGTACGCATGTTTCAGACATTCCTTAGATTCTGTTCATGTTTCGCAACTATTTAAGAGTGCGTATGTATAGTTCTAAACTAGTCATCTTTTGTTTTAAAAAGTGAATAAAATGCCCCTGAACCATCACCTTTCATAAATTGTCTTGTGTATAATCATTCTAACAATTTGTGGCATGCTCAAGTGACATAAATCAAGACAAACCAATTTGTCACAAAACAGAATTGAAAAAAATTTCAAAACTTAAGGGTATGAATATGTACATGTATATCACATACTCTGTCACGTAATACTTAGCAACCATGTTATGCGAGTTCCGCCTTTCTCTTTTAGGTGATTGCCCAGCGTGTAGTTGATGTCTACTGCCACCTCTCCCCTTCACGCTGCTCACAGCTCTTCCTCTCAAATAAGGTCAAAGGTTATCTGAGTCCCCAGAAGAAATTGGAAGTACTCCAAAAACTAAAGCAGCTGCAGTCTCAGAATGGCTACCAGTAAGTAGTGAATGAAGTAGAGTTTCAGTACAAAAACCATGCTATGAAAATAGTCAAACTTACTTTTCCCAGGAGGCAATTTTTCTTGTGCTAGTTCTAGAGATTTCTTCTCACAACAGCTTTCACATGACCATGCTGAATCTCTGTGCTAAACATTTTTCTATTCAAATGAGATAAAGTTAAAATTTTTATTTTTTTTAATTTTGATCCCTTACTGTATAACCAGAAATATCTGCAGCATGAAATCTTTGCAAATTCTCTTTTGACAGTCATCGACACAAGACACTTTCACCAGTTAAAACCACTCACAAAATTCGCGAACATTAAATACGCAAAATTTCTGGTGTTAAAGTATATTAACTCAATCTTTTTAGGGGAGGGGTATTTAGACCTCGTCCCCTGTACAAAATCTATGATAGCTTCATGATCAGGGCAGATTACAGCACAATTTTTATGACTTGTACCAATCTGAGATGGTTTTTTTTTTGTCTCTCCCACATAATAGATGATCAGCCAGTGATGGTATAGCCATGATTTATGATCAATCTAGAGTTGGGGGAAATTAATGGAATAGGCTAAATTTGCTACGTCCGGTCTTACTCTGAAAATGAAGTTTTTCATCACATATCAGACAACTCTAATTTCATTCTCTGTGTGTTCTTTCTCTCTCTCTCTCTCCCTCTTCTCTTCTCTCTCCTCTTTCTCTCTCTCTCTCTATCACAAATTAGATGGTCAGCTAATGACAATATCGCTATGATTCTAATCAATCTGGAGCTTGGGGAAATGGAACAAGCCAAGTTTGCTACTTCTTGTCTCACGCCGGATGAAGTCACCCATCTTATTCCGGACAAATCTAATCTTATTCTCAATGCAGACAGACAACTCACTGACTTTGCTAGGGTAAGGGCAGCTTTGTGGAAGTTAACATATAATACGGAAAGGAATATTTATGATAGAAATCCCCAATTAGGATTTTTATGCCTCCGCCCACCGAAGGTGGGTGCCGGAGGCATTATGTTTTATTCGCATGCAGCGGTGCCCATGTAGCGTGCGACCCATGCAAAACGCATGTAAGCACAGCACCGATCTCTATATGTGGGACAATGTATTACCACTTCCTGAACTGCGCACGGGCTTTGACACGATCGTGGATTTAACAGAATTATTTCGCGAAACTGGAGAGGATTTGATCAAAATTAGTGGAAAACGGTCACAGAAGTTTAAAGAGGAGTACAAACAACGATTTCCTGTCATAAAGCCAAGCACAAAAGGCGTTGAATTTGCATTTTGCATGTGTAAGTTCTCATTTATAATATTAGAAAAAAATATTAAAAAAAAAAAAATGAAATCCAAAATCTAAAGCATTTTTATCAAAACCAGTACGGTGTAGCAGGTCTTGCAATATTCCTGACACTTG
Organism: Heliocidaris erythrogramma; assembly: GCA_025617745.1. NCBI lineage: Eukaryota > Metazoa > Echinodermata > Echinoidea > Camarodonta > Echinometridae > Heliocidaris > Heliocidaris erythrogramma. The sequence continues at coordinate 20,646,684 of CM046865.1, read as the reverse complement.
TATAATTTTCCTTCTAGTTCTATTACATGTACATGTATATGTTTTTGAAAATTTCTAGTTCTAAAACTATTACATGTACATTTATGTTTTTGAAAATCAACCTTGGACTCTGTCTCTGGAGTTGGAGATGCTGATTTAATGGCCTCTAATGGCCATCCATAGTGCTATTTTCTCAGTTTGAGACTCCCATCAGGGCGCTGCCCCTGAAACCCCCCCCCCCCCCCCCCCCCGGGGGCCTTGGCGGCCCCCTGGACCCCCGGCCATATTTGTCCCTCTTTTTCGATTTCAAATGTTGGCAAGTAATGAAGTATGAATATGATCCAAGTAATGCGTGACTGTGAGCACACATCAAAGGGGAAAATGTGACAAGGAAGTATGTCGCGCGTGGTTTTAAGTTTTGTTTGAAGGTATTCCTTTTTTTTGCTGTAAATTCCTTTTTTTGGTTGCACAAGGTTGGCAGCTCTGAATTACTGGTTTTTAGCCTCGTTATCAAATATTTCTAGAAGGGTTTGAGCCATCAACTGAATTTAGGCGGAGGCATATAGGAGACACAGTCGCATTCATCTTCGTTTTTTTTAAAGAAGGTCATACTCTCTTTATCACATATGCAAAGGAGAAACTGGATCTTTCAACTTACTGTGATGTCATGTGTTGTTCGCTACCCACCAAATGTATTGTAAACAATTGTTTTCTTTGGCTGGTAAGAAATAGATAGACATGCATTTAAAAACCATTTATATATCTTGGGCAAAGATATAAGAAATACAATCATTTGGAGCAAAATTTGAATGTTTGAAATTTCATGTACAAAACAAATGGAGAGAAGCTCACATACCCCAAATGCAGGATAGAGTTTTATACATGATCTTTGTTACTTTAAAACATAACATTTTCATATCTATCAGATTAAAAAAAATCACAGATATTTCTTGTATTTCTGCCAATTCACTTTGTTATTATGATGGAGTTCCCCTTAAAATATCCAATTGTACAGTAGAGTTCTTTGGCTCTTTATTGTCTTCCCAGCTTTATATGTAAAGATGTAATTATGATGGAGATCCCCTAAACAATACCAAGTTATATATTAAAGTTATTTGGCTCTTTCTTGTCTTCCCAGCTTTATATGTAAAGATATTATTATGATGGAGTTCCCTTTAAACAATATCCAATTATACAGTAAAGTTATTTGAATCTTTTTTTTGTCTTCCCAGCTGATATGTAAAGAAGCTATGGAGTGTATGGTAGAAGTCCTACTCGGTCTTCTAGATCATCAGCAACTCACTCTCAGGGAGGCTACCTCCATCCTAAAGGTAAATAGACTGCTTCATAAACGCTGTACATGGGGCTAATTAATCTCTTGGCTTCGAAAGCACTTGTAACATTTGAGATAGGAATCTTGACCTCTTCCTTGCTACTTGATTTGCTAAAAAATGATCAAAAGTCAATTTCTAGGAGACAAATTATGATTTCTTATTTTCTCATTCAGGTTTTGGACATCCATAACTTACTTATTTTTTGTCTAATTATTTTCTGAAATGTTCATGTATAGGCCTATGTTTCTCAGATTTGTCTAATTCCACCCAAGCCAACTTTGTATGAAGGGTTAATTCCTCTCAAAGCAATATGCATTTTCTTGAAATCTGAATGTGAAAGCTACGCTGGGATCTCTAATCTGGGGAGCGTTTCATCAAGCGTTTTGTCAGTGATTTTTACCGACAACGGTTATAAGCTACTGAAATCCTTGCATCTGATTGGCTGAGAGCAACTTTGTCAGTAAAATTCACTGACAAAATGCTTGATGAAATGCTCCCCTTAACTTATCTTTTATTTCATGGGTAATTCAAACTCTTTATATGTAGGATTTCAGCACTGGTCCAGGCACGAGCTGTCCGTTGCTGACAAGGTTACTTGAATTGGTGATGTGTTCCGCAAAGTGGCAACATCTTTTCCCTGAAGCTATGGTAAGATTTCTTTGCAAGTTATATTTTGCAATATTGAAAATGGTGCATTGGACTGAATGAGTTCATTGGGTAGTGGTTTAATTTATACAGGGACAAAAAGAAAAACAATGAATATCCACTTGTTAGCCTAAAGTGAGAAATAGATGAAGAATAAAATAATATATTATTGCCAATATGAATGAGATTTTTATTTTCCAAGTTTTCAGAACTTACAAAAGTTCCTTCTTCAATAGTTGGGGATAAATATGGTTGTCATCCAATTAATGGAAGGCTAAATAGGAAAGGAGTTGAAAAAAAACATATTTGAACAAGCCCTAAGGGTAACTAGGCCAGAATTATTAAAGGGAAGCTTGAGTTCTGGGAAAAGTAAAAAATAATTTGTGAGCTTTCTCATTCTTATTATGTTAGTTTGGAAGATTATCATAGTAGATATGTCCCCTGAAAAGGATTGCTCTTCAAATGCCCTCACATTAAAAATATGACAAGAAACAGCTGAAATGTTCGGGCCAAACATTCGTGTGTAGTCCCATATACATATTTCTGCGTGCAGTGCATATGAATCTCACCAGGATTCAGTCAATTTCCTATCATTTTGGTGATTCCAAAACCTTACAGCATACACCAATTCTTATGTGCTATATAATCAACCTTTCCCAATTGCATTGAGACAGTTTCTTTCACAATTCAATCTCATGACCAGTACTCAACTTTATCTTTAACACTTACCTTTAATGAATACAATTCAGCAGTTTAATATTTGGAAATAGGCTACCTGTTTCTCTTCATTCTTTTTTTCCCTTCTTTCTAGCAAGAGGTTGTTCCCATCTACCTCTCCCAGCTGCTTCATTCAGATCAACCTTCTATGATGAACACCTCCAGAGCTTGCAGACGTACACATGCACACGTGGTAGGCAAAATCAGTGTGTTCATCTGGGCCCTGTTTCATAAAACTTGTTATAAGCTACTGAAATCCTTGAATCTGATTCGCTGAGAGAGCAAATTTGTCATAGAAGAAATGAGGCAGTTGTTATTGATAACAAGTTTTATGAAACAAGGCCCAGATGAGATCTTAAAAATTGTTGTACCGTTGTCAGTGTAGGAAGAAGTACAATGAATTCAAGCGAGCGTAATATGTGGCTATGGCCTACAGGTGAACACGATTCCCGTGCGGGGTAAAACAAAGGTTTACGATCAATTTGAAACAACGATTCTGATTGGTTAATGGTCTGCCTTTTGAAAAGTATGTGCATGCAACAATGATCTTGATTGGCCATTGCCATTTTGCGATTGATTGCGAACATTTCTGTTAAGGGGCCGGGAAGTGAAAGATGAAATAAGGGGCAGTTGATAGATGCCAGTCATATAGGTTTTTAAAAGAGTTCAAGAAAAGTTGTCATTATGTGTTGACTTTGTAGGATTTTACCGTTCTTTTTGGAATCGAAAATTGTGAACTACATGTAGGACTTAGCAGCACTATGAGAATTGACAAAATATCAGTCATTGGATAAACAGGTTTTAAACTCTACTATTGCAACGATATGCAACGACAAATTAAGGAGCAGGGCTCGACCTGGGTTCGGGTACATATATCTCCAAACTTTTTCATTTTAGACAAGGACCCAGTGAACACAAACCCTAAAAATAAATTTCAATTGTTGTTCTAGTTATCCCATTTCTGCATCAATTTTTAGAATATCTCTAGGTATTGATTCAGAAATAAGGCACTAGATTTGTCAAACACTGTTTTTCTTGCAGCCTCAGGGAGATGGTTGTTTTGTAGGAAGATTCAACTGGCTCAACAAACTCCCTCCATTCCAAGGTAGGCGCAAACGATACACTTCATGCTCAGCACTTTCTACTTGTGGAAATGAAATATTTTATTTTTAAAATAATAATATTGGATATTTATATAGCGCTCATATCCACCATGAATGGTGCTCAAGGCGCTCCAATATTACCCCCAGGAGATGACAGAAGAGGCGAGAAAATGAATAGATATGAATTACTTGTTTCACATGTATGAATGAAATAAATACAATGTACATACATATATATATATTTACACAATACATTTTTAATATTATGCTAATAATTTTATAGTGCATTTTCTAAAATCGTGCATGATTCATGAATGTACGGGAAATTCTTTATGACTCAAAGTCTCCTGCAATTCTTTTGATTTGAGTGAAGGGACCCTTTAAAAAAAAAAGAAGAAGCTTTCTATGACCCCGTTATCATTACAAGGGATAGCGCGCTAGATCGCGCCACCTCTAAGGTGAGAACGCAGCGATGTCATTTCAGCGCGATCCATGGAAGTCCATGGCGATCCCAAACTGGACCACCTCTGGGGTGTGGTCCACGAGTGATAGCGCGATCTAGAGTCCGCCTATTTGCAGTTTACTGTGCAGAGAGTGCTAAGATAGATCGTGCTACCCCCTGCAGGTGTGAACACGCAGCATGCAAGTGGTCCTCCCTGGCGCACCCCACGATAGTGCGATCCACTTTCCAATCTTGTAATGAGAACGGGGTCATTATTGCAATTGGTAAATGGGTATATCCATGAAACTGGGGCAAAAAGTGTGACATGATTATATATCTTTTGTGCTGTAACTACTATCAACTCCAATATCTGATACGGTATAACATTTCTGACAGGGTGTCCAACTGTCTCGTAATGATTAAAATCATTCTGTCGTCATGTTCACTAAAATATCACTAAAAAGCTATACCGACACTACATGGACACCACTCTGTTCATGTAGTGTCGGTGATAAGTTTTTCAAGTGTTTTCCAACGTTATCATAAGATTTAGATTTATTTATTGTACATAGTTATTGTAACTTGTCAAGTAAATTCAAAGCAAGCTTTATTTCAAAATTTTGGAATAACAAATTCAGGAAACATATCTTGATAGACACCTCCTATGGACACCGTGTCCATGTAGTGTCGGTATTTTGTATTTGTACCAATATTTTAGTTGAAATAATGATGGTGAAATTTCCAACTTTACCAGAGATTTCTGCACCCCAAAAGGGAGGTTACTTTCAATGTTTGACCATTTAGAAGTCATTCCTTTTAGAAATATTACAAGGTGTTTGTTGCTCTACATGTCACACTCCATAGAGTGAAAACGGACACGGTGTCCACTGTGCAAATATACCTCAGTTTAAAATATTTGTATTTGTATATCCAAAATGTTTAATTGATAGTTTTATTCAATTCAATTCAATTCAATCCATTTCTTCAGAAAATGTTCAACAGGGTACAATCTTTTGATTTCTTGTACAATAATTCTACATAATGAATTTCGTGATGTCAACAAAAGTCATTCTCGTATCTTATTCTGTTATATACTTTATAAAATATTGTATGATTCTGATGAAATGAAAATAAAATTGAATTGAATTGAATTCAATTCAATTTTATTTTGCAAGATAAAATCAATATACATGGTAACAATAGATTAAAATACATATACAAAATTATGCGGGGCTTTCCATGAAGGTTAGGAAACCTGTAGAATTTGGATCGCCCATTAGACAATAAAAAAACAGAACCAAATTATTTTAGGCATAAAAACAATATGAACCTAAACACACACAAACATGTAAATTATAACAACAGAAAACAGAATACAAGAATTAAAAAAAAAAAAAAAAAAAAAAAAAAAAGGGGGGGAGATTTCGAATATAACATCAAAATTAACTGTGTGATTAATAATTATTTACTAATAATGTTTTATATTGTTTCCTAAAGGAAGATACAAATTGTGATTTTGTTATGTCATGGGGAATAATATTCCAATGTTTAGGACCTATGTAACTCATTGACTTAGCTTGATGACTTGATTTAATGGACCATAAATGAAATTTGTTTGACGATCTAGTATTATAATTATGAACTTGACTATTATATTGAAAGATGTCTATAAAAAGGGGTAGGTAATAACCTATTTTTATATTTATACATACATTTGGTGAGTTGCAATTATTAATTGGAAAATATATACATGTATTTGTATTTTATTGTGATGAAATGCCTCAAAATGTAAATTTTCCATGTAGAGTCGGTATGGTGTCCATGTAGCGTCGGTATTTGCTTTTTGTTTGATATTTCAGTTAAATATTGATGGAATGATCTCAAATTTTCAGGAATATCTGTACATCCCAGCAAGTAATATACACCCCCAAAACAAGCTAATTGTTAACATTCTTTTTAAAAATATTGATGCAAGTTGCAAAATTAGCCAAACTTCATGGACATACATGTACCCAAATACATTGCCCATCACACTCGCTTCCAAAGTGGGTGCACGTGTAATTTTGCTACTCATTGGAAACTGATACATTTTCCCCCCAGATTAGTGCAAGATAAATTTTACAGTCAAACCTGTATTGATGCAGGTAATGTGGCTACTGGAGACTGGTGGCCTTTATAAACAAGATCTACAACTTGCTCTTCTTCCACAACTTGCTCTTCTTCCTCAAGGAAGACAATATAGATAACCAATAGACAGGTGGCCTTTGTAGAGAGGTGGCTATTTAGACAGGCTTTATTGTGTTTTTTTTGTTTAAAAAAAAAAGACAACGTGCTACTGCAGGGCTTGACAGTAAGAGGTGCCTGGAACACATGGGTACTCAAGATTAAAGTCTGAACCCCCCCCCCCCCCCCATTACAAAATATATATATATGGGGCTCACACCCTTAAAATGCCAATCTGGACTCCCTTGAAGAAAAAGTGTGTACTACTAAAAGTGTGGCTACTAGATTGCATATTTTCACTATTTTGCTGCTAGGTTCTTTGAGACAGACCTGTACGGGGTTAGAGCAGAAGGCCAGATCCTGGAGGCTACAGCGTGGTCGCAGTGGGTCCGTCACCCAGCCTCAGACACCCACCAAGAGTGGGGCTCCTTGCCCCTGCTGCTGCTGTAATGAAGTCCTCATGAGACTACAGGTCAGTAGGCCAGTGCAGGTTAACCCAGGGTGGTCAACCGAGGGCTTTAATATGTAACAGCAACAGGCTTGAATATGGAAAATACAGGCGTGAAAATCAGCGACAGGTTAAAAGTTCTCTCAGTTCTGTGAACAATCATTCTGAAGCAAAAATTATTAATGAAATATTAGTCATAAAATTTGTATGAAATTGCTTCTACATATGGCTCAGACTGCACCAGAGAGCATCTAGACTTGATGTTTCTTTATGAATGTGGTAACTTAAGCTCATTTTGAACATTCTGTCGATTAAGATTGCAGAGAAATAGTTAAGAAGAGCAAGCTTAGGAATGGCGTCATTATTTTCATGTTTTATTATCAAAAGAAAATATCAAATTTGAAAAGGTTGCCCATGGGCAAAACTACTGGGGCAGTAAACCAAGGACCTATAGTGGATCTTTCTCCCCCCCCCCCCCATCAGATTTTCAATGTCTTGCCTGATTGCAATAGGCAAGCACTTTTTTAACCCTCGGTCTAATCAACTTTTTACTAAGAACAACAATTATATGGCCATGAATAGAAACATATTACTTTGTGGAGATATTTGAATTTTGATGTATAGTAATTACTGATTTGGTGAGTTTAAATGGATTTTGACCGGTTCTTCTACAGAGCCTGCTCTGCTCAGAGCACCTGACAAACGAAGTAGCGCTGTATGTCATAGATGGCATAGAGGATATGAAAGAATGCAGAGGGAGAGGATCATTGCAGCTTCTGTGTCAAACCAAGCTGGATACAAAGGTAATGGCATTGATAGCTGGTTTAAAGATAATTTTGAGTTTCTGGTCATGCAATTACATTGTGAAACAAACTGTCTCAAAGCAATTGGGAAAGGTTGACCATGTCTACATAAGAATTGTTTTATACTGTGTTGTTTTGGAATCGTCAAAATAGAAATTGACCCAATCTCGCTGAAAAGCATGTGTACTGCACACAGAAATGGGTATATGGGACTACACACACACACACACACAAGTGGCATGAATGTTTTTTCTGTTCTTTATTAGGCCGCGCTGTCAGTGGTAATACAGGAGTATCCCAGCATAGCAGTGGAGTTCTCAAGCCATCACTGTGGCCATAGGGAGGACCTGTGGTCTCACATCCTAGCTGATCTCGTTCATGTAGAATTTAAATTTAAAAATTCACCTGAGGAGAATATGCACAAAATTAAAAAAAAAAATTATTACCTGATGAAGCAAATATTTTCTCTATTCTATATTAGGCTGCGCTGTCAGTGGTAATACAGGAGTATCCCAGCATAGCAGTGGAGTTCTCAAGCCATCACTGTGGCCATAGGGAGGACCTGTGGTCACACGTCCTAACTGATCTTGTCAAGGGTTTGGAAGAGAAGACTACTGATGGGATGGAGACTCGCAAGGCTGTCTCACTCCAGATGTTGTCAGGTAATTATTTAACTTGTTGAATACCAATCTTGCAATAACTTGGGATAAAACCTATTACAAATGCATGTCAAATGAAAAATTAAATTGCTTCCAACAGGCTAACATTTACTGAATCATTTAAAAAAAAAGTGATTTCTTACACAAGAAAAAAACATATTTCAGACTAATGTTCCTTTGAAGATTGTTTGGTGAAAAGAATGTATTAGTGAAAGAATTATATGATGAAATATAAGTAAAGAATTCTCATAATTTGTAAAGAGAAAGAATGCATAGAAAATATGATGGAGTGATGAAAGAGAAAAGCATAGAAAGAATAATGAAAAGATAAAAAACATGAAAGAACATTGAAGGAGATGATGGGAAGAAAAAAAAAAAGAAATAAATAACAAAGAAAAGAGCAGTAAGGATGAAAAATGAGAGGTTTTGATAGAATAGAATGGATATCATTCAAAAAGTCTGGGAGAAATATTTACTAAGTGTTTGCATTTTTTAGTAATTTCATTATATTTGAAGTACCACTTTTCAATAATATTTTTTTTTTTTAGTGTACCTGAAAAATTAATTTGTGTACAGCTAGAAAATATGAAATTAACCGTAAAGATGTTTATCTGGCGTTTATAGGTCAACAGTTAAGGAGTATGAAGGAAATAAAGGATAACATGAAAATGCTCAGGCGGAACCGAGTTTGGTTCCACGCGAGCCCATATCTTGGCGAGCGCATATGGGTGCGTCGAGGAGTCTACTCACGAGTCACTTTTACACTTATAGAGAGTGTAATTCATATTGCAATATCTCTTTATAGAATTAATATTTGAAGCCCATATTTTGAATATAGTATAATGACATGGATCCAAGACTCCAGGGGAGCGTTTCATCAAGCGTTTTGTCAGTGATTTTTACCAACAAATTTGCTTTCAGCCAATCAGATGCAAGAATTTCAGTAGCTTATAACAGTTGTCAGTAAAAATCACTGACAAAATACTTATGAAACGCTCCCCAGCCCAAGTTATCTTGGGCTTAGTATCCAGTGTTTCAACTCTGACCTCTTTTGTCTCTTTGTAGGTGTGCTCAGTTACCTGGTTCAAGAACTTGAAGCGTCAGCTCTGCTCTCTCTGCTGCCCTCGGACCTGCCCTTGACCCTCACCATGCCCTACATGGAGAGGTCACTACTGAGAGACAGGGCAAGCAGACTTAGGGAGGAGGTTATAGCAGCAGGACTGGAAAGCATCAATGGTTGCTAGGAAGACAGAAAGAGAGAGAGAGAGAGAGAGAGCAGGAGACAAGGGATAGATCTTTCGGTGAGAGAGAGACCAGGCTAACAGACTTACCAAGGAGATTTTAGCTGTAGAACTGGAAAACATCGAGGGTTGCTTAGGAGAGAGCGGGCTTTAGCAGACTTTGGCAGGAGGTTTTAGCAGACTTCGGTAGACTCGGGAAGAAGCCGGATTGGAAAGTATCAGTTGTTGGTAGGAAGAAGGATATGAAAGAGATAGAACACTGTTGAGAGTCCAGGCTAGTACACTTTAGGGAGGAGGTAGTAGCAGCAGGACTGGAACGCATCAATGGCTGCTACAGTGTGAACTACATAAGTGCATAACAAATTTGGCAACAATCGGACATTGTATAGCCGAGATCTTGCCCCCACCCCAAACAGTGTTCAACACCTCTAAAATAGCTCAGTCTTCTTAGGATTAAGAAACGGTCAAAATCATCAACATATTAATAAAAAGTAAACAACATTGTCAGTATTCATCCTGAATCAAATGGAGGATGTTTTATGTAGATGACAGTAGTGAAGATATATTCTCACCACTCACGTAAGAGGTTCAGATGATGTCTGTTCTGTAAAATGATAAAAGGTTGTACCAGTGGGGGCACTGGCATCACGCATTGGGGGGCACCAGTCTCACTCGGAATATTCAAAGCAAATTTATGAGGCCACTGATTAGGAGCAGGGTGCGGGAAGGGGTCCAATTGTCTTCTTTTCTCATCCTTTTCCCTTTTCTTTTCCCTTTCCTTTTCTCGCTTTTCTGTCTCTTTTTCTCTTTTCCCCATTCAATTGGGGGGGGGGGGTGCACTTGCCCACATGCCCCCACTGTAGCTACGCCCCTAGGTTGTATACATATTGATCCTACTTAGAAAAACAAAACCAATGATTGATGATGCGCGCAGGTGCTTCCAAGTGAGCTAGTGGATACATTCTCCTCTGGTATCTCTGTAATACAAAAAGGAAAGAAAAAAAGAAGGCAAATCTTAACTTATTTTAACTATTTTTTAAAAACCAGTGCTCTAAACTTTTAGTGAATGATGTTACCATACAATATTTTGTTTATTGCATAATCTGAAGATGTTAAAAATATTTTTTAAAATGTGATGTTATTTTGAGTCATTACCCATCGGTAATGGAGCCGTTTCCAATATCTCAATGTAATCCAATGTGTTACAGATAATTTTCTATTGTGCAATATTTAAACTGTATGCAAATTTTGTTTTAATATTCTAGTAGATGATATATGTATAAATATATATATATATATATATAAATATATAAATATATATATATATATATATATAAATATATAAATATATATATATATATATATATATAAGTGTAAGAAATTTTTAACATATACAACAGCTTTGGCAAATCTCGTATATGTTAAAAATTTCTTACACTTGTTAATAATTATTATAATGTATACATGTATTCAAAGCATTCGCTTGGATCCAGCTGAGGCACGCGGCTTGTCTTTGTTCAAAACTCACCTGCCCCCGACAAAGGAATTAATTAATAAGGTTGAGGATTTGTCAATCTGTCGGTCAACTGAATCTGGTGTCGCCGAAACCACTAACCCGTCTCCGTGGTCTAGTGGTTAAGGCATTGGCGTTCTAAGCCAACGACCCGGGTTCGATTCCCGGCGGAGACATTTTTTCAGCCTTTGCAAAAATTTCAAAAAGGGAGGACAGCTCTGGGGAACTTTGATTGAGCTACGCAACGTTATTCTCGCAATTTCTTTCACATATATATATATATATATATATATACCTAGATTCTACTAAAAGGCGATTTATTTTTTTTTAATGTAAATACGTATATCGCAAAAAGGACGTTACAGAGAATTAATGAATTCAAAATGTTAGTATATGTTTAGAATTAATTTAATTCAATTTGCATTTATGGCAAAAAGAATCGTCTAATAACTACCTTTTGTGTGCGATAAGGTATTTTTAGTGAATCCCCAAACTATTGATATTATCAAGAAAAACAGACATCGCCCTAAGTCCAACTTAGGACGTTAGATACCCAGGAATTATAGATTTTCTAAGTTATATTATACGAAAATGAGTTCTCCCTACTGAACAAAACTTTGTAAGTAATATAAGTAATTTGGCGCCCTCTACGTTCATATCGATAGAATGCCTCCTACCCCTACGGAAATGGGAAAAAACAGTGCCGAAAAACGTTAAGGCGAATCAAAAAATTTGACTTAACATCGACTTCCCCCAAACTATTGATATAATCAAGAAAAATAGACATCGCCCTAAGCCCAACTTGGGACGTTAGATACCCAGATGTTATACATTTGTAGATTTTCCACGTTATATTATACGAAAATGAGTTCTCCCTACCGATCAAAACTTTGTAGTAATATATTAAGTAATTTGGCGCCCTCTACATTTATATCGATAGAATGCCTCCTACCCCTAAGGAAATGAGAAAAAACACGTCAAGGCGATTAAAAAAATTCCACTTAACATCGGCTTCCCCCTTCCGTCGAATATTTCGCAAAAAAATCGCCTTATGTAGGAATTTGTATATATATGTATACATGTATACACATGTATACACATGTATATATACTTTCTGTTTTGATGATACAAGTATTTATGTAACTACATCAAGTAAATCAAGTAAGTCTGTTGATGATACCAGGGAAATGAGATTAGATTTCTTTTGTCATTCATAAAATATATCAGATATAGCTTGCACTGTAATACATAGATCAAAGTAAATGTCCTATCCATCTGTTAAATATCATTGTTTATAATCTGCTTATTTTGCCCAGTTGACTTTGTTTAAACCCAAATTTACAGGGACCCTTTATATAAAGAAATGATTTATATTCCTAAACTGTTCACATGTATAAATTTCTGGCATTATTTTCTTTATTAAAAAAATGAAACGTATATAAATGATACATAAACATGTTACTGCAAATTTATTTTGTGCAATAAATGAGCTTAATAAAGACTTATTTTAGGTGTAAGTTTCTGTTTTCTTTGGGAGAGGAGAAAATATGTGAAAGATTGTGAGCAAACCAGATTAAGCAACAAAAATGTAAAAGCAGATTTTATGGAAAGTGAGAGATTAAACCCAGCAAACCCAGATTATAATAATCATGATAATACAGGCATTAATAACACGCAACATATCCACTCAAAGAAAATGCTCAAAGTGCATTCAATTAAACATAACTTTCATGCAACATAAACTCAATTTATTAAAAATAATAAATTGTGCGTCTTTGCTTTTCTAAGCTTCTATTTTTTTTTTTTTTTACTGATTTAGGGAGTTTGTGCTCTACAACCTGGTAGCTGCTCATATTAATGCTCTATTTCCTAATGACAGTTTTGTTTGGGGGACAAGTAGAGGAGATTCATTGGATGCCAGAAGTCCAGGGCCCCATTTCATAAAACTTTGTCAATAACATATGATATTACAATAATTGTTATAAGCTACTGAAATACTTGAATCTGATTGGCTGAGAGCACATTTGTCATAGAAATGGGGCAGCTGTTATTGATACATTGGAAACTCGGTATAGCGAGGTCCTTGGGACGTACCATCAAAATTACCTTGTAATAGCAGGAATCTTGTTATATCAGGTTTTAAAAAAACAAATAGAATATAAAGCTGGGACCTGGGGAGCGTTTCATGAAAGGAATTTGTCAGATATTTTATCCGACAACTGTTATAAGCTACTGAAATCCTTGCATCTGATTGGCTGAGAGCAAATTTGTCGGATGAAATATCTGACAAGTCCTTTCATGAAACGCCCCCCAGGAATATTACTTTGTTATATCGGGAATATTGTTATATCAGACCTCTTTATACTGAGTTTCCACTAATAAGTTTTGTGAAACCTGGCCCTGAGCGAGATGACTGATGGAGGTGGATGAGAGAAGAGTTGTGCTATAAGGCGAGGAGGTTGTGTTCTGGTAGAGGTTCAAAATATAATTTGATGTTAGTTTGGAAGGATATCATAGTGTAGAAATGTTGCCGGCCTGACAATGATTGCAGCTCTTCAAATGCACTCATATTCAAAATATCGCAAGAATCATCTGAAAAGTTTGGACTAAGCTTTAATGCCACATGTATTGGTAAGTGACAGTATACATCTATTCTTGTGCACTATACAATCGGCCTTTCCCAATAGACCGCTTTGGTAATGTATGCAAATTTTATGCATACCTTTCAAACAAAGGTTGTTCCTGACAACCTGAAAGCTTGCCGAAAGCTTGCAGGAGGTTTGACGGACATAGCAACAAATAATATATGCAAACTGGATTCCAAGCATTGAGGCTCATTTATAAAGAGCAGGTTCATGGAATAGCTCACTAGGTGGTCAGAGAATATATGTGCATAAAATTATGTGCATAAAATTGTATACATTACAGAAGCTGTCTATTGCTTCTAGACAGTTTCTATCAAAATGTACTTGCATCACCAGTACTATCTAAAGCCCGATATATGTGATACCGCCTATACCAGAACTTTGTTTGCCAGATAAGGCAATACAGGACTTTAAAGTAGGTATTCAAAGAAAATCACAAATATGGCAATTAATGTATCACTAGAAACTGGGAAGCTTACAGATGGCAATCGTATAAGTTTTATGTCAACTGCGTATCTGATGATTATAAAAACAACACAAATAAAAGCTCTTCTCAGCATCTGGAATATCCGAGGATTCGCCAGAAATATAGCCATGTTTTGATGTCGTCACACTCGGGATCGATCCTGCTTAAGCAGACGACGTCCTATAATGAATGAACGTAATTGCAATGCAATTATTTATCAAATTATAAAGAGTTTGGTGTATTTAAACATGACCTTATTTCACACTATTATAAAGGGAAAGTGAAACTGATTCTGATAGCTAAAACCGTTTGATTGTAAATACACAGGAGAAGGGTCAATGATCAATGAAATAAACCCCACTTTCAAATTGAAAAGCCCTCCGAATAATAGGATGGTATTCGTTCCCTCTTGAAACGCCGAACATGCCCCGGTGCAAGCAGCTGAAAATACAATGGCGTCTTATTTTGTTTACAAGTGACTGATTCCTTTATTTTTTTAACGCTGCATTTTTCATCAAAATAATACCATACACGAAGTTAAGAGTGAGGCAACAGACTAACATTAAGACTGACGCTAGTGAAGGAAGAGAAATAAGTGAAGAGGAGATGACAAAATAGGCTCTGAAAAATGTGTAAGATGTTATGGGACATCGTCTGCTTAGACAGGACTGGTCCATGGTGTGTCGTCACATATCTCAGCAGCGTTCGAGGAGCTCTTCAGCTGCTATATCGGGGGCTGTATTTTACCGTTTTATAATTGATAATAATCATTACTTCAAATGTTTCCAAGCGTTGAATTTGGATAACCTTGTTTAATTTATGCCATCTATGCAATAATAAGTATTAAGCCAATATTTAAAATCATTAAAGTTCTACTTTAAGGATTTGTGATCTGTAAGGATTGTGTTACCAGACGGGCCCAGACAGCAGCATTAAAAAAAACAATAAACGTTGAAGTATCTCAAATTGGCACTTGAGGATGGAGGGGGTGGGGGCCATATATAGTTGAAGTGAAGAGATGCAACAAGGTGCTCGGCATCCTTCGGAGTGAGATATACCGGTATGCAAATAGCACATGCACAGAGATTGTGAAGGCCGTGATATGTCTTACTGGTTGACACTTGTGTCACCACTGTCATGTTACCCAGGTAGGCCCTATAATAAAAATAATTTTGTTAAATCAAAATAACTTTTACAAATATATTTAGTAATGTGAAGGGATCGTCTTTTCTCCTTTCCTTCTTCTACCACTATTTTTCTGAATTCTTTTACTATAATTATTCATCTTCTTCGTCCTCTTCTGTTTTCTTGTTTTTCTTATTGTTCCTTTACCTTCACTGTTCATGTTCTTTTTCTTCTCGGCCCAAAGGTTTGCAATCAGTTGCAAATTTTAAACAATGATTCTGATTGGTCAGTGTGCATGTAACGGGGCGGATCCAGGATTTCATGACCGGGGGGGGGGCATGAAGGTTTGTCAACTTTGTCGCTCAGGGGGGGGGGGGGGGGGGGGGGGGGGTCCAGTTTCCCTCCAGAATTCCCTGACAAGCAAAAAAAAAAAAAAAAAGGCTCTTTTTTGGGGGGGGGGGGCGTGCCCCCTGTGCCCCCCTGGATCCGCCACTGGACTTAATTATTCTTGTTTTTGTGTTTTACACCTGTGTCATTTTCTTCTTTATATTCTCATTCTTTCTCTTCTTGTTTTTCCTTTCCTTTTTTCTTCTTGTTCTGTCTGGAAAATTGCCTCACGTGCCTCTTGTGCTGCATTTGTAGCTGAGCTTGAATTCACATCACCAGATGGGCAGCGTTTCATCAAACAAGTTCGCCGACATCCCATTTAAACGCGTATTATGTCGGCGAACTTGTGACGGTTGATGGAACGATGCCCCGAGTTAGAATGGTATTTCATTTGCAATTTGTATTTTTACAGATACCATTGTTGTTAGCGGAATTCCAAGAATTAGAGTCGTCCGCTAAGTTCGAATTTTGAACCGAGGAAAAGGAGGAGGAAAAGTGTGGTAATATTTGATTTTTCTGCCTGCATTATTAATATCTATATATAATTTTCCTTCTAGATCTCATTCGAGCAATAGTGAAATATTAACATTTAAGTAACATAGACATGAACGAGCAAGTGGCAAGCGCGCTGAGAGTTAGACCGAAATTTTCTGTCTCTCGTTCGTTAGCCTCTTATTTGGATAGGGTCGGCCATTCACTTAGAGACAGAAACGCTCCATTCACTCGCCTGTGCAAACTCACTGTCAACCGCTTGACAGTAGGCATGTCGTTTTTGTAAATCGTATTATTCACATTTTAACAATATTTGTGTAAATTAAATAGATTAGGCCTAGGCTGTATACTTAAACGAACATGTTCAACTTACCAATTTGACTGTTATTCCTTTTAATGCTCCTTTTTCAGGTAATTCAGGGTCCAAGCCCAAGGTTTTCTCCGTTTGAAAATCTTCCAGCCGTATTCAAACTGTATAGTGTGTGAGTCAATGGGATTCGGTTTGCACAGGCGAGTGAATGGAGCGTTTCTGTCTCTAAGTGAAGAGCTACGAACGAGAGACAGAATTTTCGGTCTAGCTGAGAGTGAGAGTGAGAAGTGAGATTGAATGAGAAGCCAAAACTGATACTTGCGCTAACCTGCCTGCCTGCGCTGCCTTTGCTTTGACGAGGTACGGCGTAAGTCGAGGGCAGTCGCTCAGCGAAGGTCAGAACTTTCGGTTTAGCGCTAGCCATACGGGCGCGGGCTTGAGTGATGTACGTGCTGGTCACATCAGCAAGCAATATTGACCATTAGGAAATATAGGTTCCGGAAATATACATGTGTGTATACATTAGTCATTACTGGCACTGGGTATACTATTGGGGATACAGATGTAATTTTGTTTCAAATGGAGGTTTTTGTGGGCAAACTGATACTTAGGTATCACTCCCGGGGGGGGGGCACTCACATATATATGTCACACATGTATGTGCCGCTGTGACGACCCCCATTTTCAACCTTCTCGGGTCGCTCCCATGATATGTGATTTTCACTAACCGCACCTCGATTGGCTTCCGACTCGCTCCCTAGAATATGAGAAAACATTTGCGCACAGCCCATTGTCCGGGAACGGTCGCTCCCTAGCCTCCCAGGCCAGCGCAGCGGGGGAGCTGGGCGGCCTAGTGCCCCTAACTGAACGCGGTAGTACTAGGGTGCGCGCGCCAGTATTCGGTCACTTAAAAAGAAATCGCCGCTAATATGAATACCTCTCTCTTTAAATTGACAATCTACCATCAAAAGAACCGCAAAATTCTCCTTTAAATAATTATCAAAATAATTTAAAACATGGAAACTTACCCCAAAAAATATCGCCGACAGAAGAAGGAGAAGTTTTCCGCCCAGTATTCGGTCGGCGCCGTCCACAATTCGGTCACGCGATAGTGCGCTGCATCTCGGGAGAGTTATATAACCATTTTTGTCACATTTCTGCGTTTTTAGGCATTTTCTGTGGCTTCTATATATTCATACTTAAATGTATGAGAATTTTTATCCATTAAAATCCACAAATCGAAACTCTAGGGTCAGAAATAATGCACAAAATGTATTTCTAAAAAGAGCAAAGCGCGTCAGCAAAGCGCAAAGCGCGTCGGCGAAGCGCAAAGCGACAAGTTGCACACAAAGCGCGTTGGCGCAAGGCACTCAATGTTGCCTGACCGAATACTGGAAGAGCGCCATCTCACTGGCAGGGGTGAGGTATATATTCTCTTGCTCATCGCTGAGATCGCCATTTGCAAATTCGCTGCGATAGATGGAAGACCCGGAAGCTCCTCTTCACACACATACTAAATTCATTGCACCTGCACACATAGTTATTTCACCATAGGCGTCTACATATGGCTATGCGTGTTAACTCACGCGCTAACGGAACCCGGAAGTGCGGAAACTTGGGTAACACTGACCAGTTTCGAGGGTATTTGGAGATCTTTTCCAGGGCGTCCGACCTGAATTGCTTTCAACATTAGAGGTACCTTGTTCATGTGTCTGTTATGTGTAGGTTTCGAGCCTCAAAAATTATTCATGAGTTCTTCACAGCTGTTCAAAGAGTTGCGTGACCGAATTCTGGAATATGACCGAATACCGGGCCGCGCACCCTAGTGCTAGCGGCGGCTCAGCGAGATCAATCTGCATGCGACATCGAGTCAGTGCAGTGGCGCGGCATGTACAGCATTAAAAACAGCGCTGCGACCGCTGACTCGGCTCATGCACCGTATGTGTATCAGAGTAGTGAGACCGCGAGCAGCTAAAATTAGCTCTGCCCATGAGCCCTTTCGCTCCTTAGACCCTCAAAATATAGCTTCCTCAATTAACCATTTAGCTCCTTAGCCCCCTGTTTTGAGACTGGCAGCGGCACACCCACATCCAAAAACAGGTTGAGTGCCCCCCCCCCCCCCCCCCGGGTATCACTCTTAGCATGCTTAGTCTTAACGTCCATGCGCATTGACTCGCCACCGTTGTTAACTTGCCACTCACCTGTCACTTATGGTCCGAACTCGTCCTCTAAAAATTATCTGCATCGCTTCAGACGTTGTTGTGGCTACATTGAATAGGTCAAAATATATTCTTCCGCCGTTGGAAGTCTCTTGTAAGATCCGGCGCATGAATAAGAGTTGGGCGCGATCAAAGTTTAACTAGCACACACACTCTTGCAATAGCCGGTGGATGGAGCTCGGGCGACAAAGACGAGACTTCCCTACTCAACAATAGTTGTAGCCCAATATGATGACGGAAGTTGACTAAATTTGCTATCGAGATGAAGATTAAAATATACTGATCAAGCTGGTACCATTTTAAAAGAGGGGGTGGTGTGATCTAAAAAAATAGAAGGGGGTGGCGCTTTAACGTAGAACTCTCTACAAGAAGGTGGCGAGTCTGCGTAGATCTGGCACACGTGTATGACGTGCCTGTGTGGTGTGCGCATGCGCGCAGTATTGGATTTGTAACTACAGGTAGAGATCGATGGGCGCGACTCAACAGCAGCCACCTATTGTGTCGCCATCCCGGAAGTACGTATATAGTGACGTCATTCTCTTTGAAATGGAGCATTTTCATGAATCATGCGTTCGAGATTTTTTACGGGATACATTGATGTTTTTTATATTAAATCAAGATTTTGGCAAGTATAAAGTTTATTTTAGCAGTATAGGAAGTTCAAGGCCGTCGGGTGGCGACTCAATGCGCATGTACGTTAGACCGAAAGCTTCAGTCTCTGTTCGTCGGGTGTTCCACTGGACTACGTCTTGCTTCACTACACCTCCTTACATAGACTGAAGCGGTTCTCTCACTCTGTACCAGGGACAAAATGAGGGACTAACTAAGGACTAAAAATGATTATTTTTCATTTTCCAGTTAGGCCTAATCTTATAATATAATACACTAAGGATTTCGGGCTCTTTTTTTGGTTCAAATAGGCTCCTCCCCTGGCCCTTTCGGTCCCCGCCTTTTGGTACCCACGGGTGGGGAAGGGTTCTTAGGGTGGTGGGAGGCACTTCTTGAGGGCTGACGTCCCGTCCATATTTCATAAATTCATTTTTAAACATTGAATTTCCGCAGGGAGTAGGCTTAATAATTCCACCAACCCATGAAGCGGGTTTGTAGCTTCAGGCCCAGCCAACCCATATATACCTTTCCCTGTGAAGGGGAGCTATGCCAGAGAACAGCATGGCCATATATCCGCATGGCTTCAGTGTACAGTACAGTATTATACACACGTGTTAGATCGTTCGCACGTACGTGTACAGGTCATCATACAGGTATAGAGTTACATCATTTGAAGCTTCATGTTCACACACACAGTTTAGTGTGTATGTTTCACGACGTTCGCTACCAGTAATTTGACACTTTATCAGAAAACCTGATAAGAAAATTCCTTCGAAAATATTTCCATAATGATTATGAATACATAATGATATTAATCCCTTCTCCCCTCGCCCTGGGGGTGATGGGATGACAATGGAATGGGGGGAGCTGGAGGGGGGGGGGGTAGTAGGGGGAAGTCAATCCGTCGGTCCTCCCAAGACCCATATAAGGGGGCCATAATCCCCCTGAAAATAAAATGACAAATTCATTTTTTCTCATTATTGCATCCTTTACAGGGGACGTACCGCTAATTATGGATGTTACTCTGAGTATTAATAAACCACAGAAACATGGCAAGATCAAATCGCTCCCTCTAGGTCTGCATGGATATTCTACTCGAACATTATTATATCCATATCATCAATTTTCATCAAGATTAAAAGGAATTTTCTTCAGAACTCATGCAAGCTTTGGATAAATAAGACATATTCACATGATCAGGGGCGGATCCAGAATTTAGTATAAGGCAGGGAAAACAAGTGCAGGTTTGTCAACTTTTTGAAAAGGCCGAGCTGGGGGGGGGGGGGGGGGGGGGTGGCGAGAATTTTTTTTTCGTCAGACCTAGAAAATTCGCTCAGGAGGGGGTGGTTATGGGGGTCCCTCCATAATTCTCTGACAAGCAAAAAAAAGAAGGTTTCATTCTAAAAGGGGACGGGGGCACAATCAACAAAAGGGCAGATAGTCTATGGTCAAAATGCATACTTTCCTGCCATTGAACGGGGGGGGGGGGGGGGGGGGGGGGGTGGGAATGGCACGGGCCAGAAGCACCCCCCCCCCCCCCTCCCCCCCCCCCCGGGTCCGCCAATGGACATGTTGTAAATACTTCTTGGTAAAAATAACTTTACCCGACTTTTTTATTTATTCACTTGATTATTGTAACAAATATACGGTACGGTGATTAATCATATACACAGGTAGCGCCCGTGGATGTCCACGGGCTGCTTCTGCTAGTACTATAATAATTGCCCATTTTCTTGACCAATTTACATTAACAGCGGTAATATAACACGCTTGAATAAATTTCTTACCTCAAATTCCTCGTCTGGTACCCGATTCTATCATTTTAACCATGAAATTTGCACGTCTGTAGCGAGTCGCTGACAGCCATCTTGGTTATAATCACATGACCCGGAAGTAGGCCTAGTCGGAAAGCGTATAGGCCTAGGAGTTTGTGTAGTAGAGCAGCGAATTATATTCAGTCAGTCAGTGCGAAGCTTGAGTTCAAACCAGAGTAAGTCCCAAATTTTGTTAATTAACTGTAGGGTGCGCGCGCCGGTATTCGGTCACTTAAAAAGAAATCGCCGCTAATATGAATACCTATCTCTTTAAATTGACAATGTACCATCAACAGAACCGCAAAATTGTCCTTTAAATAATTATCAAAATAATTTAAAACATGGAAACTTACCCCCAAAAATATCGCCGACAGAAGAAGGAGAAGTTTTCCGCCCAGTATTCGGTCGGCGCCGTCCACAATTCGGTCACGCGATAGTGCGCTGCATCTCGGGAGAGTTATATAACCATTTTTGTCACATTTCTGCGTTTTTAGGCATTTTCTGTGGCTTCTATATATTCATACTTAAATGTATGAGAATTTTTATCCATTAAAATCCACAAATCGAAGCTCTAGGGTCAGAAATAATGCACAAAATGTATTTCTAAAAAGAGCAAAGCGCGTCAGCAAAGCGCAAAGCGCGTCGGCGAAGCGCAAAGCGACAAGTTGCACACAAAACGCGTTGGCGCAAGGCACTCAATGTTGCCTGACCGAATACTGGAAGAGCGCCATCTCACTGGCAGGGGTGAGGTATATATTCTCTTGCTCATCGCTGAGATCGCCATTTGCAAATTCGCTGCGATAGATGAAAGACCCGGAAGCTCCTCTTCACACACATACTAAATTCATTGCACCTGCACACATAGTTATTTCACCATAGGCGTCTACATATGGCTATGCGTGTTAACTCACGCGCTAACGGAACCGGAAGTGCGGAAACTTGGGTAACACTGACCAGTTTCGAGGGTATTTGGAGATCTTTTCCAGGGCGTCCGACCTGAATTGCTTTCAACATTAGAGGTACCTTGTTCATGTGTCTGTTATGTATAAGTTTCGAGCCTCAAAAATTATTCATGAGTTCTTCACAGCTGTTCAAAGAGCTGCGTGACCGAATTCTGGAATATGACGAATACCGGGCCGCGCACCCTAGGCCTATATTTTTCATTTTTTTAATGATTTATTGAAATATGAGAATACTAGCACCATCTATCTGTCTATGTGAATTTTTAGAGAAAGGGGATGGCTTAGGCCTAGGCCTAGGCCTATAGGCCCTATAGTTATACTTTTATAGGGATGAAAAATCAGATCCCCCTTTTTGGGGGGATTTTGCTCATAGGTCATGTATTGTAGATCCCCTTATGTACCGGGAAGGTTGGGTAGCCGTCTGTGTAGGAGGAGAAGGTAAAAATAAGAAAATGTTAAAGACTCCTCCGAAACAGACGGTTTTCAGCTGTCTAGCTTAGTCTATACATATCATGACGTATTATTATTACGTTATAAGTTTGTTAAGATACAAAATGTAGAAAGTTATAAAAACTTACATTTACAGCCTTGTTTTTCGTACTTGTTACACAGTCACAGACCTCCATACGTATGACGACTGCTCTCAATATGTTGCGTACTAGTGAGGCCGCTCTAGGCCCTATATGATTACGCACCATAGATACGTACACAGAATGTTAAGCACACAAGCTAAACGGCCAAGGCCGATATTACAACGACGGGTGGCCGTTCTCTCCGAAAGACTTTTTCAATTATTGCTCCTCGGCCCTGAAGCACTTTGCTTAATATCCTTGCACCAGAAAGAATACAGAATGTAGAGAATGCACGATGAGAAGCCTTATCACTAGACTAAACTCATTAACAACCCCAAGCTGTCTTAACAACAGGTAAACAACGAGGTGGAGATTGATGATCCGATCGCGCCGGTACCACTACGAGCGCTGAGGGCTCCCTTCATCATAATCGTGAAAAATACAAAATGGATGCTCTGACCATGCTGACCGGATCTCGATAGGTGATTTGGCAAGAAATTCCCCAAAATTTCAGGAAACCCTCTTCAAAAGTGACAAAACAAACTGGTAAGTTTTAATCATCTATTATTCACCATAATTAGATATCTTTCAGTACATTTCAACCGAAGGATTTCACTTAAATATAGCCAAAAATGCACTCATTCACTCATTCACTCCACACTAGCCAAGACTAGCTTCCCGAGTGTAAAAAAAAAAAACGGTATACGCCTTTTGCATCACGAAGCTAGGTGTTTTATTACGCCAATCTAACGGCGCATGGTTAGCAGGACATGGAAAATGCCCTGAAATATGCCTTTCCTGATAACTCCCGCGACCGACAGGTTCTTCACCACAGCATCTCCTTCTAGCAAACTTTTGCCTTTTGGAATGTTTTTTTAAAAATTATTGTATGTATTTAAAAAAAACCCAAAAAAATATAGCATAAGAAATTTCAGAGAACTCACCATTGTTTGTGTATCCATGCCTCCTCTTGTCATGCAGATTTAAAATGGCGGCTGCGTGCGACGACGCGCGATACAACTATAATTACAACCGCGATACGTCGCCGACAGCGCGCGCCATCACACGCAGCCGCCATTTTAAATCTGCATGACAAGAGGAGGCATGGATACACAAACACTGGTGAGTTCTCTGAAATTTCTTATGCTATATTTTTTTTTTCTTTTTAAAATACATGTACAATAATTAAAAAAAAAATATTCCAAAAGTTTCCCTTGGAGGAGATGCTGTGGTGAAGAACCTGTCGGTCGCGGGAGTTATCAGGAAAGGCATATTTCAGGGCATTTTCCATGTCCTGCTAACCGTGCGCCGTTAGATTGGTGTAATAAAACCCCCGGGGGGGGGGGGGGGAGAGGGGCACTCAACCTTTTTTAGGATGTGGGTGTGCCTCTGCCAATCTCAATACAGGGGGCTAAGGAGCTAAATGGTTAATTGAGGAAGCTCATTTTTGAGGGTCTAAGGAGCGAAAGGGGTCATGGGCAGAGCTAATTTTAGCTGCTCCCGATCTCACTACTCTGGTACACATGCGGTGCATTAGACCGAATATTCTGTCTCCAGTACGTTAGCCTCTTATTTGGGTAGGGTCGGCTACTACTTGGAGACAGAAGCCGGCCTATCACTTTGCTGTGCAAAATTTGTCTATGGCGTTGTGCCTGCTGGAACAGTAGGAAAAAATCATTTTTCCTCTGTATTTAAAAAAAAATAATCATAAGGCCTAGGCTCTAATTCATATACTTAATCTGTTCAACATACCAATTTGACTTTATGATCCATTTAATGCTCCTTTTTCATGTAATTCAGGGTCCAAGGTCTTCTCCGTTCGAAAATCCTGCAGCCGTATTCAAACCGTTACCCGAGCTGAATGAAGATGACGTCATCCGTTCTAGTCTCGTACAAGGCAAAATGATTATGAAGGAAAAAATACGATAAATTCATTACGAACTCGTGCACATTGATTTCAAAACGGTTATTTCTTTAATTTATATCGGTTTTTTTTACTGTTTAGTGTTAAAAATTAATACTAAACATATCTTTGTAATGCCTTGGTTCTCGAAATGTTTTTTTTTGTTGTTGTTAGGGAATAAACTTTTTTTGGAGGGGGGAGGGGGCAGGACAGCCAAACGTAACTGTTTTCATTCGCACTCAAATCAATCATGATCAGATGATGATAATGATAATGATAAGCAATAATAATTATAAGGATTATTATTACTATTATTACTGTTATTATTATAACAGCAAAACAATATAAAAACAATGTAAACATTTCTTAAATTTGCTCTAGCCCCCCCCCCCCCGGTTCCGCGGCCCATGCACTAAACTATTGAAAGTCAGATTCAGATTCAATTTCAGATTTATTGGTCTATAATGACAACACATAGAAATTTAGTTTCCATTGGCTTGTTACTATATTACATATTATAGTACAGTACAGACTTAAACACAACATAATAATTATAACAAACAGAATTACTTTAATGACCATGAATGAACAGAAACGAATAACAAATACACTTTACAATGTATTTGTCTATAATTTATGATAAGTGTAATTTAATTTAAATTACTACAATTTCGAGATAACGATAACAAAATGTGACATTTCTAGAATAAAATATTGATAAAACAACAGTGTTATAGTTAACAGTAATTAGCATTGTTAGTATTATTTCTTATTATCTCTACCATACCATCATGATAAAACACAGAACTGGGCGAAACGTTGAAAGACAAATGTGAATTTCGATTATTGAACTGGATTCAAAAAGCTCCTTAGATATATGATTATCAATCGGTCATAGGGCAATAGATTTGAACTTTTTGTACGAGGCCGCTTACATGTATTTGCATTTCCTAATAAAATGTCCGAAGAATAGAGATTTGTTGGTTCCTAAATGCCATTTTCTTGGCAGGTGTAAGGATAGTAGGCAAAGTTATGAATGAAACAAAAGCAGGGATTCCTGACTACATGTAATTCATGAATAATCATCATTCAGTTTTATTTTGTCACATGTATGTTGACAACAGTTACTGTTGATTGGCCAATATCAAGTTGCTGACATGTAAATCTGCGCAAAATAGACAAATCACAGCGGCATAATCGCTGACTTCTGAACAATGATGCACAGTATAGACGAATCACATACATGTAGCTTACTTATTTCTTCATTAAAATCCCCACTGTCCATCCAGTAATGAATTTATGAATGTAATTATCGAGCAATGCACCTGGTTTATCAGTGATGTATGTAATAAGCCATACACTCGCTATACACGACCATACATGCCCATACATACAGTAATTCATGTGTGATGTATACATTGAGCAATATTTTCACTTTTTTCAGTACACTGTATTTCCAAGGTGTGTTTGAAACGGGGTCATCCCTATAGCTAGAAGGTCCGATAGTTAGCGGGTCCGATAGACCGACACCCAATAGATAGAAGGTTCGATAGACCGAATGTACGAGAGGGTCCAGTAGACAGAAGGTTCTATAGACCGAATCGGCAAGAGGGTCCAATAGTCCGAAGGTTCTATAGATCGAATGACCAACGGGTCCGATAGTCAGAAGGTCCGATAGTCAGAAGGTCCGATAGATAGAAGGTCCGATAGATAGAAGGTTCAATAGTCCGAATGTACATGAGGGTCCAATAGACAGAAGGTTCTATAGAACGAATCGGCAAAAGGGTCCGATAGTCCGAAGGTTCAGTAGGGGTCTGATAGTTAGAAGGTCCGATAGACCGACAATAAATACGTAAAAAGGGTAATGCTAAGTGGGTAAAAAATAAGTGGTTAAAATAAGTGTGGGCGTTCCAACCAAAGGAAAAGCAAAAAGGAAGAGGTTGAAAAGGAAAGAAGAAAAGAAAAGAAAGGAAAAGAAGAGAAAAAGAAAAGAAGAAATTAGAAAGGAAAGAGAAGAAAACAAAAATCAAATACTTCGCTCACTAACATTATTAGGGTTATTTTTACCAATGCCCATTATATTTTCATTATTGATATTGGTTATTAATATTATCGCCATATATATATGTATATAAACCAATGCCAATTATATTAATAAGTCATATTCTTATGGAAGTTATTTGGTTTACATCTTGAATCTCTAGCTAATGTTATGCTATTTTTCTACTCAAAGAATGTTAGCAACATAACTGAAAGGAATCGAGCGGCAAGTTGACCTAAAGGGGCTAAAGAGATGAATTTTCAGAAATAATGGCCTGTGACCAATAGTCTCTTCCCAATATGAAATTGGAAGATGCCGATAACATGTTACACAGATTATGAGAACGGAATAACAATACGCTAGAACCTATTCTCAGGATACAATTTTTTTTTCTCTCTCTCTCGTTCGCTCGCTTTGCTCGCTCATACAATCAAGAAACTAGGTCTAGATTGTTTCTTGCAGCAAGCACCTCTTACGTCCTGCAGCAACAAGAAGCCCAAATATCATAATATTCGGGCAGTGAGGTATCTATTCTCGAATTCCCCCCACCCCCCCCCCCCAAAAAAAAAATGGTACAATTTACCCGACAGAGTCCAAAGACTAAAATTTGCCACAAGGTAGTACTATGGGTGAAGTCGGTGAACATTCAAAAAAGTATAAAAGCTGACATCATAGCTGGTAGGAAAATATCACCTGATAGCCCTAAAAAAAAATGGAAACGCCCCCTCCCGAGAAGGTGGTAGGGCCTAATTGAAACAATTTCATTTTTATCGGTCAGAATCTTATCTTTTGTTACTTTTAATGAAAATTCAACCATAAAGTGTGCACCCCATAAGATTTCTTTGTTTAAAAAATAACACTTGTGTTAGAAGGGGACGCCCTTTCCTCAGCTTGCTCCACTAGTCAAAGAAATAAATACTTAGGGCATGATGGGCCTCGGGGCTTTAGTGTGCACCATATAATTAGATTTCCATGTTTCAAAAAATGGTCAGCGTTCCCCATTGCCAATACATCGGTCTAGTGGTAAAATTAACCGGGGGGGGGGGGGGGCTGAGCTGCATGGGTGGACCATGCACCCCCGCCCCACGGTGATGATGATGCTCTGATAAAAATACTTTTAACATGTTCAAAGTGTATAAAACAAAACTTTAAATTAAGTTCCCTATTTTTTTGGGGGGGGAGAGGGTGGGCCTACAGACCTAGTGCATCAGTTTATTACAATACACATAGAAGAAGATAACGCATTACCCTTTTCCTTGTAAGAGATAAAACTATTAACAACTTATTGTATCCACTTATTTTACCTTTTTTACGTTGTCGGTCTATCGGACCTTCTAACTATTGGACCCCTACTGAACCTTCGGACTATCAGACCCTTTAGCCGATTCGGTCTATAGAACCTTCTGTCTATCGGACCTTCTGACTATCGGACCCCGTTGGACATTCGATCTATAGAACCTTCGGACTATCGGACCCTCCGCCGATTCGGTCTATAGAACCGTCTGTCTATTGGACCCTCTCGTACATTCGGTCTTATCGAACCTTCTATCTACTGGGTGTCGGTCTATCGGACCCGCTAACTATCGGACCTTCTAGCTATAGGGCTGTAACCGTTTGAAACACCTTGGTATTTTCAACAGCTTGTCTCTGCCTATGGAATTTCAGCGCCATGATATGGTTATTGTGATTATAAAGACATGAATGAGGTGGCATTTGGCTTGCCATACATTGACCCATATGTGTATGATTATACGATGTACCAATGACTCGGTCACGGTAATAAACTCCACTCAACACTTTACTTGGAATCGTCTGGTGTTTCCTTTTGTTTAATGGCGCAGAGTTTTTCAGTGCAGATAGTGACAATCTCCACGAACAGATAAAAGAGTAAGCTCAGATCTGACTACTGCCAATATGAAATGAATCTGCACTGGGTTTTTAAAAATTAGTCCATTATAAAATAAGGGTGTGGAGTGTCTTCCGACTGGAAGGGTTAGCAGAATTCACTGAGTCTAGTTGGTATATTCATGCTGATTTATGTACAAAAAATTGTAAGGGTGCCCTATTTTAGGGGGGCCTCAAACATGTTAATTGACGTCTTTGTCCTTTGAAATTTGACTTTACAAACCAAACGAGTGAACACTTTATCTCCTCCTATAGTCATGCAAACAAAATAGATTAGCTATTGCGGTAACAAAAGTAAACAAATCTCTAATTTCATGCTCATTGACCTTCAAGATCTTTGACCTACTAAACTTAAAATCCGATCACATCGTCTCACTATAGATTATAACAATTTGACCACGATATGTTTTTAAATGCCATTATTCCAGGCCTGCATTATTCATTAGGATGCATGGGGGTGCGGGGCTACGATCGTTATAAAAACTCCACTTTGAAATGCTGGGTATGCTGAGTAGTGGAATCGATTCAGTTGATTCTGTATATTTGCTTAGGACATCACCTTGACCTATATAGCCTTGCCTCCAAGAGAAATGATGGGTCGTAGGTACCGGTAATTAATAGGTTTCACACAATTTAGTTTTGAATATTTCTAATGCATTGCAGTTATTTATGATGGTGCTGCAACAAAAATTCAGAGAAGCAGATTGGTGAAAGTTTGAACGAAATCGGACAAGTAATAGGAATGTTGTAATTATTATATGTATGGGAATTTCAAATTGGCCGAATCAGTAAGATCACTGTGATGTACTAACGTACAACTCTCCCGATTGCTCCAACCCAGTAGTGAGCGAGACTAAAGGCGCCATTATTTTCCGGCGTAGGCATCGTTGGCATCATCGGTGTTGTCAACAATCATGCTGTTATCACAATAACTTTCTATGGATTTGAGGTAGAATCACCAAATTCATACCAAAGGTATATCTCTTCAAGGTGCAGACCAAGTTTGAAAATGAGTTGAATCTGACCAAGGACAAGGTCAAAAGATCAATGAACTTGCTGCAAAATTGTTTTGCCTCTTCCCATTTTACTGCCAAAGGCATTATGTTTCAGGTTGTTTGTCCATCCATCATTCCA
Source organism: Heliocidaris erythrogramma (assembly GCA_025617745.1). Taxonomy (NCBI): domain Eukaryota; kingdom Metazoa; phylum Echinodermata; class Echinoidea; order Camarodonta; family Echinometridae; genus Heliocidaris; species Heliocidaris erythrogramma. The sequence goes on along the minus strand of CM046865.1, from coordinate 20,616,993 downwards.
TTTGTCCATTCTTTCAGTGATCTTGTTTGTTCATTTTCTATTTTTAACGGCATTGGTTTTCTCAATTGAGTAAGAGTAAAGTTTAAGAAATAAAGTAGTATTGACAGCATGCACAAACAGCATTGTCTCATTTTCCAGGGATAAAATGTATGTAACATCATCATCATTGCTTAGTATAATAAAGCTGCCAGACCAAAGTTCACATTCTTATTTGCATAGCAAGATGCAGGCGAGACAATGCTTGGTGTTTGCCTTGTTAATTCTAAGCAGTGAATTAGGATAACCTACATTTTTTTTCGGACAGTCATGCCTGCCAGAAACCCCACAGTGCCTTGTTCTCTGGATGTCCAGAGAAAAAACCCAGTGACCTCAGAGACTTTCCCTGTTTAATTTCACATGAACCAGAGCCTGTCTGATGTGGATGCAAGTATGCAATGTGCGACCCGTTTCATCCTCCAACTATGTCCGGTGAGATCTTTCAGCCCCTGGAGACCTTCGAGGAGCAGGTGGAGTCTGGGCGGGGCCCTCTGACCTGCCGCCTTTGTACCCAGCAGTACGAGGACCCCCGCATCCTCAATTGCCATCATGTCTTCTGTGGGAACTGCCTGCGTGGGAGGGCTGTTGATGGGTTCATGACGTGTCCTCTATGTGGGTAAGTCGTGGTATAATGGTGGTATATAAGTAGTGATAGGGGTAAGAACTTTTCGGTTACGATGGTGGGTTTTGTACCCTGCAGTACGAGGACCCCCGCATCCTCAATTGCCATCAAGTCTTCTGTGGGAACTGCTTGCATGGGAGGGCTATTGATGAAGTGTCCTCTATGTGGGTAAGTAGTGGTAGGATGGGTGGTATTTTGAATGGTATAAATAATAAGAAGTGGTAGGATGAGTGATGTGAAGGAAGTGATTGAATAGGTTAACATGTAGGCTCTGCTCCCAGCAGTATGAGGACCCCGCATCCATATTTGCGACGATACTGCAGGAACTGCTCTCAAGGTGAGCTGTGGATAACTTTATGGGAAAGTAAAGATGGTATTATAATGCTTACCACTGATGACTAGTGGAAGGCCAAGAAATGCTGCTAAATCCTGACTTAAACTAAGTAACAAGAGTTATGATATTTTTCCCAACAGGACCCGTAGCTTTCTTACCAGTGGCTCTAACCTGCCACCAGCTGACCCTGTTATCAACTTCCTTCTCAAATCATCTGAACAGGAGAGGGCGCTGTGTGCCAACTGTGACACTGTAAGTACCAACCCATTCAATTTGAGTTTGGTTATTTTGTTTTAGTTGTGCATAAAACAAAGTAGCAATTTATATGACACTTTTTTGAAAATGAATGATGCCGAATTACATGTACATGAGATGCAATAGCATTAATAAAAGAAAGTAAAGTCAAGGTTGTTTTATAAGGTTATTTGCCATAAGAGTCGAACAAAATCGGTGTAATAAGTAGTGAAAAATTTGTATTGCTTCTTGTTAAAAAAATTGAATAACAATGTATTCTCTTTCCGTCATTTGCTGTAGTGTACCGTTCTTAGTCCACAATATTTGTGATCGATTTCCAAAGTAAAAAGTAAAGGTATGAGAAAGGGGGATTTTTTCCAACTATGCATAGTAATAACTGTATAAATATGCACATTTTCCTATTACACAACTTGATATGGCACTGCAGTCTGCTGTGTACAGAATGGATACTGGGACAGTTATACACCATTTTAAATCTTGAGATTGAAAACAGACTCGTTAGAACATAGGACGATATTAAAATATGACTGGCAATGCTCTTTTCTTTTAGATGCAAGCCTCCATGTTCTTCTGCAATACATGTAACCAGGCCCTGTGTGCTACATGCAAAGAGGAAACTCATATGGCAAAGATGTTTGCTTCCCATCAGCTTGTGTCTCTCAAGAAACGCACCAAGGAGCAGCATAGAAAATGTGGTATGTGGACAAGCTCGGAGATTATGAAGTTCAGTTTAGTTTAAAGTCACATAATCTTGGGTTCTCATGGAGGATTTTACACCATTCGGGTGTTCACCCAATAATGGGTTTTGTCAGTCACCCAGCATGGACTACAGTTTTATGACCAACAGGCCTTATGTAATGCTCTGCATTTTCACACATCGCCCTATATGGTAAACTCATTATCTCACCCAAAGACTCTCTGAGAGACCAGGGGGTCTTTCATGGCTGGACAGCAGGGTTTGCTGTCTCCCAGACTTGTACACCCATTAATATTTCCAGTGCTTTCCACCAAGTCTGGTGTCGGCAAATTATGACCTACTGCACGTTGAAACTGACTAATATATGCTCAGTATGGACCAATAAATTTGTCAGTACGTACTATCAACCTGCACATTGCTTTGGTCCTCTCAAATCACTCCTGGGATTCTACAAAACCATATTTCTTTCAATTTGGAGTTTTTGGACCATGTGTAACTATATTGTGCTAACAGTCTTGCTCACCAGATTCTCTTATTATTAGACAACGTGATATTGGTGCTCTACAAATTCCTGATTGGTTTGGATTGGAAGGTCTTTATGAAAATAAAGAAAGAAAAAGATGTTTGAAATAAATTTCAGAAGATATATGTCCAACAAGGCACTGTAAAAATGGGATCCTTTGAGACCTGTGACTTTCATGAATTTCTGATGATGAATATTTGCGCAGCATGACACTTTCACAAATTGCGATTCTATTATTTCACCGCGTTAAATTCTTGTTAAACCGGACCACTCAAGACATTTGAGAAAGTTTCATGCTTTTACAGTAAAGCATCTTCATCATCATTTCAGAGTCCCAGATTGTTTGCACATATATTCATTCACCTGGGTGAACATTCTTTTCTTTTTTTTTTATCTTGCAGCCAAACACAATGATGAATACATCATGTTTTCTACAGAAAAACAGGAACTTCTTTGCATCAAGTGTTTTAGAGATTTTGAAAAGTAAGTAAACATGATCTTCAAAGCTGAATCAATGATGCTATCAGGTTTGATCCATCTCTCATGCAATTTAAGGACAAAAGATGCATGTCCTTGACTGAAATATAAACTAATTTCCTTTTATGCAGGGATGACCGTGCATTCTGCCTGGACTTAGAGTCGGCATATAACCAGAGCTGTCGTCAGCTGGAGGAACGTATCTCAACTATCCGTGACCTTCAGAGCTCTGTCCACGATGCCATCATCCTGTTCCAGGCTCTGATGCAGGAGGTGAAGAGCAATGCTGAGAAGGAGCGGGTGTCCATCCAGGAGCTGTGTGCTGAGATGCAAGAGAGGATGGTGGAGAAGAAGGAGCAGCTACTGAAAGATGTTGACAGGTAGGGTAGAACAGACCTTGGCCCCGTAAAAAAAAGTCTGCCAAAATGACAATGGCCAATCCAGATCATCGTCGAATACACATATAGTTCAAAAGGCTGACATTTAAACCAATCAGAATCCTTGTTTCAAATTTGCAATTGATTGCATTGTGTTACAAGACCCAGTTATGAATAATTGACACTTTTTCAGAGAAGAGCATTCATATAGTTTAATGCAAGAAAGGATGTTGGCTTCTAGTGAAAACTTCAAAAACCTTTCATATCCATACTGGGCAACCTGCATTATTTGGTTTATTCCATTTGGTATTACTCCTAATAATGTTTGGGTGACAGTTTATTGTGGAAATATGTATCCTGATTTGGGGATATAGAAGTCATCAAATCATACACAAAGATCTGCTAGTCTTGAAACTGAACCTATAATGTGGAAGAATTATTGCACATGCTACCGGGGGAACTTTCTATGTGGTTTAGGGTTTCCAATAACAATGTGCTATCCAACATCATTAAATTAGATCAAAGAGATCAATTTTTACTGCATGTGCTTTTAAGTTGATTTTGTTTTCCGTCATTAGTCAACAACTTCAGAAGGAGCAAGCATTCAAGGACCAGCTGCCAAGCCTAGCTGCCTTGCTACCTGCCCTACAGACATACCTTGCCATCAGTACCATGTTTGTTAGCAATGCCAACATGTATGAGTTCCTTGATCTCGGCTCAGTGAGTACTAGTTTCCTCTCTGTGTATAATAAATGATAATTGTTTTTATAGCGCCTTCCCAATTAAGTAACTGATGAAAGCGCTTTGCAGTTTATTATTACCCCGGATTCATTTGCGCTGCTGCACTTAAGTGCACATTTCCCCCTCCACTTAAGTGCACATTCTCCCCTCCACCTGGGAGCATTCTAGCTTGGCCCATTTACAGGTGCATAGGCCTATATGCTCTTCCAGCCAAAATGACATTCGCATCCTCCTGGGTACCCATTGAACACCTGGATAGAGAAAACAATGTAGATAAAATGCTGTGCTTAACGGACTTAAGTGCTGTGCCGGGGTTCGAACCCATGACCTTTGCATCCTCAGTCAAGTGGTTAAACCAGTCGACGACGACTATACCAAGCCTTGCCAATGATGTTCAAAGGCTTTGAATTTCGCAAACCATGGATACTTTGATAACAGATAACACTGTACAGAATGGTGATGTTAGATACTGGTGGGACATGTAATTATGGTTGTATCGCTAAGGCGGCGGTGACATTTGCTCCGCGGTAGACGTCCTTCACTAACCAACGTCAACCCTGGACCAAACACTATACCTATTACAGTAACACTCTTTCCAAACCTAGTGTAAAACCCAATGGCAACCCTAACCCTAAGCTTAAATCTTTGACAAAATGAAGTCCAGAGAAATTGTCTCTGGAGCATATGTATGTTGTATGTACTCTTCTTGTACTAAATGTCATTTATTGTCACTTTTTTAAATGTATAGCATTACATCCTTATATTTAAACAGATGCAATTTTCCATTGTGATTTAAAGTATACAAATTCAGCTCTTAGAATAATGAATAGTCCTTGCATTTAATCAATTTTAACTTTAACAACTGGGGCAGTATTCTGAAAACTATGTTAATTGTCATAACAAATTGAAATTGCGCACAATAAACACTAATCATTGGTGCTTGCGCAGATGTCTCTGTTAACTTTACGTGAGCACAGCCATCTTTGCGCAATCATTATCCAATGACTTGTCCTGATTTTGATTTGTTATGACAATTAACATCGTGTTACTAACATAAAAATTAACATAGTTTTCAGTATACGGCCCCTGGTACTCTTATTGGACATGATTTCGTACCTAGTCATGTCAAATGACACATACTTGATTTCTCTTACTTTTTGGCAGTCGTTGAATGAAAGACTTGAATCCATTGCCGGCCAGCCTCACCAGCTCCGGCCTCAAGAAAGTGGAGAGATCAGTACTGACTACGAGTCTAAGTTTGCTAGATGCCTTCAACCCCTGCTACGCATCCACCTGGACGACTGCGGTGACTGTGGGAGCAGCTCACCCATCATCCACGTTTCCATGCCAACAACGAGCATCCCTTCCCCACAGCATCCACAGCATCCACAGCATCCACAAGCTAGGTTAGGAGATAAATCAGGGTCATAAAACTTGCTATCAGTAACAACTGCCACATTTCTATGACAAAATTCTTCTCAGCCAATCAGATGCAAGGATTCAAGTAGCTGGAAGTTTTATGAAATGGGGCCCAGTTGAGGTTCATTTGCCATCCTGGATGGGGCAGGGAGACCATCTTTGCACTCAGGAATGTCTGATCTGCTTGTTCTATACCTTATGAAAGAATATCTTGCATAATCAGACCTGCATGATGGCCAATGGTATCCCAATGTATGTAATGTTCTTGTCATATTTTCATTGCAATAAGTGGCTTTGTTTTTCACTCTGTAATCAATATAAGTAGGTGCCTTGAAGGGAAGGTTGAGTTCTGGGAAAGGTAAACAATAGTTTGTGAGCTTTCTCATTCTTTTTATGTTAGTTTGGAAGCTTTCTCATTCTTTTTATGTTAGTTTGGAAGTTTATCATTATAGTAGATATGTCCCCTGAAAAGGATTGCTCTTAAAATGCTCTCATATTCAAAATATGACTAGAAGCAGCTGAAATGTTCGGACCAAACATATGTGTGTAGTCCTATTATACACCTTTCTGTGTGCAGTGCATGTGACTCTGAATAGGATTGAGTCAATTTCTTATCATTCCCAATTGCTTACGAGGCAGTTTCTTTCTGAATTCAATCTCATGACCATGACCATAACTCGACTATATCTTTAAGGGCTGGTCACATTTATCTGATAACGATAACATTTTCAGTTAAAGGTGCATCCTACGATATGGTGTTTACGTGTGAGTATGCTTGTGGCTGTTCATAATAGGGCAGCTCTATGGTGTACCTTTAATAAAACATCTTGTTATCGTTATGTTATGTTTTTTGTTAATTTTGTATAAATTTCCACTGATTTTGTATGCATTATTTATGATGTATAATTTCAAGTTTCATGTTCTTTCTTGTATTATATACGATCATACTATGTAAAAATCACATGCTAAATCTCCTTGATATTATTAATGGACGAATAAAATTGAATGGAACTGAATTGAATTGAATTGAGTTGAGTTATAGAACAAATGTTACCATTTTATACCTGATGATAGGAAAAGGAAAATGAATTATCAAAAGTACAGATACATGATCAGGCATAAAATGGATTGTAGGATATTGGGTCCCATACATATCATTTACATGTCAGATTTATGTCGTAGCTTTAAGTTGTGGCAACTTGAAATGTAAGATTTGATCAGACATTATGCCCTTCTAGAAGGAAACTTATAGCCAGTAAATTATTTTTGCTATGGATAGAATCTGAAACGGATAAAATATTAGGAGATAGCTTACATACACTCTTTGTTATAATGATACTTACAGAACAAGAGAGCACCAGGGAGCCCAACCCCTATCCAGCGCATACATCTCTAGTGCCCTCGCTCGCCACCTATCTTTAACGAACACCCTCCAGGATCCGCTGACGGGTAAGGGGTTGAGACGGGGAAGCAAGATGTCTGCCAGCATCAGACATCGTATGCAAGAGGGTAACGGACCCTTTGTGGAACACTGCAAGGCCTTTGAAGCTAACTTCAGGGTAAGTGTAAAGATGAGTTTACCAAGTGCAACTTTTCTACTCTTTGTGCCGTCAGAGTGGGTGTTGTGGAGGGCCGTAGCACTAACTTCGATTTGCAAGACACCCTTGGTCGGTAAATGGGTGTCGTTATGAGGAATTCCTCAACTGCTTGATTACCTTATCAGGGCAGCAAGGGTAGAGCCATGGTAATATAATTCCTATTCCGATGAACAGATAACTGGATGTGTTGTGGTGATAGTGATTTATTCAAACTTATATGATTATAAGTAAGCAGCCATAGGGGACCTATGACTTTAAGTCCTAACCAAGGGACTTTGGTAATGAGGATTGATTGGTTCCTTACAAAAGTGCTCTAGTGCATCGACTTTGTTTAGAACCTGGGACCACTCAGATACGTGTGTACAAGACCACCACATTACCATTGTGCCATCACAACTCCACAAGATATGGCGCAATATACATGTAGATGCATTATGTCATTGTTGGTGATGGTGGTGGTGGTGGTGTTGTTGTAGTTGTTGTAAGTAGTAGTAGCAGTAGTATCAGAAGTAGTAGTAGTAGTAGTAGTAGTTGTGGTGGTGGTAGAAGTAGTAGTAGTGGTAGAAGTAGTAGTAGTAGTAGTAGTAGTGGTAGCAGTAGTAATAGTAGTAGTTAGTAACAGTAGTAGTAATAATAGTACTAGTAGTAGTAGTAGCAGTAGTAGTAGTAGTGGCATTAGCAGTAGTAGTAGTAGTGGCATTAGCAGTAGTATTCAACGTAGTGTAGTATAATTTTGATTGTTGTTGTTGTTCCTGCCGTTTCTGTTGTTGTTAGTGGCAGTAGTAGTAGCAGTAGCAGTTGTATTAGTATAATTATTATTAATGTTGTTGTTCTTGTTATATAATATGTATGACGTTAATTTGAACTGCCTTTCAGTTGCTTCAGCATCGTATTCAGAAGATGAAGGAGCAGGTTCAGGAGATCCACAGGGATATCACCCGCAGGAAATGCTTGGCAAAGAAGGAGAAGGTAAGGTTACACACATGTACATGTTCGGGAAAATTTCACAGATTTTGTGCTTTAATTGACAGTTTCATTTTCACACAAATTGAGTATAATCTACAAAAATATAACCCACCATGGGATTCGCAATATCCCTCAAAGAACCACATTCTCACAAGAAATGCAAAGATAAGTTTGTCTTTATAATTTGAAGCTCAGACTATAATCAAATTAATATTAATTAAATTAATTACATTGATTAATCCATAATTAATAAACCAATGTAATTTAATTCATATTCTGCTATCACATTTGCCTTTAATGAAGTGTATTTGTTTTTATTCTTCAAACATTTCCAACCGTCATACAGTGTGTTATGTATGTGGAATACAGCATGCCATTTTCATATCTTATGTCATATTCTATTATCACCTTCCCTATTAAACAATTTCTTTCTTTCTCAGGTTTTTCTCTTTTTTTTTTTCTTTCTGTTCTCCATTTTATTCCTAGTTCTGTTTTCCCTTTGTTCTGCTGCTCTTGTTTCCCATATGATTAAACCCATTTAATATGACATATTTGTCTGACAACACACATCTCTATGGCTGGTATTTATAAAAGGGTAGTAACTTTATTCCAGGGGAGCTTTTCATCAGGTGTTTTGTCAGTGATTCTTACGACAAATTTGCTCTCAGCCAATCAGATGCAAGGATTTCAGTAGCTTATAACAGTTGTCGGTAAAAATCACCGACAAAACGCTTGATGAAATGCTCGCCTGGTTTCAGTGGGCAGATTTTAGTCCACCGATATATGGAGTGCCAAGTGTCAACCTTCACGTCCCATTAAAATTACCATATTTCTAAACTGAATGATCAAATGCAAATCACGTCAACCTGGAATTGTTTCTCATTTTCATATCATGACTGGATTCATTTTTTTTATTATTTTAGGTGCTCATTTTCAGTAATTTGTTAAGAAAGAGCTTGACACTTGGTGCTCCGTAAATCAGTGGACTAAGCATGGGTCACATTTGTCCGATAACGATAACAAGATTTTCAATTGAAGGTGCACCCTACTGTAAGGTGTGTACTTGTGAGTGTGCTCATGTCTGTTGCTAGTACAGTCATACCTGCTCTAGCGACCACCTGTATAGAAAGACCACCTGTCTATAAAGACCACAATTTTTGTTTCCCTTGAACAATGTTTCTCATTGAAATGTGTATTAAAGGAACCTGTCCATAAAGACCACCTGCTCATAAAGACCGCTTTTTCTTGTCTCCCTTGAGTGGTCTTTATAGACAGGTTTCACTGTAGTAGTAGGGCAGCTCTACTCTACCTTTATAGAAAAATCTTGTTATTGTAACTGTCGGTCAAATATGACCCAGGGCCAGGCTTAAATTAAATCAGGTTTACATACAACTCAGTGCACTTTACGAGGCAATATGATTCTCACACCTAAATCGACGGTGTTGAAAGGGTTTGAGTTTCCAATCATTACATATTTTTTTCTCATTCATTCTCAGGTGATGGACGTCCTAGATGAATGCAGTCAAGTTGAAATCCAGATCAGTACTCACACTGCTACCCTAGAACACATGAAGGTTATCTTTCAAAAGGTAAACATCTGCTGTTGAAAATAGGACTTCTTCAAGTGTAGGAAATAATATTTGATAGTTAAGATATTAAAAAGAATCCCTATTATGCTTCTTAGAAAGTTACATTGCATTGTTTGGTTTTAACAAAATGAAATCAGTAATGTTTTTTAAGTCAGTAATATGCCTAAATTTGATCATGTTTTGTTTTGTTTTCTTGCCATTTTGTTTGGTGTAATATCTGACACATGATCAGAACGTGAATTCCAGGGTTTTAGCCTGTTTGAAAGAGCTGTGTTTCCACAAATGGTTCAATGTTCATAGTCTTACATCTAGTCTCCTTTATGTCCTATTCAGCCACGGGGTGGAAAAAAGTTGAATAACATTCTATGGTAATTATATGAGTGAGCATAGTCCTCTTTACATTTCTATACCTTTTAACACACAGATTTGTGCGTAGGCCCAGTGGGTCATTGTTACAAGAAGCTATGTATTTAACCCCCCTACCCAAAGAAGAGGAACAAAATTGCCTCTCACTATTCATTTTCATCACAGTTTTACAACCATGATTTTCTGACATGAGTGATCAGGGCCCTGTGGCATAAAACCTACCATTAACGGTAACTTTGCCATCAATGGTAACTCCCGTGGAAACCTTGATTTTGATTGGCTGTTGAGTGATGTTACCATGGTAGTTATCATTGATAGCATAGTTACCATTAATGGTGAGTTTTATGCAACGGGGCCCTGGGGAGCGTTTCAACAAGCGTTTTGTCAGTGATTTTTACCGACAACTGTTATAAGCCACTGAAATCCTTTCATCTGATTGGCTGAGAGCAAATTTGGCAGTAAAAATCACTGACAAAACGCTTGATGAAACGCTCTCCTGGTATTTGCTCCAGCGACGATTGCTTCTGGGGGTGTTTCACAAAGAGTTAAGTTTGACTTAAAGTCACGCTTAAGTGCCAGTGTGCATACAGTATTAAACGCGTAATCTCATTGGTAGATTACCCCACAGTGCGCGTCCCTGAGCACGATCTGACCAATGTGGTGATGTGTCATATACCGCACACAACTAAGAATTTAAGTGCTACAGTTGGTCAAATTTAACTCTTTGTGAAACACCCCCCTGGCTTTATTTCTTTAAAGATCTAGGGATATAGGGTTGGAATCGGGTTTTAGGTTAGGGTTAGGTTTAGGGTTATGCTTAGGTATAGTGTTCGGTCCAGGGTTGAATATAGGAGAAGCTGGGGTGACAAAGCATTTACTGCTGCTGCACCCTGGCTTTGGAACTTTCTACCCCACTCAATTAGAATATCACCCACTCAAAAATTGTTTCAAAAACACTTGAAACATATATCTCATGTCAGAGTATTTTGGTTAATTTTTATAATTTCACAGTGTTACCTATTCAGTATTACTTTCTCTGTCCTGTGTAATTTTCTACCTTTCTTCGCATTGAGCATCCCTTGGGATGGATATGTGCGCATTATAAATGATGCTATTATTATTATTATTATTCAGTCAGTGTAGGAAATTGACAGTGGAGCATTTGTTGCAGGAGCGTGTGTCGTACAACCGTTTGAACAGGGCTTTACAGTTTGTACTCCTGTTGGTGGAGACGGAATAGGAAAGACATTTAAAGGGAAAGTTCACCCTGGTATTAAGTTGATTTGAATAAAACAAGAAAAATGAGAGAAACAGATTAGTGAAAGTGTGATCAAAATCCGATAAGAAATATTAAATGAATTTGTTGAAGTTGCAGTCAATCAAACGCAAATTGGCAACTCTGTGACGTACCTTGCAAGCTGCTCTTCTATTTGCTAAGTACAGAAAATCTCACAAATGTTCATTTTCTTCGTTTTTGATGAAGAAATAGATTTGTGTCACATAGGTTTTGTGTAAAAACTTGAGCAATGATTATATCTAAAGCATTGCATGTATGATTGAATATCTCCTTTAGAGAAAACAGAAATGAATGATTTGGGGGGGGGGGGGGGTACATGCCAAATGGGAGAGGAGCTCGCAACATACATCACAGAGTTGCCAGTTTGTGTTTGATTGATTACAACTTCAATAATTCATAACTTTCTTATTTCTTATTGTATTTTGCTCAAACCTTCACTGATCTGTTTCTTTAAATTTTCTGCTTCGTGTAAAACCAACTTGTAATCATGATGGACTTTCCCTCTAACCCTTTCAAGACAATTGACCACATTCTTAACCATGTATGTTGTTTTCAAAGATATTACATTTTATTAGAACCATGTTGTATTAAGAGAAAAAGTATTAATGTTGCCAATTTGAAGAACAAAATGTGATCAATCTAGCCCTTGAATAATTCCTGTCCTGATAGGGTTAAGAGGCTCGTATTGATATGGCAAGACATTGTCAGGTACCGTGACTCATTTATATCTATAAAAGGGGAGCGTTTCATCAAGTGTTTTGTCAGTGATTTTTACCGACAAATTTGCTCTCAGCCAATCAGATGCAAGGATTTCAGTAGCTTATAACAGTTGTCGGTAAAAATCACTGACAAGACACTTGATGAAATGCTCCCCAGATATGGCAGGAGATGCTGGACAGGGTCTCTAATGAGCAGGAGATTTATCAGACTCAGCTGAAAGACATGAACTACCTCAAACAGGAGAACAGTCACCTAGCAACCATCGCTAGGCAGATAGCACCCTACATCACCTCCATCGATGCTGTCACCAAGCAGATTGACCCAAGGTACTGGCATGTACTGAGTTTTCCTTTCACCTTTTTGAGACAATGGTCCATATTTTGTGGATTGGATCAAAACCTGTTGATTCAGAGTCCTAAAAGCAATACCACATGCATGTGTAGAGAAAGCAAATATTTCTGCACACACTGTGTCCATTTTTGTTGCATGACCGCATTGCATTAAATGCCATAAATTAAAAAAAAGTGAAATAAGCTTTAAAATCTTTAAATTGGCAATATGTTTTAGAGATTCAGATATCTAGACGAATCCTGATCAGATTGGTTTATCTAATTGACTCCTTTTTTATGAAACAATACATCGTACAATAACACTCAATCTGTAAGCAACTTGTGAAATAGCATAGCATAACATTTAATAATATCATTGTAGTATGTGTGAATATTTTCAAGAAAAGTAGTTGAAATTAGGGGGACAAAAGGGTCATTGACAAAATAAACTTTGAAGGAGAGCATAAGAGCCTGATTGGTTAAGAGTAGACATTTTGTCCGTCCTTGACATTGAATATTTTATGGATTATAATTTTAGAAGGTGACCATGGCAACCAAATTTTATCAAATTTCAACTCCTTCAGTTATGCTTTTCACAATGAAACATAAAATAGCTCCCTTCAATTAAATACCTATTTTCCACAGGTTTTCAAACTTTCAAAATTTGTCAAATGTCCGTCCGTGACTAACCAATCAGGCTCATAAAGCAGTATTCAATTTTTTGTGTTGGGAAGATACATATTCTGATTGAAGGTCATTGAAGAGTCCTGAAAGGCTCTTATTACTACTCAGGGATGCCACTTTTCAGACAAAGTAGGAATTCCTACTTTTTCAACATATTTTTAGCAATTTTATGTACACAAGGACCCATTCTAGATGATTTTTCCTACTTTTTAATCAATTCTAAGTGGCATCCCTGATTACTAGTACATACAAGAAAGGTGTAAAAATCCTGAAGACATGTAGGGGAGGTAACCATTCATGAGGTCCTATTTTAACGAAATAAGCGTTGGATGTGTCTTTGGCATGTTATGTCAATGTGTCATGAAAAACAGATGTCTCTGTATTAAGTGCCTTGCACTAGCTTTATAGCTGTGATTTTCTTTACAATGTGTTTGATGTCAGATACTGTACACGGCATGCTGAATATTTTCTTTGTATTTTCACTTCCACTGGAAACAGGAGAGCAACGGGAATTGATGAGAAACGCGACGTGACTAGATGACATCGTCTGTCTCCCTCTCTGTTGTCACTTTGCATGTTTTTTGATGCCTTGACTGTATCCGTTCCATGTACCACTACTTTGCCTGTGTGTGATGTGCGACTAATAACACGTGTGTTTGAGGCTGCTGCCAATAACAACCATCGTCTCCACGTAAAGCAGCATGGTATGTGTCTTTATCGATTTCACTTTTAGTGAAAAGGGAGAGGGTGAGCCTCAATTTATAATTACATGTTAATATGATATGTTAAAAGGGATGTTATATAGTGTATGCCATGTTTCTGATTGATTATTTTTTTTTCCTTTTTCTTTTTAAATCTGAGAAGATAAAAGTGGCAAGTATATGCTTCTCATATTGTGGAATGTATCTTCTTTTGTTTATTTTCCACTGCCGCCTAACTTTTTTTCTTTAAAGAATTACTCTTGCTTAAATTTGCAGTAGTTGTTCAAGCACTATCTAAAGTTTCATGTTAATAGGATTAAGTATTTTAACCCCCAAAGCCCCCTTTTTTTAAATTCCTTTTAGCAGCATTTTGTAAAAATTTGAAGAATTCAAAATTTGTATTATGCTCACTGACATAATAATGCTCTATTTAGATGTTTGTTTCAATAGCATGCTGTGAAATCATCATCAAGATGAAGGTTATCAATAAATCATTAAAGAGAATGTTGAGTTCTGGGAAAAGTAACAAATAGTTTGTGAGCTTTCTCATTCATTTTATGTTAGTTCGGAAGAATATCATTGGAGAAATGTCCCCTGAAAAAGATTGCTCTTCAAATGCCCTCACATTCAAATATGACAAGAAACAGCAGGAATGTTCGGTCGAACATTTGTGTGTAGTCCCATATACATATTTCTGTGTGAAGTGAATGTGACTCAGCAGGAATGAGTCACTTTCTTATCATTTTGGTGACTCCAAAACCTTTCAGCATACACCAATTCTTATGTACTATAATCAACCTTTCCTGTTTGCTTTGAGACAGTTTCTTTCACAATTCAATCTCATGACCAGAACTCAACTATATATTTATGGGTTGATTTACATGGGTTCTGACTTTTTTTTTCTCCTTCTCTACTGTTCTTACAGATCTAGATCAACAAGTCCACATGAGAGTGAAGATGAAGCAACAGATGGCAGCCCTGTGCATGTCTCAAAGCTTGTACTTAACAATAAAACAGAGAGCAGCATCCAAAACACTGATCCTACCAAGAGTAAAGAGGGAGAGCCTGATACAAACCCTAGCCAGTGCCTTGTGTCACCTGATGGCAATACTGAGACATCACATGACACTCTCAGCACTGTGTCACATGATGCATGCAGATCACATGACACACCATTCCAAGGAGACGGGGAGGAGCTGAAGCAGGGACCGTGTCGGTCCTTGAGCGAGCAAGAGGAGTTTGAAAGGCTGCGGGCAAAGAAGATCGTCTTGGATGCCATTTTGTCTGGGCAGTGTAAGGAAGCCTTGAAAGAGACAGGTGTAACCAAAGGTCAGGAGCCTGACTTTTCTTACAGAAGCGGTCAAAGGCCACAAGCTAACATGGGTGTGGAGGAAACCCAGAAAGGCTTTGATGCTGATAGGGGGTTGAAAGCAACCATATTGGACCCTGACCGTCCATCTTGCGGAACGGTTCAAAGGCCACAGTCTGGCAAAGGTTTGGAGGACAAAAAGAAATATATAGATGAAAATAGGCATGTGAAAGTAACCAATGGTCTGGACACTGACCATTCTTGTGGAAGCAGTCAAAGACCACTTCCTGTCAAGGGGTTGGAGGAACCACAGAAATGCTGCAGTGCTGATTTGCTGTTGAAAGTTGCAGATGTCACAGGAAATGGTCATGATTTGGGGATTGTGAAACGGAGGGTAAAACATGAGAGACGTGCTGATGAAGGGATTGTCCAGACGACAGTGACTGAAGCAGATGCTGAAGAGGGTGGTGTTTCTGTTAGTTCCCGCGTGAAACGTTTCAGCTTGAGTGATGATCAGGTGGAAACATCTCAGAAACAAGCCAGTGCATGTCCTGGGTCACCATGCCCTCCGAGGGCTACGAAGGATACCAAGCGAGTGATCGTCAAACGGAATGATGCAGAAGTAAAGCAACGCTCAGTCATGAGCGTTACAGTAACGACATCAGAAGACAACGCCACCTGCACACCCACCAGTGGTAATAGTATGGAACATTCAAAACGACCAATAACGGATGAAACAGAAAGCATTGTATGGAGGGTTAGGAATCGAAGAAAATTGAGAGAACAAGCTAACCTGGCCAAGGATTCATGATCGCAATACATCACTCAGTTGATAGAGTAACTATGTGCCTTCAGATATTTATCAATAACTGCATTTAAAGACTAACTGAGTGATTTCATGTTATCAATTTGAGGAAAATGTTTTTTACAATATAGATCATTTTAGATTCCATGTAACGAAATTAAATATTTGTAATATTTGTTTATTTATTCTATTCCATCATAAATAGATGGAAGGATCTTTTTTTTCAAGAGCATAAGGATATTTAGACCTGAGAGTATAGTTTAAAGACAGAATGAATTTCAAAATGATTTTTGATTGAGTGCCAAAATTGTAGTTATCACTTGCAATGCAAATAGTTTGAGCTAATTCGCAGCCAGTTAGCATATTTTTCTGTCAAAACTAAACTATACTTGTGAGTAATTCAGTCTTGCCTTGATAGTGGTTAATCTACACTTTCCTTGATATAGTACTATGAGATTGTAAAAGAGACTGTATGAAGTATGATTTAGGTGTGTATTTCATTTTATTTATTAATTTTATTTATTTATTTATTAATTCATTCATTTTTGGGGGGTAAGTTTATTGAGAAGTGATCAAGCATTTAGTTTACATGTGTTTGAGGCCACTGCCGATCTTACAACCAGACTATGACTGGATTCTTGATACAGTCACCTGGGGAACGTTTTATCAAGTGTCTTGTCGGTGATTTTTACTGACAAATTTGCTCTCAGCCAATCATATGCAAAGATTTCAGGAGCTTATAACAGTTGTCGGTAAAAATCACTGAGAAAATGCTTGATTAAACGCTCCCCAGATGTACTAAAATCTTGGATGTGGTCGGTGATGTAGAGGACAAAATAGATGACTTGCTCAATAAAGTAAGTCCTCAAGATTCATTCGTACAGGAGCATGGACTTGTCCCAATCCATTCTTTTCACCGTCATTATTTTGGAGATGAATTTTCATTTTTTTGAATTGTTCATTTCATGTAATCATGAAACCCTGTTCTTGCTAGACAATTGTGCATTCAATTATACAAGACCCACCTTTTACAAAGCCAGTATAGTCAAACTTGTCGTAGTGGCCACCTCTTTGTTCAGTCCTATGTCTCCGTTTGAAGTGTTGTATGTAGACCCTGTCTAGAATGACCACATGTCTAAAAGTGGCCACTTCTGCTTCCCTTCGATGGCTTGTATAGACAGGTTTGACTATAATAAGTTTGCACAAAGTAGATTTTTATGAGCCGGACAAGCGCAGTAATTTTTCGTTTTGTAACTTATATTTCTTTTCCCTTTTTTGTTCTTAGTAAATGTGTGAAATGGAGCTTGAACTTAAGAAAACACCTGTTTGCTATTGTGTATTTTACAGTGATATCACTAAAGCAGGACCCCCTTTTTTTGGAGGGGGGGGGGGGTAGGAGGATAGCCCAAATACGTTAGATTTTATTGGTATACTGTAGTTCAAGAATGAGTTTTGCTGTGGCCTTTAGCATTGGCGTATGCGTTACATGTACTAGATTAAGTGACAGAGGGAACTGACGTGTTTGTTGTGGATAGGTACTGAATAAGAAATATTTTTTCATGTTGAAACTGATGGTCCTTTATCCCTGTAGGTCTGCACTTTTTTTTTTTTTTTGGGGGGGGGGGGGGGTGTAATGGTTGATATGATTTTGCAAGTTTCTTTATTCTCCATAAAAGAAAGGTCTACATTGACATAATGATACCCCCCGCCTAACAAAGTTTGAAGGGGGTATATACATGTAGGAATCAGTCGATGGTTGGGCGGTCGATCGGTCGGTCCGTTGCAAATTTTGCGGATCGAACTACTTCCTCAGTTTTTGACCGAAAGTCATGAAATTTGGTACACACATTGGTCTTGGTGGGAAGATGTGCAAGACATATTTTTCGGATGAGTCGGAATCTGCGTTGCCATGGTAACGGCATATTTATGGCAGAAAATCAAGGAAACACATTGCGGATCGAACTACTTCCTCAGTTTTTGACCGAAAGTCTTGAAATTTGGTACACACATTGGTCTTACTGGGAAGATGTGTACAACATATTTTTTTGATGTGTCGGAAGCTGCGTTGCCATGGAAACGGCATATCTATGGCAGTAAATCAGGGAAAAATCTTGCGGATCGAACTACTTCCCCAGTTTTCGACCAAAAGTCAAGAAAGGCTGTTGTCACGGGGCGGGGGTATTAATCATCATCTTCAGTGATATTTCTAGTCATTTACATTGTACAAGTCTGCTAGGGAAGACCACTCTGGCATTAGTTTGTGGTTAATAAGCATACCCAAATTATCAAATACAGTACATCCCTCTTGATTTTTGATTAAGAAATCCCTTTTATATTGAGACAGATATGCTATGGCAAGATTATTTCAAATGACATGTCTAGAGCACTGGTATGACAATAAATGTTATCTTTGTAGAAGAATGAAAATTCGGAGTTGCCAGTTTGTGTTGATCATGTGCGATTTCAGTATTTCAATATACTTACTGATCATTTCTCAACATTTTAGTGCTTTGTCCGATTGGGCCATTTGGGAATCACTTTTGTTTTCAGTATTTAGAGTTGTAACACCAAAGCCTGTTGCTACAGTTGTCCCCAAAATTATTCATACCCCTTGGAAAATTGGAGATTTTTGCATTTTTCGCAGAAATGAGAGGGGAACTGGATTTACTTGCACGTCACTTGAATACAATTTAGTGATCATCTACAAATGATTGCTGTTTCTGGTATCATTTGCATAACAATAAAAAAGTGAGTTATCCAAATTTGGTGATGTTCAAAATTATTCATACCCTTGGTGATTCATTGTCTTTGTCGATCAACGTGAATCAAATCCTATGTGATTAAAGCTTGTAACCCTTCATTACACTGTCACAATACTTCTGTAGGTCCCTACTGAGATAGCAGGCCAATATCTGGTATCGAATGGCTTAATTTCTTTGAGGATGGTGTCCAGAGATGCCTTCACCTGGTCTTCAGGGCATTCCTTGGATTTAAAGGAGATTTAATGTATACAAGGGGTGAACTTATTGTCTTGGTGGTTACGGGACTATGATATCAATATTTTCATTCAGTTTTTCATGTACTTTAATGAAAATTTTGTGCTTACGATGAAGTAAAACACTCTTCCTGGAGAGACCTTCTCTAGGGCTCCAGGGTGAGTCCTTCCAGGAAGAATATTTTTGTCTTCAGAGTAAAATTTTCATCAAAATAAAGCAGAAAATTGAATGAAAATAGCAGTATCATAGTCCCGTAACCACTAAGTCAATAACTACACCCCTTGTATACATTAAATCTCCTTTAAATCTAAGGAATGCCCTGAAGACCAGGTGAAGGCAACATCCTCATGGAAATTAAGCCATTGGGTACCAGGTATCAGACTGCTATCACAGTAGAGACCTCCAGAAGCGATGGGACAGTGTACTGAAGTGTTACAAGCTTTAATCTCAAAGGATTTGACCAAGGGTATGAGTAATTTTGAATATCACCAAATTTGGATAACTCGCTTTTTCTATTGTTATGCAAATGAGGTAAAACCAGAAACGGCATTTATTTGTAGATACATAACTAAATTTATTCAAGTGATGTGCAAGTAAATCCAGTTCCCCTTTCATTTTTGCGAAAAAGTCCCAAGTCTTTTTTTCATATTGATCCATATTGGTGAAGATGTGATAACTGCAAATATCTTGACGTAAAGCACAAGTAATAGGGTTGTGAAAAGGAAAATAAAGTGTATCACTGATTATCTTGTCCATTGTATTCGTAGTAAAACAATAAAACAAGTCACCCTTAGGCAATATGAACTTTAATAAATCTTGACCCTTTTTGTATACATATTTTCTCAAGCATGTGTTCTTTTGTTACATGTATTTGTCATGAAAACCAGTAGCAAAACAACATTTACTCATACAATTTCTTCTGTCAGCCAGTCACTCTCCTTTCTTGTGTATTCTCTTTTTGCTAGTTTGTCCCTTTATCTTCTCATTGACACAACTTCCCCTTTTCTCTTTCCATCTTCTCTCTTTCCATCTTCTCACTTTTCTCTTTCTCAATTTCAGCAGCTGCCTTTGGAGAAAGTGTTAAAATTTAAGAACATACACACAAATACATACATTACAATGTATCTCCACATTTAATATTACTGCCTTGCTATTTTTCATCTCAGTAACATCGATATTCATGCATTTGACCATGTATACATTTAGGATGGCTACATCGAAGTTTAACGTTCATGCAACATGCCAGATTTTGAGTGTCGCAGAAATTTAATTTCAAGGCTTGCATTCTGGTTAGGATTATTGTAGGATTTCATAAAAACCCTTTCCCAAAATGCACAGAATAACAGTTAAAAGCTAACTTTTAGCAGGCATATGGTTATGGTTTTCCTGTGGATTAATTCAGATTGCATTTATCTCTGTGCATTATTAAGATGTTTTACATCTTGTTAAATTGTGGTCACACTATCTAATTCACAGACAAAATTAGTGAACAGCCATTTGATACACCTGCAGCCTTCTCGCCAGTACATAATGCCCTTGGTGCTGATACCAAGTGTAGATTCTCCCAAAAAGGGTACTGACAAGGGTAATAAATCAGTCAATGCCTACTTTCAATCTCCTAAGTTGTTTTGGTCCTCCCCAAACCACCTCCCTGGGATGTCATAAGGCCATATTTCACACAATATGGACCAACGAATGTGTCGGTGCATACTTTCAACCTTTTACTTTCAGTAGTAAATAATCCTACACAAATTCGTGTCGTTCTCTACATCTCTCATAATTTTTAATATACATGTAAATCCCTGCAAGTTACATTGACTTTGGTTTTTCATCATTTTCATCGCAGTAACTGAAAGGTCAACTACATTTTCAAATAAAAACAATTTCATATCTTCAATGTTAAACAAGAGTAAAGAGTAACCCTTCAGCTGACCAATACAGAACCAATATTTTCTAAGTTTTTGGTTTGAATAAATCCTCATAGAAATTTTACACTTGTCACAATGATAAAGCCCATCTTTTTTCAGAAGAATGATTCGCAAATAGTGGTATCCACTCAAATTTTTGTGACTGGATGCATCGCTGAGATGAAAGGCATTCCTGATACCATACATGCATGGGTACACACATTATGCAACATAGCAGTGTCCAGCTGCCAGCTCAGGTAAGCAAGCACCATTTGATAGCCATTCCCACATTTTTAAAATGAATTGCTGAGATGAATGGCATCGTGCTGCAAAGTCAGGTAAGCATGCAACATTCACTCAGTAACACTTGATCAAGTGGGTTGAGTGTAATTTATAGCTTGACTGGCAATAGCAAATTTTTGTTATCATGGTGCAACTTGTTGTTGAGCACAGGACATTTGTGGTGACAATATTTCTGATAAACTACATGTATATGAAAGTGATGAATTTCTAAAGTTGTTATCGATCAAACACAAACTGGCAAGTGGCAACTCTGTCAAATACCTTTTGAGGACCTCTCCCATTTGCTTTTTACTAACCTTCCTTTTATGTCAGTTTGGAGAAGATCAGGCTACTAATGTCCCCTGTAAAGGATTGCTCTTAAAACGCCCTTACATTTGAATTATGATGAAATGTGAATGTTTGAGCCGAATGTTCATGCCACATGTGAGTGCAGTCCCATTTACCCATTTCTGTGTTCAGTGCATCTGCTTTCGAGCAAGAATGGGTCAATTTCTTATCATTTTGATGATTCAACAACCTCACAGTATACACCATTTCATATATGGACATGGTCAACCTTTCCCAAATGATGTGAGACATGGCCAGAACTCGTCTTAATCTTTTGACACAATTGACCACATTTTGTGGTTTGGCTCAATAACTTTTGATTCAGTGTTCTAAAAAATATACCGGATGCATGAGTAGAAAGAGCAAAAGTTTCTGCACACACTATGTCCATATTTATTGCATGACCATACTGCATTTGATGCCAGAAATTCTAAAAAAGAGAATAAGCTTTGAAATCCTTAAAAATTGGCAACTCATTGAGAGGTTCAAAATCATTGTTTTTCATAAAAATTGGCAATTTTTCAACTTTTTGACTGCATCCTTTACCATGCATATTGTTCCCCAAAAACATTACACCTTTTTAGAACCATGCCCTAAAAGCAAAATATTATTGTTGCCAATTTGAAGAACAAAATGAGATCTACATTAAAAAATCAAACACTAAAGGACAAATTAAAATTTATGCACTAAAATGATTAATTTACTAAAATTCATAAAATACAAAGCTTAAAAGCAATGCTTTCAAGTTTAGAAAATATATATTGCAGATACCACATAATTCATAAATCATAAA
Source organism: Heliocidaris erythrogramma (assembly GCA_025617745.1). NCBI lineage: Eukaryota > Metazoa > Echinodermata > Echinoidea > Camarodonta > Echinometridae > Heliocidaris > Heliocidaris erythrogramma. Next base: position 20,594,822 of record CM046865.1, on the reverse strand, counting down.
AATTTTAACGACAAGTTGTACCAACTTTGATTACTACACTTAGAGGTATTTCGCTAACATATAAACGGCAGCATTTTATTGCTTGCATTATAAAGGTGGAATATCACATTAAAACAAAAACATCATTAAAACTGCCTTGAACAAAAGGGGACAGACCATTTCTACAGCTTAAATTTCATTCTAGGTACATTGTAAAAACTCAAATCAACAATAAAAAGCAAACAATAAATAAATATACATACATCTGGTTTGTCATTGTCCTCTGGGCAGGAGGCTGTACAGTTAATAACCCCAAAATCAATGCGAAAAGCATAAATTAATAGAACTTTATAAAAGATTACAAATCAGATTTCAGAGTTTTAGATAAACAAAAAAAGAAAAGAAAAGAAAAAAGGAACTTAACGGATACACAAATGTACTGATGACAATCCTAAAATATATTTGTAAATTTGCTAATAGATATGGCATTGTAATGAGAAGGGCATTTGAATGATATAAAATTTTACAATTTTGGGATGGTCTGACATTTACTCTCACTGGCAAAATATATGCCCTGAGCTTTACTTCCTCGAACATGGGGTTTTTAGGTTAGGGTTAGGATTAGGGTTAGACATATGGTCCAGGGTTGGAGGTGTTCACCAAGCAATTTTTGCAGCAGCGTATGTCGTACAATAAATTTTTCACGGACTAATCGTGGAAATCATGATTTGTGTAGAAAACTTATGACCTACCTACAGAACAATTATCTCACCCATTAAGGGCCCTCATGAAAATACTGGAGTCTATATTACAAAAAAAGAAGATTCCTCATAGGTGCACTTTATATACTTTACATGTACATGTATGTTTTACAGAGCTCTTTTCAAAAATAGTTTTCCACAATACTTTTTTTGTGATTTCCATGCAGAGCGAATATAATTTTTGCTCCTATTTGACCTCCAATATTCAGCATAACTTTGTCTGACAATAAGCTGCTGCATGCTGCCACATGAAATATGAGAATGCCTTTTGGTTTGCCTTTTGGTTTTCAAAACCTGAAAAATATTATCAGCAAATGTATACACAATTTCAGTGTTGACATCATGTATATAAATCATGTGCAAGTCAAAAATCAAGAACTTGCACAAAAATACAAAGTTATTACACAACTCAATATACATGTATCTTTATAAATGTATGGGGAAAGGCACAATCAATTTTTTTTTACAAACACGTAATACAAAAGAAATATACACAAGGAATATGCCTTTTTCAATCACAGAATGAAGTGTCCAAATGAGAATCATGCACAGTAATCATATTTAATCATAATGCTTTCTCAATTGAATAATCAATTGTCTTAATGTTAGAACCGTAATGACTTTTCAAAGCTAATGGTCCATACTCTTGAATGCTGCATAAGTTAAAACGGGCCTAACTGATGCGGCCGCACAACCAAAATTAGGAGCCCTACACTCAAACACAGTACGTGGGACCACGTGGGATATAGCGAAAGACGTCGTCTGCTGTGTACGATTCCAGTGTATTCGAAAGAGACATGATTTGATTTTTTTATTTAAAAAAGACAATATACGAATTGTCACATTAAATCGCCTTTAGTGTGTAAGGGTACACTTGTTTGCCTGATTTTGCAGTTAATCCGTGGAAAAGACTTCACAGTGCTGAATCATTTGATTCTGAAAATGCATAATATTGTATGGAAACAGTACAGCGGCTATATATTTCTACAAACCCAAACATGGCGACCGTTCGGATCAAACGTTAGAGGGCATTGCTTTATCCACTGGTAGAGATCAATGGATGAATGAGAGTACCCTCTGAAAGCAGAGTGACTATAGATGAGGAAGCAATATAAATTTGTTTTTGACACCCAACATCTTTGTAGATAGATTCATTGTAATACAAAGTATCTGAATACATGTATTTAACTCTGATGTATTTCAGACATAGAGCATGTAATTTATCTTGCATGATAGTTGTTTTTTACATTAATTTACTGAAGAATCTTTCAAATTCAAGCGTTAAAAAATATTGAGAAGGGAACCGTTTGTCAATGACAAGAAATACAAGACAGTAATTTTTCAAACAAAGCTGAATTATAATTAATGGCTATATTATTTGTTAGAACAATAATTTATGTTTCGCCAGCACTCTGTAAGTTCTTGTGAGTGTACTTAACCTTTAAAAGTACACTCTGTTCTTCAATTAAATGCAAACGTTAACCAATCCCACTAAAGATATAGTTTGTACTGCCAATCAAAGCATGGCTCTGAACAAAAGCATGCTGAAGCTTTGTGTCATATACTCATCAGATTAAATAGCAACAAAACAGAAAATGAACAGGAAACCCAAAACCAAACGATACAAATGGAAAATAGACTAGATTAGTCACTAGATCTCGAGTAAAGATATCCCAATTTGGAATGTATATCATTTTACATGAAAGATTATGTCAAGCATCACACAATGATACAGTAATAGAGTAGTTTGAGGACTTTTTGCAGGGTAACTGCACTAAAAATGGAAGCTCATGCATGCAAAAGAAAAACATGACATCTTGATTGTCATTGGAACCTAGTGGCTTCTTAAAAACACCTTCATGTTGCATCAGTTAAGGACACACTGCATAAAACATGCTGTGTGCCTGGCATATGTTTTATGGGCTGCACAGACACATATATGAACATATTGAGGAAAATACGTGCCAAAGTTATATTCATTCACTGACGATATCCGTTGGGAACACATTTACGTCCGTACACCGTCCATACAATGGAGAACAGCGATATTATTCTTTCAGAGTTTAAAAATTTGACCAAGAAATTGTGTTTTACCCTTCTGCACGGCAATGTGTGGCAGTATAGATTGACCCAATGGATTTTCTCTGTCATACAGATGGGATACATGTATTGTGTTGCTGTAGATATTTGCAGGCATCAACTTATTTGGTCACTGCGGCTATCACTCTGACACCACTATGGTCATAACTTGTAACCTTCAATGAAAGGTAGCTTGGTGCCAACGCGCTTCTGGTAGTCCACGTAGCGCTGGCCGAAGAATGCAATGAGCGTGATCTCCTCATCTTCTACTCGCTCGTTAAAGAAGCGCCAGGATGTTATGCCGTAGCCGAGACAACAGACTGGATTGCATAATATTAACTGCAACAAAAAGGCATCAAATACTGAATTAATGAACTTTCAAGAGAAAAAACATCAGTTATGAATACGAACAAAAAGAAATCAATGCTATGGAACATTATAAGTCAAAATGAAAATAAAGTGAATCCTTGCTTTTGGAAATTTATACTATATGGACAAAAAAACCTCACAGAATTAAATTGTTAGGAGTTTCGACATAAAGACATACTCCTGAACGAATCCACTACGAGACATTATTTTGTTCTTTACCTCAGAGGGCGAACACATGAATATTCAATAAGCAGCTCAGAGTATCTAGGTTAGAAAGGAAATTATTATTCATGAGTAGAGGTGTCGTGGTCTAGTGAATATGTCACCGGACCGTGGATCACAAGGTTTGCGGTTCGAGTCCCGCCGTGGCACTAATGTCCTTTGGCAAGACATTAATCTACATTTGCCACTCTCCACCCAGGTGTTAAATGGGTACCCGGTAGGATGTGAATGTCATTGTGACTGGAATAGTATATGTGCGCCTGTAAAATGGCCGCCAGACTGGAATGCTCCCTTGTGGAGGGGAGAATGTACACTATACGTGCAGAATCGTAACTGGATCCAATGACCGGGTTAATAGTGATATAAAATGGATTGGGCTTGAGGGGGATACAACATTTATTGCCTGATTTGTATTGGCCGAGTCGAGGACAAGGGCAATATGATTCTAGTGAGGGCAATTAATGTTATATCCCCCGAAAGTACCCAGTCCATATCATTATTATTAACAGAATCAGACATCCAGAGCGAACTCAAAATTATTGTAAAAAATAACAAAGTTTATTGGCCGCTATTTAACTTTCGAAACCGGGCAATAAACAATTTATCGGCTGTAATGTTATTGGCTTGTCAAAGCCAGGCAATAAAATGTAAAATTGAATTTCTCGGATGTCTGATATGGTTAATAATACACATTAAAGCGCTTCAATCAGTTACTAACTGGAAAGGCGCCATATAAATACAGGTATTACTATTAGTATTATTTTGAATCTGTACCATAAAGCTTGAATTTTCCCCCTACATCCCGCGATTTTAGAGTGATGAAAAAAAAAATTTGTTGTTCGAAATGATGTAATTTTATTTTCTAATTAATCAGAACTTTTAATTCAGTTTAAATACAATATTTAATGCTGAAGCAGGATGGTCAATGACTGGGCAGGTACTAGTAACCATTTTCAAGCTGTGTTGAATTTAAGGTGACTGTAATATACATTTTTGAGTGGTAAGTTTCAGAGACTGTCCCGACATGACCATTCTATATTATGGTAACCTTGACCAGTTCCATGGCCCCCAATTTTTGGCGAATGTTATAAACTTTGGAGGGTCAGAGGAGGAGATTTGGCTCAGTCGGTACAGCGTCTCCATGTCGAACCAAAGATCATGGATTTAGAGCCAACCTAGGTGGATGACTGATTCCTTTATTGTGGTTAACATGACCCTTCCCCGTTTCATAAATACAGGCTAGGTTAGAGTCCCTCGGGTAAGAGAGCAAATTTGTCGCTAAAAATCACCGACAAGACAATTGATGAAACGACCCCTTAAGAGACAGTGTTAGTATAAAAATACTATGATTTATGTACCAACAGTATAAATCAACATGAAAGAGGGGCATCAATATCTTGCATGAACCCTCACTTCATTTGCTCATTATCTCTTCAACTCTGAGATAATCGATCCTTTCACACTACCTAGTAGAAAATGCAGATGATATTTTTGAAGACGATATGAAAATGGGGGCTATCATTTTTGGGTATGCATGCAGGCCAATTTCTAATAGTGGATCAATCAGTAGGGGTCAGATGCAGAAAAGAACCTTTACAATAAATCGCATTGTAGGACAGGCTTTGCGATCCACAGCATGGGGGGGAGGGGCTTAATACTTCTGTGCATTATTGAATACAAATAACATCTGTACCTGTGTCCGAAATATCTATAATCAGACCGTAAAGAAAAACATGTTGGAATTGGAAGTGGATTTGAGAAAATTGAATTGTATTGAAAGCTCTAGAAGCATGGATCACATTTGTCTGATAACGATAATGATAACTCGATTTTCAATTGAAGGTACACCCAACTATATGGTGTGTACGGGTGAGTATGCTCACACGTCTGTTAAAGTAGATATTCATTGATTTTTAAAACTGACTTAATTTTCATTATTGCGTAGGTGAAGCTTAGACCGGACAAGTTTGTCAAAATTCGACGCTTGCAAACATTCGAAGTAATGATTATTATCAATTACAAATTGCTAAAATACAGCCCCGACATAGCACCTGAACAGCTCTCCGAAAGCCGCTGAAATGTGTGACGTCAAAGGGAGGACGTTAATTGCACAAGCAGACGATGTCCCATAACATCTCACATATTTTGAGTGCCTGTTTTGTCATCTTCTCTTCAGTTATTTCACTTCACTAGCATTAGTCTATTATGTTTAATCCATATATTGCCTCACTCTAAACCCCGTGCATGGGTTTATTTGGATGGAAAATAAAGCGTTACAAGAATAAAGGAATCAGTTGCTTGTAAACAAAATAGATGCCATTGCATTCACAGCTGCATACACCGCTGGACGTTCGGCGTTGAATGAGGGATAAATACCGTCCTTGCAATCATTCAGCGGGCTTTTCAATTTGAAAGTGTGGTTTCTTTGATTGTTCATTAACCCTCATCCTATATATTTACAAACAAAAGAATTCAGTAATCAGAATCTGTTTCATTCCCATTTTAGAATGGTGTGAAATATGGGCACGTTTGAATACACTAAATTCTTTATAATTTGAGAAATAACTGCACTGCACTTATGTTCATTCTTTACGGGACGTCGTCTGCTTGAACAGGATTGTTCCCTTTACTGACGTCATTGAAACATTGTTAGTTTTTGGGCGACGCGCTTGTATATCGCAGATGCTGAGAGGTAGTTTTATTTGTATGATTGTTTAATTACCTGATATGTAGTTGACCTTATACTGATACGATTGCTATCTGTTAACTTGCCAGTTTCTAAAGATACATTATTTATCATATTTGTGATTTTCTTTGAATGTGTACTTTAATACATGAAGTAGGACAGCTCCCGGGTGTACCTTTAATGAAAAATCTTGTTATCGTTATAGGACAAATGTGACCCAAGCTTCTAGAGCCACTTTGTAGATCTTGATCAATTGGTGACCCACCTGTGTACCAATACTCCAGTAGAACCAGCCCACATAGGAGGGGTGTCTGGACCATGAGTAGACCCCATGTGTAATGAGCTCATGGTCATCTGCTTTTGTGGTCTGGATATAGTGGTTAAAGCTCCGGCCAGCGGTCAGCATCGCAGCCTTACGCATGAATTCTCCACCTGCACACAGCATGATGCCAAGAAGACTAATGTACCATAGCGATTTTAGCCCTGACAGACAAAACACAACAGAAAATTTCATTTTGTTGCTTTTAAGTTATTGGATGTACAATGTATACTGAGTTAGACAGACCACCTGTGCACTTAGAAACGCCCGTATAAAGCGCCCTATAAATGTAATTATTATAATTATTATTATAATTTACATTTACCAATATCTAAATATCACTGACCTTCTTGGCATGACATGGAGCTGTTTAACAGCTTCAAAATGACAATAGTTTGAATACTGTAACAGAAGTTAATGACTGCAGACATGCAAAAACCATGAGTACAGCATTAAACTATCCTTCAAACCTAGTAATCCTTTTGATTTTCTTACTACAGTGAAACCTGTATGTTAAGACCTCTCAAGGAAAACAAAAAGCTGCCTCTGCAGCCATGCGGTCTTTCTGGTCAGGTTCCTTTAATACACATTTTAATAAGAAACACTATTTGAGGGAAACAGATAAATGGGGTCTATAAAGACAGGTGGTCTTTCTATACAGGTGGTTGCTAAAGACGGTTTCACTGTTATAATCTTACCTGGGAAGAAATAGAGCTCGATGAAAAACTCAAGCCAGCTAGCGAGAGCAGCCACATGGTATGCTATGCTGTGGTTTAGGAGATAGGAATCAAGGGAGAGGCTATCATAGTTGTATATACAGGTACTAAAGAACTCTGAGAAATGGAAGAAACTGAGGATGACGAGGTACCACCCAAACGGATGAAAGGTGTTGGATGAGAAGCCGATGATGAGACCGGTCCCAGATAAGACTCCTAAAAGACAACCTTGGAATGCTACCTGCATGAGATGAAGTGATAAAAAAAAGAAAGAAAGAAGTGATAAGTCATGTAAGATGAAGTTTTTATAAGGTCAACTCACAAAAATGGGGACATCCCCAATCACATATGCGAGGTTAATTATAAATACCCTCGCACACCAGGGCCCCCTTTGTTATCAGCAACAACTGCCATATTTCTATGACAAATTTGCTCTCAGCCAATCAGATGCAAGGATTTCAGTAGCTTATAACAGTTAATGCAACTTGTCATTGATAAGTTTTATGAAACGGGGGCCCAGACCTCCGTACCTCCGCAATTTACCCCCCATAGGCAAGTGTGCATTTTTGACCTCCTGTGAGTTTCAAGGGAGCAAGATGGCTGGCCAAAAACTGCCAGAAATTTTTCAATTTATCAATCTTTATCAATAAAGATCCAATGGAAGGAAATGTCAGCAAATCAGACATTTTATCATCCAAAAATATAATAGGAAGTATTTTCTCACAATTTTGCTCATTATTCTGGTATTTTGACCTCTTCAACTAAGAGGTTGACCGCCGCCCAAATGGACACAGCCCCACATAGGAATTGTGAGTGGGTACAGTACATACATCCCAGTGATAGGCCAGGATATGAGAACTGAAGCCGACAAGGCCAACAATATCAGTCTTGTGAACCATTAAAAAAGTACTGTTACACCAGGTCCGCTTGCTATTCATAAGGACCGCAATGCATAGAAAACCGCTATTCATTTAACACCCATTATGAATAGCAGTCCTTATGAATGGACGTCCTTATGAATAGCGAGTTAATTTGTCTATGGTTTGCTCGCTATTTAGAAGGACCGCTATTCATACAAAACCGCTATTCATTTAGTCACGCATTATGGATAGCGGTCCTTATGAATAGCGAGGTTACCCCCTGTTACAAACCCACGTCAACAAATTGGGGAGGGTAGGGACAGCGAAAAGGGTTAAAGGACAATTAACCCCACATGATATTCTAGATGCGGTATTGTCTGCTACGTCTTTCCATGGAGGCTGCCATTTTGTGCATGACACGGATCATTAGGTACCATATGCATTGATAATAGCCTACCTTTACAACAGATACGTCGCTTTGTTCTGATTTTATTACGATTGTTATTGGCCATGGGCCTAGATAATTGACGACCCATGAGTTCTAATAGCCATCCTGTAATGCAGATTCCTCGTTTTGTTTTGGTATTGTTACGATTGTCTCCGTCCTTGACGTCAATTCTCCATCTCCACGTACAGAAAGTATATTTTTATGAACAAATAAGAGGCATATACTACACCATTCAAAATAAGCTAATTCATACGCTGAGGTTAATTTCCCTTTAAGGTTCATAATTTTGAAGGTTCGTTATTCCAAAGATTCATTACTCCGATGGTTCGTAATTCCGAAAGTGAAAAAGGGTTCATAATTCCGAAAATGAAATAGGGTTCATATTTCTGGAGGTTTGTAATTCCGAAAAGTTATGTAGGGCTCTATTGCATTTTCGGAATTACAAACCTTCGGAATTATGAACCCTTTTTCATTTTCGGAACTATGAACCTGATGTCCTTTTCGGAATTACGAACCCCATTTCATTTTCGGAATTACGAACCTTCGGAGTAATGCATCAAATGTACGGAATTACGAACCCCATTTCATTTTCGGAATAAAGAACCCCTTGCTATGGGAGATTTACGTTTCGGAAATACGAACCTTCAGCAAAATGAGTACCCCCCTATAAAGTAATGATGCATTTTTTAACTGATGAAAAGGGTGTGATTATAGCCCCCCTTGTTGCGCTTATGTTGATTGGTCCTTGGTTGAAGCTTGGAATTTGGACATTGATGGCAGGGCACATTTACCTATTTAGTTGTAAATGGGTTATTTTTTGTGGGCCCTGTAACATAGGGCCTAATAAGGTGTTATAATTTCTTGTATCTCCGTAAAGTTGATTGTATATCTCCTTTTTTTTTTACTTGATTCTTTACAATCAATATTGACTTATGATTCATGTTACAGATAGATACAAATCATTGTAAGATGAATTGTAGAAAGAATTACGATACAATTACAGATATTTACAATTGATTGTAGGTAGAGATTTATGTTTAATTACACAGGACCATGATATGATAAAGTATGCATCTACAGGAACAAGATCATTTCATGTTTAGTTTGAATGAAAATGTATTCATGAACATGATGTATTTTTGCATTACTTTGGTTGATTTGTTTGCTCAATCTCGACCCCCCCCCCCCCCCTTCTCACATGCTCTCTCTCTCTCAGTCCAAATTTCTTCACTTCAATGCTATTCCTTCTTCCCTAATGCTTTTCTGTTTGACGTGTATTATAGCTCATGCTGGTTCCTGATTCATTTTTGAAAATGTTATTGACATTTACTCTTCTACCAACACAGACTATATATCGGGATCTTCCACTTGTTATATTCATGTAAACGCTGTATAATTTTAAAATTGCTTGTGAATGAAACAACTAAATGTACTATAGGAATAGTGAAAGCTAGCCTTTGACCATGGAAACAGTTGGATACAGGCCAAACTTTTCAAAATGGTTGAATTTGATACTGTAGATAGGGCTTAGGTAAAAGGGAGCAATTACCAGAAGAGGAAAGGGTGCTTATCAGAGCTGGAAAGGGGCATTTATAAGAGGTGAAAAGGGGCACTTATGAGAAAAAGAAAAGGACACATATTAAATAGGGAATGATGCACTTATTAGAAATAAAAAGGGGGCACTTATCAGAAAGGGAAAGTGGGCACTTATTAAAAGGGAGAAGGGGCACCTATCAGAAGTAAAAATGCACCTATCAAAGGAGAAAAGGGCGCACATTAGAAATTAGGGACACTTATCAGAAGGGGAAAGGACACTATTTAGAAAGAAAAGAGGGCACAGGTCTATCGAAAGTAAAACTGCACTTATCATCAAGAGAAAAGGGCACTTATTAGAGAGACAAAGGGGCATTTATCAGAAGGAAACAAGAAACTGTGTCACCTATATATGCCTCCGCCTAAATTCAGTTGATGGCTCAGACCAGAATGAAAAGCCTCTAATTACATGTTAACTGACCTCTTTGACATTTAACATTACACCTTATAACCCAAAAGTCTGATCACTTTATCTCCTCCTAGTCATGAATACAAAATAGTTGAGATATGGTGATAACAACTTAAGTAAAAAAAACATTAATTTCACATACACCTGTATAATGACCTCAATGACCGGTCACCTTTGACCTACGTGAACAGAAATCTAATCAGTCTGTCTCACTATGGTGATGCATACTAGTGCCGAGTTTTAAATTAATGGATCAAATAGTTCGAGATATCACATTAACGAGGCTAAAACTTGCAATTTCAGAATTGACCTCTATGACCTTTGACTTTTAAAAAGGCATAAAAAGGGGCATTTATCAGGAGAAAAAGGGGCACTTATCAGAAGGGGAAAGGGCAATTATTAGAAAGGAAAAAGGGCACTTATCAGAGAGAAAATGGGGCATTTTTTTTTCAGAAATAAAAATGGCACTTTTTGGGTACCTGAAAAAGTGCACCCCCCCCCCCCCCCCCCGGAGCCCCGCCTTTGCACACACTGTTTACAAAAGTGTTGATGGTTTAAAGGATTAAATAATTGATACTACTGTAAAGAATACATCCTGATATTCTACATAAGTCATGTAACACAAAAAGCCTGTTAGCGGCGAGGGAAATGGCCCCGGCCTGTACTTTTCAAAATCACGTCCAAAACCAAAGAAATTTTTTTTTTTTGCCATTGCAAGTTGTTTTATTCCACCTATGGTTTGACTAAACTTGGCTAATAACTTTTTTCTCCACAAAGAAACTTGGTATAGCGTCCGCGCATTGATCTCTACATCTACAATCCCGCACTTGGAAATCTGGACTATTACATGGGCTAGGGACCGGATTTTCCGAGATTCAGCGCTGGAGGCGACAGGGAAATGCAGACGACAACTCTGATACACCGCTTCATTTTGGACATGTGACGGCCCTAAAAGGGAAGGTTGAGTTCTGGGAAAGGTAAAATATAATTTGTGAGCTTTCTCATTCTTATTAAGTTAGTTTGGAAGATTATCATAGTATATGTCCCCTGAAAAGGATTGCTCTTCAAATGCCCTCACATTCAAAATATGACGACAAACAGCAGAACATTTGTGTGTAGTCCCATTCAGTTCAATTCAAGTCAAAATGGTTTACTGAATTGAATTGAATTGAATGACACGTTTCATTAATAATAATAACTAGAAAGGCCGTCAAAGGCGGCAGACCCACGCCTTAGCGGCGCTATTATTCTCGAAACTGCAGAAATAGATATATTTTTACTGGTTGGTTCCCCTGTCGTGTATAAAAAAAGTAAACCCAATATAGGTTTAATTTGTTTTGTTGCGATTATTTTTGTAAGCAGTAGCCATTCAAAGGGGATAACAAGAGGCACATCTCCCCCCCCCCCCCCCAATAAATTTTGCCATATCCATGTCAAGTGTCCCCACCCTTGAAAAAATTCTTCTGAAAAAGATATTTTATTATTGAAACATCCCTCCCCTAAAAGTAATTGATTAGACATGTCAGAGAGCGTAGCGTGGTGAGGAAAAAAAATGTTAGCAATTTGTATTCAGTGTTCAGTCATGTCAGTGTTAGTAAATGTATTGATGTTCTATCTTTACATTGCAATTGGGGTTGTTGGTTTTTTCATTGGGCTTGGATAAAATAAATATGACGACAAAATAAGTTGGATCTCGACTTCAAAATGACATGCATGTGAGGCACAGAGCTTACTCACTCAGCTCATCAGTCACCACCCATCAACAAAGTCAAAGTGTATACTGGCGTACATTCGGCGAACCTCAGCCACCAAATTTTGCAAATCCACACGAATTAAAAAAAAAAATACATACAGTTTTTTTATATATTTTACAACTATGAAATCCACTCAAACAGACATAAATGAGACATAAATGAGATATAAACTAACTCAAATCTCAAATGACATAACCGTAATAACCCAAAGAAAAAAGTTCAATCCTACTACACAGCCACAGGCACTGTACTCCCTAGCCCGACCAGACGCCGTCGCTTCGCCACAGCGCTGTGTATAGTTATGTACTCCCTAGCTTACCGTACTCTCACAACCACACAGCCCATTCACAGCACACGCGAACACTCGCGAGTGCGATAGACTCACTCACGTCGAACAAACTCACCAGATTTTCACAGAAAACAATTAAAATCACATACATGTCCACCAGGATAAAATAAATCACAAAAACTTCCACAACAAAGTGGAAAAAACCAGGGAAAATAAACAGAAATGCACAGAAGATAAGAAATAGAGGAGAAATTAGACGTGCTCGGCCTAGGGTAGCCTGAATCTAAATGAAGTTGTAGATAATAAAAGGTAAATATCGCGCGCGGTAGCCGCTTTCGATTTCGCAGTACAGTTCAAGCGCGCGAAAAATCCCTTGTTGCTGGGATACGTTGGCAGGGAACAATAGATATGAATATTCATTGCAGGCTCGTACGGATTTGAAGTGAAATGGCAAATAATGGGTCTTCTAAAATTCATAAACCTGAAATAGATTTTTGGTGAGACGAAGTAATGAGTGTTTTGATTGGCCAAAATATTTCTGCATCGGCAGGCGAAGTTTGGGGTCATCAAACTTTCTAGTTTCTTTCCTGTCACTATCCGAACTGAAGTTCCTATACTTTAGGCGACTACAGGGTCAAAACTTCATGGTCACACAGAATTTGCAGGGGTCAACCAATCATTACCAAAATCTAATCAATTCTTTCCTGTCACTTTCTGAACATTCCCTGAAAATTTGGTGCAAATCCGTTCAACCGTTCTCTCGTTATCTTGTACACAAACAAACAAACACACAAACAAACAAAAAACAAACAAACAAACAAACATACGGAGCCCTTTACATAACCCTGCCGATTTCATCGGTGTGGGTAATAATAACATGTCCATTTATATAGCACAGCTACTATACAAATATACTCTACTGCGCTTAATACAAAGTATCACATTATTTAAAGATAACATTTAACAAATTCATAGTGACGAAGCTTTTCGACCTGCACTCATCGGGTCACAACGCAGGAATGAGAGAATACAAGAAAATACAAAAGTCAAGGAAGGGTGTGTATAGCGACCCGGGTTTGTTCTCCGTGTAAGCTCAACCCTGAGCTTCTTCGCATCAAGCAAATCCTACGAGACAATGGCTATCCGGAGCTTGTCATTGATCGCGTTGTGCAGCGTACCATTGATTCGCGGACTCGCCCTGTGTATGGGCCCAATAAATGCCCGGTCTACCTCAAATTACCTTGGCGAGGTAAAGTGTCTGATAAGTATGCGCGCGATATTAAGCATACAGTGTCGCGCTGTTACTTTGCCGTGGCTACGCGTGTCGTGTTCTCTACTAATAGAATGCTACCCGCAGTTCGCAAGGATGTACTGCCTTCCCCCCAAATGAGCAATGTCGTTTATCAGTATCATTGTCGGTGTGAAGCCGTCTACGTTGGCCGTACATCTCAGCGTCTAGCGGACCGCATTAAACAGCACGTACCCTCCGTGGTACGACAGACATCAGCTGGTAGCCAAGCACAGCCGAAGCATAACTGCAAAACCGCTGCTAGCGTCGCTAATGTTCAATGCCGCAGTCACAGCGACTCTGCTATTGGTCAGCACTTGCTAAATAGTCCGGCTTGTTCCAAGGCGTATAACCCGGCTCAGTTCACTATTGTTGCCCGGCCGAGCACGCAGCTTTCAACATCTTCGCTTCTTAGAAGCGTTGTTCATTCAGTCGAGAGATCCGCTATTGTGCCGACAAAAGGAGTTTGTACAAGCGCTTCAATTATTCGTGCCCGGATCAAACCCGGGTCGCTATACACACCCTTCCTTGACTTTTGTATTTTCTTGTATTCTCTCATTCCTGCGTTGTGACCCGATGAGTGCAGGTCGAAAAGCTGTAGTACCAATCGTCTGTTTGTATCACATTATTCCCCCGGCTTTAGCCGAGCTGCCATGATAGGCGCTAAGGCATTCAAGGAATTTCTACCGGGTACCCATTTACTTCACCTGGGTGGAGAGTGGCAAATGTAGATGAATGTCTTGCCAAAGGACATTAATGATTAGCGCCACGGCAGGATTTGAACCGCGAACCATGTGATCCACAGTCCGGTGACGTATCCACTAGACCACGACACCTCTGTTTCATTGCGTTACATGCATTTGTTTCCTCATTCCCCGTCCACAGATTCTGCACTTTCGTTACTTTTACGTGTTAGCAAACGAGTCGTTTCCTAAACCATGATATAGCTGTAAAAAAGTCACCAACATTTACTCAAAATTGGCATATAATTTACAAATGCCAACACCAGCATATCCATGAAATACAATAAAATCAACTCACTGATGTTCGGAAAAGGATTATTCCAAAAATGAAATCCATAATTAGTGAGTTCTGACATAAACTCACCAGACACCACACTCACCTAGTTGTGGCTACTTACAAATTCAAGGTGATGGCAAAGGTACATGTATTTATTCACACCCCCCCCCCACCCCAAGAGTGATTTATTCATAAATATATGCATTTGTAACAAAAATCAAGAAATATACTTTGAATCTTGCATTTAACAATGTCTTTTAAAGGGGAAATCCATCCTGATTACAAGTTGGTTTTAAAAGAAGCAAAGGAATTAAATAAACAGATAAGTGAAGGTTTGAGCAAATTACGATAAGAAATAAATAAGTTATGAATTTGTAATAAATCAAACACAAATTGGCAACCTCGTGATGGATCTTGCGAGCTCTTCTCCCATTTGCCCTGTACCTGAAAATCATTAATTTCCATTTTGTCTTAAGAAAATATTCAATCATACATGCACCTTTGATATAATCATTGCTCAAACTTGTATTTTTTTACACAAAATCTGTATGAAACATATTTATTCCTCATCAAATCTGAGAAAATGAAAATTTATGAAATTTCTTATCGGAATTTTTATTTATCGGATTTTGCTCAAATTTTCACAAATCTGTGTTTCTCATTTTTCTTCATTTCTTCAAATCAACTTAATACCAGGGTGGACTTTCCCTTTAATTTATGCAGCTGTCAGTTGTATGACGCACCTCTTGACCCCCGGGAATGGTGCGTCATGGGCGAGTCATGTGCCGCTCACTGATGACTCGTAGTACCGTCAAGGAAGCAAAAAGGTTAGTCACAACATTGACCCATATATGTGCGTCATGGTCAGTCAATGTACTATGAGTGCGGCGCAAGGAGCGTCAGAGGTCCGTCCAGTCTGGTTGCCCATTTCATGCACTTCTGGGATTTGGTTTTTGCCACGACGATAGAATGTGCATTATTTATGTGCGTCACCGAGTCCGTCATTTCGTGAAATGGTGCGTCACAATTTGAATTTATATGTGCGTCAATGTCGATAAATGGTGATTCACTTTTAAAGACTGAGGGTGCGTCACGGAATACAAAAGGACGACGCACATAGGGACAATGTGCGTCATACAAATGACAGCTGCATTACCTGAACTTATCTATATAGTCCTTTTTGAAATGTCGGTGAAACCTTGTTATATGCATAAATTATAAAGTAGCATTAAAAGTCAAGAAAAGTCAAAAGAATATCCAGTTATCATAGTCATTTCATTAAACCTGACCTCATTCACTAATATGTTACAAATTTTAGGGTGCTGGTATAGTAGTTTCTTGGTATAAATTAAAACAAATAAGCACTAAAATCAATAAATGTCATTAGATAGTTGCATTTGTTATTTTATTCTAACTGACCGATGAAACCTTTGTGTTACAAATCCCTGCAAATTTATTATGCGAGTGTTTAATAACATGTGTTTTATGCATAAATGAACATAAATATGATGTACATAACAATTAACACTGCAGTTACATTTTACATCATCTGACTCACCTGGATATAACAAATATAAAAAACTAGTTTATATATTTCAAGACATAAACTGAATTTGTGCTGTTTGCATGAAATTTGCATAAATTAACATTTCTGAATAGGGTGCCACTCACCGATTTCATGGCACCCTATCCAAAATCAATGCTTTTGATACATATGACTCACAGGCAAAAAATTCCGCTTTTGTAAATTCTCCATTTTAAAGAGAATGACGTCACTATAAGGATGGCATCTCTATAGGTGGCTGCTGTTGAGTCTAGCAAATTTTGTCAACTTACGTCATCATATTGGGCTACAACTATTGTTGAGTAGGGAAGTCTGGTCTTTGTCGCCCAAGCTCCACTGACTATGAAGTCTATGCCTGAGAATTGCTAAATTGGATAGGCGGTCAGACCTGGATCTGTATGCAAAATTAAAAAGTTTTGTCAAGTGCCCAGTCCAACTATTCAAACATTGAGCGTGAGAAATTGGCACTTGTCTTTGGGATCACACGCTTCCATCCATATCTGTTTGGTAACCAGTTCACTGTCTACACCGACCATAAACCACTCAAAACGATCTGTAGGAAGCCTCTGTGGAGTGCGCCCCCTCGACTACAGAGACTTCTTGTCAAAATACAGGGCTATGACTGTGAGATTCTATACAAGCCTCACTCATAGGCCCTTGCCTATGTGGGACTGTGTCCAACATTCACTGTTGCAGCAGTCAAAAGCAGACAACAAAATTGCTCTAGAGTCTAAACAAGATTTAATTTTCTTAAATTTGCTAGATTACCTGATTCAGGGACTCTTCAACTCTTACTTTGCCACAAATGTAGGGATTCAGACTTGAAAGTGAAATTTTAAATAATTATTTTCCTCTCCTGTATGAATGATCTAGCCTGGAAAAGGGCCTGCTGATACACACAAAAGCTATTGAAGCCTATTTACCCGTAAAAGCTAGTCTGGAGTACAAGGTTATCTTCAGATAAGCTTGTACAAGTACATGTATGTACAAGTGTACAACTACAAGCCTGGAAGTCAGATGACACTCCCAGACACCCTCAGCAGACTGCCGACAGCGTCTAACAGCGTCTAAACTGAACTCTTATTTATATGTCCATCTGATCATTCAACAAACCAACTTACAACTTACCAAAAACGATGATTTATTGCGTCATCTGCCCACAGTCAAATGGCAGAATGTAATCACGATGCACTTTTTGAAAGGTCACCCATGCGTTAACTATACACAGCGATGGACATGTTTTGGCAGTCAAAAGTTGAAAATTTATACACTGTGGACATTGCCTGATGCCTCGCTGAGCTGGGGATTGAACTTCAACAAATCCATCCAAGCAATCGATTTCATGTGAGTATAACATAAAATTGAAAGTTAAACATACATCTTAAATTAATTTTGTAGGCCTACATTATTTTTAGCGACATTGGGGGGTGTCGCAATGAATGTCTTTTATGTGTCCTTGTCAGACGCCGTGCCTCACACAGCGTCTGGTCGGGCTACTGTTCGGATAACTTCAGGGAGCTCCAGGTACAATGAAATAACCAAAGTCGACCTCGCCCTTAGTATGGCTAGTCGCATCGCTTAATTTCGGCAGGTAAGATAGAAATTTGTACATTTACATTTCAAGAGAATTACTGTAACTATCTAGGAGGCTCTTTGATTTCACGATTTAACGATTATTTCGATGAAAAAAAATGGAATTTCCTCGCCGACCCAATCTTTCCCCGTACTGTACCGTCGATTCAAATGAATCGATCGCACTGTGTGATCCAGTCAGCGACGGTATACAGTACAGTAGTGACAGTACACATTACGCACCGTGCGATCGAGTCATTTGAATCGACGAGCTCCGAGTTACTGTTTGGACAGTGACATGCATGACATGTGAGTGGCGAGTTAACGACCAGACAACACTAGTGTACTGTAGACTACAGTCTACACTACACTCTGACAGAGTGCCAGTGCCCACACCACGAATAGTGGTCATATTGACCACTACGAATACAATATGCAAAAATAGTTCGTATTTTCTGTCCCGTGTAGTAAAGGTATGGGGGGGGAATAAGATAAATATTTTAAATACTTGCTTTCAAATTCAGGCCTTAAAAATCTCACTCCTACCTCAAATGGCCGTTAGGAAGAACTTTTGATATTTTCAGCAAAATCCAAAGTCAAAATCTTGTCCAAAACTGGAGAAATCCCCGCCGATTTGTTTCGCGATCGCGTGTTGTTTACATACTGCCGATGTCTTAGACTAAAATCGGCCAATAAAATTTTTGTCCACAAAGAAACTCGGGATCGCAAGCGCACATCGATCTTTACGATCGCGCACACAGAAAATCGGGACTTTTCCGTGTATGCCACAGGGACCGAATTTTTAAGGACAAAACGCTTTTGGGGAGATGTCAGCGCCCGCGGCGACCAGGAAATGTACACATTGACTCCGATAGCTCGTTTCGCGAGAATCAACAGTAAATTATGGATTTGATTTTTGGAAATATCTTTTCCAACATCGGTGAGTTGAATTTATTGTATTTCTTGGATATTTTCACACCACGAAAAGTGGTCATATTGACCACTACGAATACAAAATGCAAAAATAGTTGGTATTTTCTGTCGCGTGTAGTAAAGGTATGGGGGGAAAATAAGATAAATATTTTAAATACCTTGCTTTCAAATTCAGCCCTTAAAAATCTCACTCCTACCTCAAATCACTCATAGCTACATTCCTATACTTCGTGTGTATAATGTAGGCAGTCATACACCTCATCTTTTTAAAACACCACTGTACAAAAGTCACCAATATTCACTCAAAATCGGCATTTAATTTTCAAAAACCGACCCCAAAATATCCAAGAAATACAATAAATTCAACTCACCAATGTTGGAAAAGATATATACAAAAATGAAATCCGCAATTTACTGTTGATTCTCGCGAAACGAGCTATCGGAGTCATTGTGTACATTTCCTGGTCGCCGCGGGCGCTGACATCTCCCCAAAAGAGTTTTGTCCTCAAAAATTCGGTCCCTATGGCGTACATGGAAAAGTTCCGATTTTCTGTGTGCGCGATCGTAAAGATCGATGTGCCCTTGCGATTACGAGTTTCTTCGTGGACAAAAATTATATTGGCCGATTTTAGTCTAAGACATCGGCAGTTTGTAAACAACACGCGATCGCGAAACAAATCGGCGGGGATTTCTCCGGTTTTGGACAAGATTTTGACTTTGGATTTTGCTGTAAATATCAAAAGTCCTTCCTAACGGCCATTTGAGGTAGGAGTGAGATTTTTAAGGGCTGAATTTGAAAGCAAGTATTTAAAATATTTATCTTATTTTCCCCCCCATACCTTTAGTACATGCGACAGAAAATACCAACTATTTTACAGTAATGTACCTGTGAGTGCCTCAAATGGCCGTTAGAAAGAACTTTTGATATTTTCAGCAAAATCCAAAGTCAAAATTTTGTCCCAAACCGGAGAAATCCGCGCCGATTTGTTTTGCGATCGCGTGTTGTTTAAATACTGCCGATGTCTTCGACTAAAATCGGCCAATAAAATTTTTGTCCACGAAGAAACTCGGGATCGCAAGCGCACATCGATCTTTGCGATCGCGCACACAGAAAATCGGGACTTTCCGTGTATGCCACATAGGGACCGAATTTTTAAGGACAAAACTCTTTTGGGGAGATGTCAGCGCCCGCGGCGACCAGGAAATGTACACAATGACCCCGATAGCTCGTTTCGCGAGAATCAACAGTAAATTACGGATTTGATTTTTGGAAATATCTTTTCCAACATCGGTGAGTTGAATTTATTGTATTTCTTGGATATTTACTTTTAGTGGTCGGTTTTTGTAAATTAAATGCCGATTTTGAGTGAATGTTTGTGACTTTTGTGCAGTGGTGTTTTAAAAAGTTGAGGTGTATGACTGCCTACAAATTTATACACACGAAGTATAGCAATGTAGCTATGAGTGAGTGCCAGCACTCACAGGTACATTTCTGTAAAATAGTTGGTATTTTCTGTCGCATGTACTAAAGGTATGGGGGGGAAAATAAGATAAATATTTTAAATACTTGCTTTCAAATTCAGCCCTTAAAAATCTCACTCCTACCTCAAATGGCCGTTAAGAAGAACTTTTGATATTTACAGCAAAATCCAAAGTCAAAATCTTGTCCAAAACCGGAGAAATCCCCGCCGATTTGTTTCGCGATCGCGTGTTGTTTACAAACTGCCGATGTCTTAGACTAAAATCGGCCAATATAATTTTTGTCCACGAAGAAACTCGGGATCGCAAGGGCACATCGATCTTTACGATCGCGCACACAGAAAATCGGAACTTTTCCGTGTACGCCATAGGGACCGAATTTTTGAGGACAAAACTCTTTTGGGGAGATGTCAGCGCCCGCGGCGACCAGGAAATGTACACAATGACTCCGATAGCTCGTTTCGCGAGAATCAACAGTAAATTGCGGATTTCATTTTTGTAAATATCTTTTCCAACATTGGTGAGTTGAATTTATTGTATTTCTTGGATATTTTGGGGTCGGTTTTTGAAAATTAAATGCCGATTTTGAGTGAATATTGGTGACTTTTGTGCAGTGGTGTTTTAAAAAGATGAGGTGTATGACTGCCTACATTATACACACGAAGTATAGGAATGTACCTATGAGTGAGTGCCAGTGCCAGTGGCGACTCAAGTTGCATGGACGTTACATGTGATCGAGGTAAAAATAATACATCCTGCTATAGGCCTAGCCTATATATAGTATAGATAGGCCTAGTGCAGGATTGCCCAGTTGTTGGCTGCTGTTGGCAGCTATTAATTAGTCAGTAGGACCCAATCACATGAATAATGGCGCTAATGTGCTTTCGTACGCCAACGTAAATCACAGTTTTCACACTTACAAATTAATCACTTCACCTAACTGGACCCTCTACAATATCATATCGCCTCTCTGGTGTCTGTCATTAGATATTTTGCCCCGAAAATCGTTATTTTGGACAATTTTTGGTTGTATTCCCCGTCAACTTCGACGTACGGCAATGAGGTCCACTGAATTTTGCGACTACATCATATCAGTGCATGTATTATCCAACCAATTATGGTATCCTCAATTTTTTTTTTGTTTTTTTAGTTCTATTTAACCGACCAGTATGTCAGTGTAGATAGTTTTTTGGTGTTCTGGGAAACCCTAACCCTAACCCTAACCCTAACCCTAACCCTAACCCTATTCATTATAGACTTGTTTAAAGTCCTCCGTAAGAGTGATTTACGTTGGCGTACGAAAGCACATTAGCGCCTGAATAATGAATCGAATGAATTGAATAAACAAAAAGTCATGACCAAGAAAAAACATATTTTGCAGCATATGGGACTACACATTACCTGCCGGGTAAAGTATGTCTTGTAAAACATCCAGCAATACAAGAAGTTGAGAAGGGCGAATGCGATTATAGATTCAAGATACCGCTGAGAAAATGTTTCAATAAATGGACTGCTGGTTGGATAACTTCTCAGCATGAAATATAATACAGATATGCAATTTCCCTGGATAAACCAGCGAAGACTAAACGTTGCTTCTGGAGGAACCCTGAGCGCCGCCATCTTTACTGTCATACCGATATGTAATGCGCGATTGCGCGTAGCCTAGCTAGCCTAGCCCGGCGCGGCGCGGCCGGCCCGCGCCCCGAGATCGGGACGCTGCCCACGAAGTGGCGCTCCGCGTTCGGGCTGCCACAGTAAACCGATCCGCTGCTTATAGAGCAGGTGCCAGGGGGGTCAACCTAGCTGGAAAGGAAACCAATTTTCATGTGTATGGGTATATAGAGTACATATTCCCATATAATGAAACGGTCGTCTGGCATGTTCCCTGTGGTGGGTGTGGCCTGGGGGAGTGGTCAAAGTGGTCAAAAAAATGAGCTAGATTAGCTGGAAAGGAAACCCTATGGAACCCATATGAAAAGATGCGCCATTGTCCCAAGATACATGAATGGATACTGCCAGACATTTTAAGTGGTGGGCGGTGCCCGCCAGACGCCCCCAAAGGGGTCCAAAAATGAGCTAGATTAGCTGGAAAGGAAACCCTAAGGAACCAATGGGATATTGTTCGGCAGAGTCCAAATATACACAAATGATCACTGCCAGACGTTTTAAGTGGTGGGGAGTGCCTGCCAGACGCCCCTAAAGTACCCCACCCCAAAATAATGAGCTAGATTAGCTGCAAAGGAAACCCTATGAAACCCATATGAAAAGATGCGCTATAGTCCCAAGATACATGAATGGATACTGCCAGACATTTTAAGTGGTGGGCGGTGCCCGCCAGACGCCCCCAAAGGGGGTCAAAAAATGAGCTAGATTAGCTGGAAAGGAAACCCTAAGGAACCAATGGGATATTGTTCGGCAGAGTCCAAATATACACAAATGATCACTGCCAGACGTTTTAAGTGGTGGGGAGTGCCTGCCAGACGCCCCTAAAGTACCCCACCCCAAAATAATGAGCTAGATTAGCTGCAAAGGAAACCCTATGAAACCCATATGAAAAGATGCGCTATAGTCCCAAGATACATGAATGGATACTGCCAGATATTTTAAGTGGTGGGCGGTGCCCGCCAACGCCCCCAAAGGGGGTCCAAAATGAGCTAGATTAGCTGGAAAGGAAACCCTAAGGAACCAATGGAATATTGTTAGGCAGAGTCCAAATATACACAAATGATCACTGCCAGACATTTTAAGTGGTGGGGAGTGCCTGCCAGATGCCCCTAAAGTACCACACCCCAAAATAATGAACTAGATTAGCTGGAAAGGAAACCCTATGAAACCCATATATAAAGCTATAGTCCCAAGATAAATGGATACTGCCAGACATTTTAAAGAAGATCTGAGTTAGCGGGGCACTTAACCGCCCCCATGTCGAATAATTCAGAAATTCCGCCTCCTCAAAAGTGGCATATCGGAGAATATTTTTTATCAGTTTGGGGGCTCCATAGACCCCTTTATCATTTTTCTGTGCATCAATGTGCACCCCCTAATTCGATGAGATATCTATCAAAGATCATTTCCTGTGAAATTAAAAGAAATTTAAAGAAGATTTGAGTTAGCGGGACCACTTAAACCGGGAATTGGGGATAACATCGCTTTCATAAGGAAGTGGCTCATAAGGACCGCTATTCATTACGTGTAATTATTCCCCTTACCTGTAGGGTCACTATTCATAAAATCA